>CM065296.1:105656645-106224145 GCA_032871835.1 Dipteronia dyeriana | reverse complement strand
ATTGGTTTATAGTCCAACTATTGAGAATTTGGTCACTACCATTGTAAGCCAAAGTTAATTGTGATATAAATTTTAGATGACTTAGTTTAGGATGTATATCATACTGTTGGATATATTAATTATTCAACGATATACATAATAAATTTTCTTAGTAGCTTAAGAAGGTGAAGGGAAACTTAAAGATTGAATATCTACAATTCCTAAAAGGCTTGTTGGATATGATGTATGGCCTATAGTTATGACAATTTGTTTAAGCAACACATAACTTATAGAGTTAATAGGGTAGAAAGTGCACCACACTGCATGAGTTTAGAAAACTTACTATATACGGTGAAAATGGCAGAAAGCACGAGCTATGTTGCCAACCGAAATGGTTGGTAGAATAGTTTTGTCTAGTAGCTGCTTGATTTCCTACGGTCCAATTCCTTTCGAATTGAAATAAGTGCAACAATGTGCTTCTTCTGTTATGAAGATATGAGGCTTGTAGAATTTCCACAACAATGAATTTGTCTTATGAAGCTGTCTTATTATTCTATTTCTATATTCTTTATTGGTCACAAAGTATACTGGTTGGAATACTCAGACTTACTCATATCCAGAATAGTGTCGGTAGAGTACACTTGTCAGACAACGCCACGTACTAAGTGTTTATTTCTTATTGTTTGTATGCTATTCATTTTTATGTATATACTGTCTTTTACATTGTAGTTTATATATTACAGCTACCTTTTGTAGCTGCATTTTGTAAGTTGTTATAATCTTAAGTTATGTTATTATTCTAAATTATGTTAATATTCTAAATTATGTTAATATTCTAAATTATGTTTTGGGCACAAAGTATATCGGTTGGAATACTCATACTTACTCATACCCGGAAAGGTGCCGGTAGAGTACACCTGTGAGAGAACGTCGCGTACCGAGTGTCTATTTCTTCTTTTCATGCTATTCATTTTTCTCTAAATATTGTCCTGTATATTGAACGTTATATATTATAGCTACCTTTTCGTAGCCGCATTTTGTAAGTTGTTGTACTATGAAGTTATGTTGTTATTGTATTTTCTGTTTTCAACACAAAGTATATCGGTTGGAATACTCAGACATACTCATACCCGGAAGAGTGCCGGTAGAGTACACTTGTGAGACAACACTGGTAAGATATGGCAGTTTAAAAAATTGTAAAAGATGTTACGGGTGCACGTAATCGTTAGCGACTTCCAGGCGACCCCAATTACGTTGCCCTAGTGTCGATTTCTCATATAGAATTCATGACAACACAGGGAGGAACGACTTCAAAGTGACATGTCCAAATGTCACCTATAGGTCGCTATATCCTCGGGTTTGTCCTTACGAAAGTCGTAGCCAAACGAGACTTCGAGGCGACAGATCCTTACTTCGCCTTGAAGTTGCATCTTGTTGAAGTCACATAAACAAAAACCAGAGACGATAGAGACTTCAAGGCGACATTATGGACCTGTCGCCTTGAGGTCGCTATAGTCTCGGGAATGTGTTATTGTCACAAGACCATAGTATGACTTCAAGGCAGCGTAAAGACCTCTCGCCTTGAAGTCGTTTTAGATTATGGCTAACGTTATGCCAAACCGAGACTATAGCGACTTCAAGGCGTCAGGTCCGTAATGTCACCTCGAGGTTGCTATCGTCTCGGGTTAGTGTTGTTCTGACTAGATGACATAGTGACTCCAAGGCAACAATACCACTTGTCTTCGTGAATTCACGAAATTTTAGGGTTGAGTAATTTAGTTACGTCGATTGCAATCTCCAAGCGACAAGACCTAATGTCACCCTGAGGTCACTATGTACTCGGTTAAGACCAAATCAATTCCTATAGTATTGCGACAACAACGCGACATTTGGTATAGTCCTCTGGAGGTCGCAATAGTTTTTGGTTTGCATAATCAGAAACCCGAGACGGTAGAGACCTACGGGTGACCAAAGTGTACCCCGCTATGATGTCGCACTAGTTTGTGAGTAAGCATCGTATGTGAAACATAGAACGTTGTGACATATGAGCGACTAATGATATGTCATACCAAGGTCACAACAGGCTCGGGTTCAGGCTATTATGGACAACATAAAAGCGAGCATGAGTCCCCTTAATCAATGGAAAAGTTAATAAATCAACAGCTGGACCTTTTCACCCCTGACCTAATGCGTTCCAATATAAATATCTAACATTTTGTGCACAACACCAACCACCATAAAAAAAAACTAAACTTCTACAATACCGACTCATCATAGCCATCATCAGTACTTGTATTTGGGGAAAAAGGCAGTTGTTCAAATGTTGAAGGAGAAATGGATGAAAGAGCAACACCACAGTGTGGGTAAGGTTACATCTAAACCCATTATCTTTCATTATTATATTAGGAGCTTAGGTGACCTCATATTAAATGTCATGCATACAATCTCCAATCTTATATTATAAATGTAATGGTAAGTGCTATGATGTCATGAAAACAAATCCCAGAATTTGGTGATATAGCCTAAATTCTTTGATGGTTGTATGCATCTCGTTTTGTAAGGGTATGTAAGGGGTAGGACCCCGTCTGGAATTGGTGGTTGTGGATCCATCGGGTCTGAAATGATACTGTAAACATATAATTGTCATTTGTTTAATTTTTTAGAATACATCAGTTTTAATTGTAGGGACAGTGAAATTATACAAGGAGAACGATGAAGTAAATGTTGTAGTATTACGCATAGAGTAATAATGGTTTTGACACAACTTATGAAACAGTAAATTCAGTCAATTTGCTAGTACAAGTCCGACATAAGATAGAGATATTGACAATAGCCAACGAAAAAAACAAAAATTACATTGTTGTAAACCCAATTTTAAACAAAATACTGCATGTTAACATAGTCCGTGCAATACGCTACAGAATATGGGGGGCATGAAGGGGTCTGGAGGTGCTTGCTCAGATGAGCTTCCCGGACCGCTAACTGAATGCTCAGTAGGCCTACGAGGCATAAATAGAATCACGATGCCAGCATCATCCAAACCTCTTTGAAAAGCGTCCATCCTATCATGGATGTACTTGAAGTGCTCCATATAGGAGCGGTGGTTAGCTTCCATCCGTAGGCTCATATCATCGATACCATGCAAAATCTGATCCATCACTGGCCCCTCATCCGCTTCGACCGCATCTGGGTCATCCTCCACATTGTAGTCCAGATCATCTGGGTCATCATTCAACTCATCATCATCGGACAAATCTCTAAGCAATATGGCTCCTCTATGCTTGGCAAGATCATTATAAACCTTTTTTCCCATGTCCGTTATAAGAGGAAACATTGTCCAGCCTCCCCCATGCACGTTAATCCCGGTTGCCTCACAAAAGTGAGTAATGAGGCAGATGAAGGGCAATGTGCCTTTGGATGAGTGGCCACTCTTGAAGATGTGGTTCATGATGATTTGGCATATGTCCATGGGTAGGCCATTGCGTGCACAGTATAGGAAGCGTGCATCATCGTACACAATTTCCGTACGATGGGTGCTTAGGAGAATGAGAAGAACACGTACCAAAACTACGTATATAACTTCAGTTGGTTGTTCAATAGGGGATGACAGTGGTCATTCCAAGCCTGATCACCGTCCATTCTCAAGTCCGCTGCTAACTCCGCATTCCATGGCTCAAAGTGTTCATTTTCGGGTAGACCATTAACCAGGTGACCTAGTTGTTGGGGTTTTGCCCTAAAGATGTAATTTGTAAATGGATTTATTAAATAAATAAAAAGAAAAGTTCAATTAATTTTTTTTATGTTATTTATTCATTTTATAAACTTGTGCATATATCTTTAACATCTGAGATTGCCAGATGTAATCTCGAACTGTGTATATGAGTGTCATATACGAATGGATACAGTAAGAGACGTGCAATCTAAAGAGTCCATAGATAGCAAATAAAGCTGTGTACTTTATTTGTGGTTAATCTATAGTTGCGGTCTATTCCGTAATGTACGGTGATTCTATCCTGAATCATTCATATGGAGATATAAGAATGGAGGCACCTTGTATGATGTGATTATATAAGGCTGGGCCATGATCTATATGAATCTCTCACCAATATTTATTTATCGATGAGATTTATATATATCAACTAATGATGGCTATATGTGGGTGATCTTAATCCTGAGTGACTTATCGACTCCTTCAGGTTAGATCGTGGTCTTTGATATACCATGGGTGAGGTCGGATGCAGTTCCCGATCAATATACTCCGTATGTTGGGATTGCTATTTGGCTTGTGGCTAGGAAGGTTTGTACACAATAGTAGAATCAACTCTTTCTTTGAGAAGTAGATGGTAGTTCCCTTAAGGGTTGATTCGGGGCTTGGACAATATGAGCGCTCTCTTAATTCCGTAAGGAAATAGGATTTATTGTTCATTATAGAATCAACGGTGCTTAAAGGATATATGTAATTAGAGGGGTATAACGGACATTATGACCCAACTCTAATTATGAACTACTGTGGAGGATCACACCATGTGTAATAGCTATATCGATGGACACCGAGTTGTATCGGTCTGTGTAAAAACGTCTACAGTTGAGAGAGTGGAGCTTCGGGTTTTTAGTGGAATAACACCGGAGTTAATAATCAAGAAATATTAATTAAAGAGTTTAATTAATGATTCCGAGGCTCAAAATACTGTGGATCCATTTGGTCCATTTGCTAGCTCGATTGATTTAGGTAATAAGGGTCACGGTTAATTAATTGGATTGTCCAATTAATTGTGTTACGAAAGTGACACATATATATTCGGGAATTAATTGAATAATGAGATTATTTAATTAATTAATAATAATAGTTAAATTAATTAAATAATTAGATTATTTAATTATATTGATAATTATGAATTATTAATTAACTATTAATTTGAGGGTGTTAGTTGATATATGGATTTAGGTGAAGATAAAATAATAGAATTATTTTATTTTTACTAAATCATTTATCTAAGTATTTGAATTTAAGTTTAAATTTAAAATACTTATTATCACTTTTAATATATTAGATATATTTGAAAAAGATAATTAAAAGATATATATCAATTATAACACAAGAGATTGCATTGGATGCAAATTGGTATGTACATGAAACAATAGTATAAGAAGAATTTGCATAGGATGCAAATACTAAATTTATAAATATATATGTATTTTTTTTTTAGGTTAAGAGGAGGGCAACAAATGCCCAAGCAAGAACTAACAATAAGACCCCAGCCTAGTAACAACTAAGCCCTTAAAGTCATCTTCTAAAGCACCAAGAATCTGAGAGGGAGGATCATCAAAGATTGTGATTCCTAGATCTAAAGAATGTCCTAATTTAGCTAGGCCATCGGCAACTCTATTACCTTCTCTATAGACATGTTGAATATTGCAGCACCAGTTTTTACCAATCAAAGCTTTACATGCATGAATTATGCTGAAAAGAGGGTGGTTTATAGAAGTGTTGCTAATCAGCAAACATACTGAGGTCATAGAATTAGTTTCAACCATAACTTTCTTGAATCCAGCCTTCCACATGAGCTGTAACCCTTCAAAGATACCCCAAAGTTCTGCTTCAATAATGCTTCCAGACCCTTTGTTTAACGCAAATCCTCCAATCCAACTCTTCTCATGATTTCTAATAACCCCTCCAGCAGAAATTGTGCCCAAATCATGGTTTAAACTCCCATCAACATTAAGTTTTACCCATTCAATGTCAAGAGGAGACCAAGCAATCAAACAAGACTTCCTCTCATTCCTGTTGTCGCTATCACTATTAACTTTTAACCACTCATCAACAAAACTTGTGATAATTTTACCAGCACAAACAGAAAATTTAAAATTAGTGTCAAACACACTTTTGCACCTCCACTTCAAAATGAACCACATAGTCACGACAAAGAGAAGATAAGCTGGAGTTCTTCCCATAACCATTGTATTACATCTCAGATTATGAAGCATCCAATCATACCATTCGAGGTTGAAGTGTCCAGTTTTAGTAATTCCCTTGCACATTTCCTCCCAAATTTTCAAAGAGGTCGAGCATTCTCTAAAGACATGATCGATATTCTCACAGCCCTCCTTACATCTGAAACAGGTGGTGTCCATAGTGAAGCCTCTCATAGCTCGATGCTCATTAGTAAGAAGTTTTCCATGGAGCAGAATCCATAGAAAATTCTGCACCCTAGAAGGCATTCTAAGATTCCACAAGAAATTCCACTTCCAATTAGGCATCTCATCATTTTTAAAAAGGCTCGCATAAGCACTTTTAACAGAGAATTCTCCATTTTGGACAAACTCCAAATAGCTCAATCACTCCCACTTTGAATTCTTCCAGCATGAATACTAACAATTCTGTGAATAATATGCCATGGGAGAACCATGCTAAGCTTCTGAATAGCCCAATCATCATGATCCATATAGACACTAACCTTCTCAGCTTTTTGGATATCAGATAAAGGACATGCAGCGTAGCTCAAGAGTTTTCCAATATCAGGAACCCACTCATCTAACCTGAAATCAATATGGCAACCATCACCGACCTTCTATTTCAGACCTCCCTGCAGGAGTTTAGCACCATATGTGATACCTCTTCATGTGCTAGATCGATCACTAGTCTTATCGTTGCCCTGTTTCACAAAACTATCTCCTTTCAAATACTTATGCTTCAGTAAGTGACCCCATAATCCACTCTTATTCTGGTGAAGTCTCCAACCAGCTTTAGCTAGCAGTGCTTGATTCATCATCTTGGTTATCTTAATGCCTAGTCCTCCCTTGCATTTTGGGAGGCACACAGTGTCCCAATTAACCAAATGTATATTCTTGTCCTTATACGAGTGACCCCATAGGAAATCCGTATTAAGTTTATCAAGTTTAAGACATATATCAGTAAGGAGTTTAATAGATTGCATGGCATATATAGGTATAGCTGAAGCAACAGCTTTAATAAGGGTACATCTTTTAGCAAAGGAAAGAGTTGAGCTTTTCCAAGTAGCCAATCTATTTTGAGTCTTCTCCAGGATCTCCTTATACATATCCTTAGTAATACGGCCATGAATAAGGGGGACACCAAGATACTTTCCCATATTCTTGGTGA
Organism: Dipteronia dyeriana; assembly: GCA_032871835.1. Taxonomy (NCBI): domain Eukaryota; kingdom Viridiplantae; phylum Streptophyta; class Magnoliopsida; order Sapindales; family Sapindaceae; genus Dipteronia; species Dipteronia dyeriana. Next base: position 106,217,046 of record CM065296.1, on the reverse strand, counting down.
TAAGAGATCCACAGACATCAGCTAAAACCTTTGCAAAGCCATTGCTAACTTTATTGGAGCACAGAATTCTGGACTTCAGAAGACTCACTTGCTGCCCAGAGAGGTCACAAAATGTGTCAAGACAATCCTTCATAACTTGAGCTTGTTGTAGCGTTGCTTGACCAAAAAGAATGAGATCATCAGCGAAAAACAAATGTGAGACCGCAGGTTCTGTTCTAGAAATTTTAACAGGTTTCCATCTCCCATCACTGATCTTTTGATTAATAATATGTGAAAGTTTTTCCATGCATAAGACAAAGAGATAAGGAGATAATGGATCACCTTGTCTAATGCCACTTTTCGGTCGAAACATGTTAGAGATTTCACCATTCAAGATCACTTTGAATTGGACGCTTGAAACACAGCTCATAATCAAACTGTTAATTTTTCCCCTTATGCCAACTTCATTCAGAACATTTTTAATAAAATCCCATTGGAGCCTATCATAAGCTTTGGCTAAATCAATCTTCCAAGCAATAAAGCCCATTTTCCCTTTAACCTTTTTGAATTTATGGAAAACCTCTTGGGCAACAATTATATTATCTTGGATTTGCCTACCCGGGACAAACGCAACCTGATTCAGACTTATAATTTTAGGGAGAGGATGTCGTAATCTTTGAACAATCACCTTACTAATCACTTTGTAGGAGGTGTTACAGAGACTTATAGGCCTAAGTTTGGACATACTGGAAGCATTAGTAATTTTTGGAATAAGAGAGATGTATGTTTGGTTGATGTGGTCCGGGATTCCTCCCTTAATGAAACAATCTGTCACCAGTTCAGTCAACTCCTCTTTACAAATGTTCCAGTATTTCTGGAAAAAGAGCACAGGGAAACCGTCTGGTCCAGGAGCCTTTAATCCACCAATGTGAAACAGACTTTGCTTAACTTCATACTCACTGATATTACAATTCAAAGACTCCATCTCATAGTCTTCCAAATTTGGAAAGGATGAAGGCAAATGTAAGTAGTTCCTTGCACTTTGTTTTTCCTCAAAAAGATTTAGAAAGTATAGGACAGCTTCATTATTCATCTCTTTCATATCATCAGCCCAGCTTCCATCTTCTTTCTTGAGCCTCTCAAGCTTATTTCTTCTTCTTCGAACAATCGTGGAGAGGTGAAAAAACTTGGTGTTTTATCACCTTTTTTTAGCCAACAATTCCTAGATTTTTGTTGCCAAAAGACTTCCTCTTGTTCAAGAATTCCATTATACTCCTTCACAAGCTTCTCTTCTAAAGTAGCAAGGTTGTAAGCATATCTTTTACTAAGGCAATTCTGAACCCCCTGAATTCTCGCAAGTAATCTTCGTTTACTATGGAATATGTTACCAAATTCCTCTTTGTTCCATATTTTTAAAACATCAGCAAAATTCTGCAGCTTATCACCAATACATACCCTGCATGTATTCCAGTAATTTTGAACCACTTCATCAAAACCTTTGTATTTCATCCACATGGCTTCAAAACGAAAAGGTTTAAGATCACATTTAGAAGTATGGTTACTAAAGAAATGTATAAGGATCGGACAGTGGTCAGAAACTACTCTTGGTAGGTGCTTGACAAATCCCTCTGGATAACATAACCTCCAATCCATAGAGCATAGATCTCTATCCAATCTCTCCCAAATCTCCTCACCTATACCCCTTTTTATCATCCAAATGAATTTTGAGCCTATGAACCCAATATCAACCAGCTCATTTCTGTCAATCCATTCTGCAAAACCACTGTCAGAAATCTTGTTTCTGCCTCCTCTCTTCTCAGACCAACATGTGATTTCATTAAAGTCCCCAGCAACAAGCCAAGGTAATTGAAAACAACCTCTGATGGAATCAAGGTAATTCCACAAGGTTCTCCTATAAGTGACACAAAGGTTGGCATAAACTACTGTGAACACCCATATATTTTTGTGATCTTCAACTAAAGTTGTGATGCTATGTTTGGATTTTGCAATAACTTGTACTCTAACACTACTTCCATTCCATAGAAGCCATAAGCCCCCAAAAAAGCCTTCAGCCTCAACCACATAACTGTTAGGAAATCCTATTTTCTTAATGATATTCTTGGCCTTGAGACCACTGATTCTAGGTTCAAGAATGGCCAAAATGTCAAAATGGTAAACACTACGCAAATCCGCAATAATTCTACAAAAGCCTTGCCTTCCAGCACCTCTCACATTCCACACATAAATTATAGGAAAGGGAGGAAAGGGTATCCAATCTCTATTCCGAGATTACAGCCATAGCCTCCTCTAAAGTAGAGGCAACATCATCAAAATTGTTATCATTCTGCATGACATTCATAGTGTCCTGCATTAGACAACCATCATCTACTGTCTTACAAGTAACTTCAAAATTTTGGACTTCGTTTTGGCTTAGGCACAACATATTCTCACTATTCTGCTCCTTTCTGCCGTTACCTGAGAATGGATCCTACTGGTTTTGATAGTTGATTTTGTTGCCCATACCTCCTGTAGAATAACTAGTCTCTCTTAGAGAGACATTCTTCTTATTGGCCAACTTTTCAGGATTTTTAATGGTCTTTTTGATCCCCTTCCCTGTTTTAACAGTCTGATTTCCCCTCGAATTAGTGATTCAAATAATACACTTTTTTCCTTGAGTTTGCTACAAGAAGGACTAGCAATAAATTGCAAACTTTCAATACCCATAGATACTTCCATCTTCTTATTCAGGATTTCAAACCTAGAACCACTAGTACTGTTTCCTAATGTATTTGCATTTTCCTCAGTATACTTGGTAAATCTACCATTCTTTACATTGTTCTTATCTCCTTCCACCCTTTTTGGAGTACCATCAATTCCACTCTTAGAACTACCTTCAGTCCCATGCTTAGTATTACCATTCCTAACCACTGAGCTAGCACTACCATTCCCATTTTTCCCCACTTTGCCTTTGAAATTCCTATTTCCTTGTTTTCCATATGTAACTAGAAGCCACGGGCCATATGGTGTCTTCTCATTGTCTGTATTGGTTTGGATGTCACATGTGTCTTCCTCTTGAATTGGATCCACAACACCTTCTCTGCAATTCTCCTTGCCATGTTCATATCTTCCACACTTAAAGCATATTAATCCAAGGCTTTCGTATTCCACCCTAATGGACCTATCATCAACACTAAGAGAGCCTAATAGAGGTTTGGTAATATCAATTTCAACACAGATTCTAGCAAACCTACCTCTAGCTTGATTCTCTGTTATCGGATCCACCTTACACATTTTCCCCAACATACCACTTATGCTCCAAAAAAGATCAAACACCATCCACTCTATCGGTAGCTTAGAGAGCCGAACCCAAATCGGCATACTCTTGATAGAATCCTCTCCAGGAACGAAGTTGGGCCTCCATCTTTGAACCACCAAATACTGATTCGCAATGACCCAAGGGCCACCAGTGAGCACATAATCTAAGTCTTCTTTCAACTGGGAACGAGCCACAAATCATCCCTCCCCAAGATCAGTCAATTGCCATTGCCCTGTAAGAGACAACTTAAGCGACAGTTTGGTGGTCATGAAGCTTAAGGTGTGAGATCGACCCATATTTTTCAATATTAATGCATTAGCCCAAGGTTTGTGCAGTTGCTCCTTTAAGTTGAGTGATAATTTCATTATCGGACCACCAGGACCTTCATACACCACAATATCATCATGTTCGATTTTCAATTTTCCACTGTTTCCTTCAAACCCAGTCCATGAGCTTGACCAGGATGCGCTCATAAGTTTGGACTTAAAGCTTCCCATGTCTTCTTTCCTTGAGCAATCAACGCCAACTTCATTCCATCCAGACATATCCGGTTCAGCTCTAGCACGTTTAGCAGTGCCCCCAATTCCTAGATTCAAATCAGATCCATCACTTCCAATGATCTTGGGATCTTGTTGGGCAGAAAAAAAAGAAAACCCCATTCAGGTTCTCTATATCCAGAGGAGATTTAAAGAAGAAATTAAAAAAAAACTCTAGAAATTAAAATATATATGTATTTTGTGAAACAAGAAGCGTGATATATATATATAAATCAAAAGCATTATTGGTGCAGGCGTGAGACAAAATAATTTGTGTGTGCAAAAAGAAAGAAGCAGTAGATATATATATATATATATATATATATATATATATATATATATATATAAACGTAAGTGGAATTGTTGTTCTTTATACGCAAAAGCAGGTTTGTGCAACGTATATATATAAAAGCAAGAAAAAAGCATATATATATATTCGTGTAATAGCGAGAGCAGCAGATTTATATATATATATATATTCGTGTAAAAGCGAGAGCAGTAGATTTATATATATATATATATTGTTTCATGTTTCTTGTGATTTTGTATCATGTAGAAAAAAAGAGTTTCTTCAAATCTGTCTACATCCTTCATTTAAGTTCCTGAGATCGTGACGCGTCCACACGCAGTTACTAATCCCGGGAGATAGCAAGTAAGATCGAGTGGTTCAGACAGGAGCATATCGAAAAGTGAAGGAGCCTCCAAACGTTGGTAAGTATATCTTCTTCTGATTATATTGATTACAATTTCCTGTGTTTACATATTGTATATATTGGTTTCAAAAAATAATTACCTAGTTCCGCTGCGTGACCGGTGAACGGGGTTCTAACAATTGGTATCAGAGCCAATTTATTTTTTCGGAATTGGAATGTTTTCGATGCTCCTATATGTATGAATGTGTAGGCACCATCTTTATGATTGTATGAATGTTTATAACTAAATTGTTTAATTTAAACATGGTTGATCGTAATTTTTTATGGTACTGTGGATTTAGGGTTTATGGGTTGTATAATTTTTATTTTATTTATTTTACTGTTATTGTATTGTAAATAATAATAAAAAATTGTAACCTGTAAACGAAGAACCGAAAACGCGCGTGACGTCGGTATTGTTCTTGGCGGTATTACTGTTCACAGGGGGGTACTGGTCACGACATTATTGTTCACCGTATTGTTCACGACGTCACTGTTCACGCCGTTACTATTCCCCGTACTGTTCACTGTATTACTGTTCACCTGAACACTGTTCACGGTAGGCACTGTTCACCGAGTACTGTTCACGCACGGTTCCGTTGGCAAGTGTTGCCTAGTGTGTTCCGTGCAGATTTCCTGTTTCGCATTCATAAGATGATTCGGAGTGACCTGAAAAGACTAGAAGACTCGAAAATTACAAGAAGACTCGAAAATTACAAGAAGACCCGAAAATTACAAGAAGACCAAGGAATGCCTTGGGAGATTTTTGTAATTTTAGATTCCAATTTTTAGGTTAAGTAATCCACAGTACTCGGTCAATTTATGTATGCTTTATATTATGTGATGATAAAACCATTGTCATGCATACGTATGTCATTTAGATTAGATGTGCCTACACAAATATATTTGATATGTCATACATGCATCATAGCCTGATATTTTATGTATTTTTTTTAATGTGATTAAAATGGGAAATATACATAATTGACTATGATTAATGAGATTAGTTTTTTAATGGTTAGAAAACTTGGTAATTCTCATTAATATTAATCTAGTTATTAAAGAGTTTAATAAGTTATATTAATAGGGTCATTTATTGTAATTAGGATTAATATGATTAATTACCTAATAATAAATGAACCGAATAAAGTGTTAGAGTTTTAATAGTCAAAATTTGGTAAACACTAACAAAATAATCTAACCCTAGTAAATAGTTTACAAAGACTTAAATTATTCACTAATAGATTAGATTTTTAATTGTTAAAAATCATTAATAATTTATTAGTTAATTAAAATTTGGTTTTAAGTAGTTAATGCGCTAGATAACTTGATTAAAGTTAGTCGTTTAATCCGGTAGAGTCTAGGTGCATTAACGGTTAAAAGAAAACCCTAATTTTAAAATAGTGAGTGGGAGAGGGATATATGACATATATATCCCGCGGTTTCCATCATTAGTTCAACACCGTGAGATCCGAGTGGAGCCTCGTGACGACTTTGTTTTCGTCCTCCCTAAGGAGGGTTTCTACAAAGGTCAATACCAAGATTGACTTCCTAACGGATAGGATTTCTGAGGGTATTTCGGGATTGACCGACCTTAAAACGGCAATTCTCGAGTTAAGCTATTGAGATCTGAAATGGTGGGTTACACTCACGAAGGTTTTGATTAAGTTTGTTAATTAAAAACCTGACTGAATGAATGATGGTTGAATTATATGGAATAAGAGTTATTCTAGAATATCATTTGATTGAGAATGTCTCGGTCCAACATGCAAAGACTTGACCGACCCTAAGGCGGCACTTCTTTATGGTATGTTGGATTGTCGTGGTATAGTAACTAGTTTTAGGGTAGTTCTAGTTCGTTAAATATGATATGTGCATGCATCATGTTTAAATTTATGCCAAAATACTCGCACTTGTTTTAAATAAATGACTAAATGAATGTTTTATTTATTTCAGCAATAATGTCTTCTGTATTACTTCATATTCTCGTAAACGACATATTAACTGGTGATAACTACTCTAAGTGGAAACTTAACATCAATGCAATATTGGTCACTAAGGACCTCAAGTTTGTGCTTACGGATGAATGTCCTCCAGCACCTGCTGCAAATGCCACACGAACTGTTCGAGAGGCATACTAGCGAAGGGTAAGCCTAAACCCAAGAAAGCCCAAAGCAAGAAGAAGTCCAAGAAAAGTAAATATGATTTACTTGTTCTTGAGTCGTGTTTAGTAGAAGATGATTATTCACTCTGGATAGTTGATTCGGGGGCCACTAACCATGTTTGTTCTTCTTTACAATGGACTGATTCTTGGACACAGCTAGAGGAGCAAGCCTTCTCAATGCGTGTAGGGTCAGGGGATGTCATGTCGGCACGAACAGTGGGCGTAATTAGATTACGTTTTTGTAATAATTATATATTGTTGGACAATGTATTTTATATTCCTGGATTTACAAGGAATTTGATTTATGTTTCTAAGTGGTTAGAACAAAAATATTTTGTTTCTTTTAATAATAAGTATGTTATTATTGGAAAGAATAGGTCTGAATATTTGTTCAGGAATTAATGAAAACAATTTAATGTGTTAAGACCGTTAATACATACTACTCTGCTCAACACCGAAATGTTTAAGGTTGAAAAACCAAAAACTAAACGACATAATATTTCTCCAGATAATGACACGTATCTCTAGCATCTAAGGCTTGGTCATATCAACATTGATCGGATAGTCAGACTAGTAAAAAGCGGACCTTTAAGTGAGTTAAAGGTTGGCACCTTACCTGTCTACGAATATTATCTGGAAGGTAAGATGACTAAGAGCCTTTTTACTGGAAAAGGAGTTAGAGCTAAAGAACCTCTAGAGCTTATACATACATACGTCTGTGGACCGATGAATGTTAAAGCTAGAGGTGGTTATACGTATTATGTCACCTTTATAGATGATTACTTAAGATATGGATACGTCTACCTGATGCAACGAAAGTCGAAAACATTTGAAAAGTTCAAAGAATTTCGAGCTGAAGTTGAGAATCAATTAGGTAGGACTATCAAGTCACTACGATCTGATCATGGAGGTGAGTACCTTGACCAAGAGTTTGAAGACTTCATGGTCGAGCATGGGATAGTTTCCCAACTCACAGCCCCCGGTACACCTCAGCAAAATGGTGTAGCGGAGAGGAGAAATATAACCCTAATGGAAATGGTGAGATCTATGATTAGTTTCTCATCATTACCAAATTCCTTTTGGGGATATGCGTTACAAACAGCAGCATACATTTTGAATGTAGTGCCATCCAAATCTGTTCCTAAGACTCCCCTAGAGTTGTGGAATGGTCGTAAAGCTAGTTTGCGACATTTCCGCATATGGGGGTGTCCAACACACGTGCTGAAGAATATAACTGGAAAGCTAGACTCCAAATATGTTGTCTGCCTGTTTGTAGGATACTCTAACGAGGCCAGAGGTGGACACTTCTATAGTCCTGAAGATAACAAAGTATTTGTATCGATAAATGCAACATTTCTTGAGGACAATTATATTAGTGACCATAAGCCTCGTTCAAAGATTGTATTAAATGAGTTAGAGCCTGGTGAGACTAGTGCTTCATCAACTCAACAAGAGTTGTTGTTCCATAAACATCTGAGAGTCAGATGGTTCTTGATCAGAATACACTACCACCTAGACGTAGTGAGAGGGTTGTGAGACAACCTGAACGCTATTTAGCTATAGGTGAGGGACAAGGTGTTGTCTCTGCTGATAGTGTTGATGATCCATTAACATTTAAGAATGCAATGGAAGATCCTGATAAAGAGGAATGGCTTAAAGCCATGAATCTCGAGATGGAGTCCATGTACTATAACTCAATCTGGGATCTTGTAGACTTACCGGATGGGGTAAAACCCATAGGGTGTAAGTGGATCTACCAGAGAAAGAGAGGAGTAGACGGGAAGGTAAAGACCTTCAAGGCAAGGCTAGTGGCCAAGGGTTATACCCAGAAAGAGGGGGTCAATTATGAAGAGACCTTATCGCCAGTAGTCATGTTTAAGTCTATTAGGATTCTCTTATCCATTTCTACCTATTTCGATTATGAAATTTGGCAAATGGACGTCAAGACTGCATTCTTGAATGGCAATCTTGATGAGAGCATCTATATGATGCAACCAGAGGGATTCGTGTCTCCAGATCAAGAGCAAAAAGTTTACAAGCTGCAAAGGTCCATCTATGGGCTTAAGCAAGTATCTAGATCTTGGAACATCAGGTTTGATGATGTGATCAAAACCTATGGCTTCGAGCAGAATGTTGGTGAGCCTTATGTCTACAAGCGCATCATTGATGAGAAAGTAGTTTTCTTGGTCCTATATGTAGATGATATCCTACTCATTGGGAATGATGTGGGAGTATTGTCTGATGTAAAGGGCTGGCTGGCTAGCCAATTCCAAATGAAAGATTTGGGAGAGGCGAGTTATGTTCTTGGGATCCAGCTTATAAGAAATCGTAAAAACAAACTCATAGCACTGCCTCAGGCATCATATATCGATAAGATTCTTGTACGATTTTCGATGCAGAACTCTAAGAAAGGTAATTTACCTTTCAGACATAGAGTTCACGTGTCTAAGGAACAGTGTCCTAAGACACCTTAAGAAGTTGAGGATATGAGACGTGTTCCCTATGCATCAACAGTAGGTAGTCTCATGTATGCTATGTTATGCATGAGACCGGACATCTGCTATGCAGTGGGAGTAGTCAGTAGATACAAGTCCAACCCATGATTGGATCATTGGGTTGCTGTCAAGACAATTCTCAAGTATCTTCGAAGAACGAGAGACTATATGCTAATGTATTCTGGGTAAGATTTGATCCCGTTAGGATACACAGATTCTGATTTTCAGTCAGACAGGGATTCTAGGAAATCCACGTCTGGATCAGTATTCATCCTGGGTGGTGGAGCCATTGTGTGGAGAAGTATCAAGTAATCTTATATTGCTGACTCCACCATGGAAACAAAATATGTAGCTACTAAAGAGGCTGTTTGGATCCGTAAGTTCTTGAGTAATCTGGAAGTTGTTCCAGATTTGGATATGCTCATCACACTTAGTGTTGTGGCTAATTCCAAAGAACCAAGAAGTCACAAAAGAGGGAAGCATATATAGAGAAAGTATCATCTCATTAGAGAGATAATGTAGAGAGGAGATGTGATCGTCACAAAGATAGCCTCACAAGACAATCATGTTAATCCATTTACAAAGACCTTACCGGCTAAAGTGTTTTTGGGTTACCTAGATGGTCTAGGGTTACCAGACATGCCTCACATGCTTTAGTGCAAGTAGGAGATTGTTGGGGTTTATGCCCTAAAGATGTAATTTGTGAATGGATTTATTAAATAAATAAAAAGAGAAGTTCAGTTCATTTTTGTTATGTTATTTATTTATTTTATAAACTTTTGCATATATCTTTAACATCCAAGATTGCCAGATGTAATCTCGAACTATGTATATGAGTGTCATATACGGATGGATACAGTAAGAGACGTGCAATCTAAAGAGTCCATAGATAGTAAATAAAGCTGGGTACTTTATCTGTGGTTAATCTATAGTTGCGGTCTATTCCGTAATGTACGGTGATTCTATCCTGAATCATTCATATGGAGATATGAGAATGGAGGCACCTTGTATGATGTGATCATATAGGGCTGGGCTATGATCTATATGAATCTCTCACCAAGATCCGTTTATCGATGAGATTCATATATATCAACTAATGATGGCTATATGTGGGTGATCTTAATCCTGAGTGACTTATCGACTCCTTCAGGTTAGATCGTGGTCTTTGATATACCATGGGTGAGGTCGGATGCAGTTTCCGATCAATATACTCTGTATGTTGGGATTGGGATTGCGATTTGGCTTGTGGCTGGGAAGGTTTGTACACAATAGTGGAATCCACTCCTTCTTTGAGAAGTAGATGGTAGTTCCCTTAAGGGTTGATTCGGGGCTTGGACAATATGAGCGCTCTCCTAATTCCGTAAGGAAATAGGATTTATTGTTCATTATAGAATCAACGGTGCTTAAAGGATATATGTAATTAGAGGGGTATAACGGACATTATGACCCAGCTCTAATTATGAACTACCGTGGAGGATCACACCATGTGTAATAGCTATATCGATGGACACCTAGTTGTATCGGTTTGTGTAAAAACGTCTACAGTTGAGAGAGTGCAACTTCGGGTTTTTAGTGGAATAACACCGGAGTTAATAATCAAGGAATATTAATTAAAGAGTTTAATTAATGATTCCGAGGATTATTGGAGCTCAAAATACTGTGGGTCCATTAGGTCCCTTTGCTAGCCCGATTGATTTAGGTAACAAGAGTCACGGTTAATTAATTAGATTGTCCAATTAATTGTGTTACGAAAGTGACACATATATATTCGGGAATTAATTGAATAATGAGATTATTTAATTAATTAATAATAATAATTAAATTAAATAAATAATTAGATTATTTAATTATATTGATAATTATGAATTATTAATTAACTATTAATTGGAAGGTATTAGTTGATATATGGATTTAGGTGAAGATAAAATATTAGGATTATTTTATTTTTACTAAATCATTTATCTAAGTATTTGAATTTAAGTTTAAATTTAAAATACTTATTATCACTTTTAATATATTAGATATATTTGAAAAAGAAAAATAAAAGATATATATTAATTATAACACAAGAGATTGTATTAGATGCAAATTGGTGTGTACATGAAACAATAGTATAAAAAGAATTTGTATAGAATGTAAATACTAAATTTATAAATATATATGTATTTTGTGAAACAAGAAGCCTGATATATATATATATATATATATATATATATATATAAATCAAAAGCATTATTGGTGCATGCGTGAGACAAAATAATTTTCATGTGCAAAAAGAAAGCAGCAACAGATATATATATATAAATATAAAACGTAAGTGGAATTGTTGTTCTGTGTGCGTAGGTGTGTGCAACATATATATATATATATATATTTTCATGTTTTTTATGTTTTTGAAAAACATAGAAGAAAGAGTTTCTTCAAATCTCTCTACATTCTCCATTTAAGTTCCTGAAATCGTGACGTGTCCACACGCAGTTACCAATCCAGGGAGATAGCGAGGAAGATCGAATGGTTCAGACAGAAACATATCGAAAAGTGAAGAAGCCTCCAAACGTTGGTAAGTATATCTTCTTCTGATTATATTAATTACAATTTTATGTGTTTACATATTGTATGTATTGGTTCCGAAAAATAATTACGATCCAAATTCACTGGTCTCAGATACAGATATGATCTGTATAAAATTTTAAAACCTAGTTCTGCTGCGTAACTAGTGAACGGGGTTCCAACACTAATTCCCTAGAAGTGCCAAACCACTCATTAATTCTGTCGGTTGTGATTTGGCCGGGTTTCCCTTGAACCATTACAGGTACTCCCTGAAGAAACTGATACGGAACCATGACATAGTAAAATTTCCTAACTAATTCAAGTGCTGCCATGTTTGGGTTCCTTACATATCGATTCCATCCCATTGTATTTACAGTTGCCGGGATGAATGTGGTGCCAAATACTGGGATGTTGATCCTTCTTTCTGGCAAAATCCTTCTACTACCGAATAATGCCCATCTCTCCGGATCTGACGAGTTTGGAAAATCTGTAATCGAATCTCCTTTTCCTTTCCCCCTTATCGGCGGTATTGGCGGAGCCTGTTTCCCCTTCTTCGAAAGCCTACCATCATCCTTAGCAACTTGTTTTTCTTTTCTACCCCTAGCCATTCTCAATTTCTATCAAATTCAAATTAGAACAACACTAGTTTCACACAAACTACCCCAACCACCCTTAATACTACAAAAAACTATGAGACAATGCACAACCACCCTTAGTTATAGCAATAATGAATCAACAAACTGCACCACACTTACAATTACGCACTACACAATGGTGATTAAAGAAAATGAACAAATGTATGTGTTGCAAACAACTAATCCACCATAAACTATCAAATATGTTATCAATGACATGAAACCTTACAATGTGAAGAAAGATATGCCCTAAACGAGAAATTGAAGATGATTGTAGGAGTTTTGGTTGCGGCTTACCTTTGGAGATGAAGAACTACCGTTGTACACTGCTTAAGGGAGATTTTGGTGGTGTATTTTATGTTTCAAACAAATTTCCACGACTTAGGGTTTTTATATCAACTATCGCACAGGTGCTACTTCAGGGTAACCTTGAAGGTCGTAACTTTATGGTCGCTTCTCATGAAAACGATATCGTTTCATTATATGGTATGAGTATAGTGACCTGGAGATCACCCGGTTTTAGTTACAACTGGTTGTCTACATGTCGCAAACGTCTCTGCCTTGGTTATACATATCAGTCGTAGATGCGACTAGAGGGTGACATTATGTATGGTCGCCCTCTGGTCACTAATGTCTCTATTCACCAGACGACAAAACGACCTTGGAGCGACATTATCCGAGGTTGCCCAATGTTTCTGATTTTCAATGTTGACTTGTGCATATAACAACTTGAACGTTCTAACAAACGTTGAAGTTGTTCACCTTACGTTGAATTTGTTCACCTTACGTTGAATTTGTTCATGACGATTGTAACATTAATTGGTTCAGTAAACATGTTCGACGTTTAGGTCAACGTTAAACTTGTTCACCCAACGTTGAACTTGTTCATTACATGTTTTATACCAACTTGTTCAGTAAACAAGTTTAACGTTCGTAGTAAAGTCTAACTTGTTCTTACTATGTTGAACTTGTTCTTATTATGTTGAACTTGTTCATGACATGTTTTACATCAACCTATTCAATAAACAGGTTTAACGTTCTTAGCAACGTTAAACTTGTTCGTACTACGTTGAACTTGTTCTCGACGTGTTTTACATCAACTTGTTCAGTACATAGGTTTAACGTTGTCAGTAACGTTAAACTTGTTTGTACTATGTTAAACTTGTTCATGACGTGTTTTACATCATCTTGTTCAGTAAACAGGTTTAACGTTATCAGTAACGTTAAACTCGTTCGTACTACGTTAAACTTGTTCATGATGTGTTTTACATCAACCTGTTCAGTAAACAGGTTTAACATTCTTAGTAACGTTAAACTTGTACGTACTACGTTGAACTTGTTCTTGACGTGTTTTACATCAACTTGTTCAGTACACAGGTTTAACGTTGTCATTAACGTTAAACTTGTTCGTACTACGTTAAACTTATTCATGACATGTCTTACATCAACTTATTCAGTAAACAAGCTTAACGTTATCAGTAGCGTTAAACTTGTACGTACTACGTTGAACTTATTCATTACGTATTTTACATCAACTTGTTCAGTACACAGGTTTAACGTTGTCATTAATGTTAAACTTGTTTGTACTACGTTAAACTTGTTCATGACGTGTTTTACATCAACTTGTTCAGTAAACAAACTTAACGTTATCAGTAACATTAAACTTGTACGTACTGCGTTGAACTTGTTCATGACGTGTTTTACATCAACTTGTTCAGTACACAAGTTTAACGTTGTCAGTAACGTTAAACTTGTTCATGACGTGTTTTACATCAACTTATTCAATAAACAAGCTTAATGTTAAACTTGTTTGTACTACGTTGAACTTATTCTTGACGTGTTTCACATCAACTTGTTCATTACACAGGTTTAACATTGTCAGTAACGTTAAACCTGTTCGTTACATCAACTTGTTCTTCCCAATTTACGTTGACTTGTTCATGGAACGAGTTTAACGTTCATCCTAACGTAAACATGTTCAATATACGTTGAACTTGTTTATGAAAAATTTGGTTGACTTGTTTACCGAACAAGTTTAACATTCCTCTAAACGTTAAACTTGTCCCACCTACCTTGAATTTGTTCTCGAAATTTAAAAATTTTAAACCTTTATTTTATTTAATTAATTTTTATATATTTTTTAAATCATTTTTTCAAAAACAATATTTTTAAATTAATTAATTTGTTATATAATATAATTATATTATTAAATATATAATAAAATATGATATTTTATTGGAGTAACCGGTTGTATTTGTGGGCTGTCACCCACTTACTGTTTTATTTTTAAAAAAATTTGCTTTTCTTTCCTTATATACCAAATAAAAGTGATGGTTATTCTCGAGGTTCCACACAATGGCAAGTTTATTATTATTTGATAATAATATAATATAGGCCGCACTTTTTTTTTCAACTATTATAATTAAAATTTATGATTCGGAAAGGGGACATGACTCGGCCGATTCCCTCTGTTTAAGCATTGTCCCAGTGAATTAACTTCATTTTGTCAAAATTTTATTCAATTAGGAGAGTAATAATTTTTTAATTAAATGTACGATACACAAACACAAGTAGCATTGGCAAATTGCATTTAGCTTTTTCATTTGGATGAATTCAAGGTAGAGTAACCTGGAGGTGGTTACCTTGGTGGTCGAGTTCTACTCTTGACAATTATAGTGTGATCAGCAATCATGACGTTAACTTATCCGGTGGAAGGACGGCTTGAGGCACATATAATTTTCAAATCAACGGTTCGAATCATATTCATGTGAAAACGAGTTCTAATTTACAAGTTTGTATTTTCGTGTGTGGGTTAGGTATGATTTACCCGTTTATATTTTCGTATATGGGTTAAGTTCCTACCTGTCTTATTCCATGACAACCAATAAATAAACTCAAAGACAAATTTATTGGTCATGATGTGTCATACAATCGGAGAGAACAGACCAATGGAAGATAAGAGTATGCATGTTTGAGAAGGAGAAAACGCAATCAGTGTCGGGAGATTTGTCTTCACTCTTCACTCATCAGATTTTGGCATTTACAGGTTTCATTCTTTAGTCTGCATAAAAGCTCAACAATACACCTGTCCCGTCTCTTCCTTTTTCAGCTTCCCCACAAACAAATATACTAATACTAAACTCTCCACCAGTCTCCACACACACCAGACTCTCATACCCTGTTGCCCTTTCTTTTTCTTAATCTTTTTAATCCATCTACAGATCTACTTGTTATTTGTTTATTTTACTACTAAAATTTATCGATCAAAGATCAACAGTACCCTGAAACGGTACACTCTTATGCTTCTCAAAATTCAAAAAACAACCCTGTACTGTTCCTGTGCTTCTTGTTTACGTTCACATGCATTGCATACAACTATGCTTCATATTCTGATATCATCAAAGATTCATCTAACGACATACCACGACCACAGAATACTGTTATGATATAAGTAAATACGTGCCGTGTAACTCCACTCTCTTCACCATAATGTAACTTGTAAAACTATCTGCTCCCTCACATCTTATTTGATTGGTTACAGAGATGAGGTAGCAACCTGTGAAAGAAATAATATGCTCTATCCTTTTACAGCTGGATATACTTTACAGCATTCATATATATATTTAATCGGGTGTATTTTGATCGGATTACTGCCTGCAAATTTTAGTGGTAATATATCTTGAAGATTTAACCGTGCTGCGGAGACGTATTGAACTTGAAAATTCCTTCAATTCTAGTTCCTGAAAATCCTCAACTTGCCATTTAAAAGGTTGATCTGAGGCCATTGCCATATCATGATTTAGCTGCAAGAAGAATAGAAGAGTATGGAGCTATATCGTAAATGCTTCCACAGCCCGGAACACCTTCGTGAACAAAGTCATCTGGCGGCATGAGGTTGGTGTCCACCTACAATTTCACAACGGCTGTGACCTTAGAAACAGATTCAAGAAAGCGATTTTAGCATTGAATTAGTAGTGAAATTATAAAATCATCTATAAAATGATTAATCCAAACCCAAAATTATAGGCATTTCATCAGTCATTCAGTTCTCAATAACCATCTAATGTATTAATTAAATTGATTGACCCCTGCACATCAATTAAGTTGTCATTTCATCAAGGAACCAACTAAATTTTCAAAATAAAAAAACCATAATCTTATGTGATATGTCATATAAGCAATGTGCAATGTCTTAACGATGTCTAGTAGCATGCAGAAAAAAGAGATTCTTTTAAGGTGATAATTGAGAATGAAATGTCAGAGGTCACAAAAGGTGAGTAAAGATATAATAGATGTTTCTTAGTGTTTTTGTGAAGGTATCAACATAATTCACATGGTATCCAGCTGTAATGTTACAAAACATTAACATATATTTCCTTACAAAAGTACATAAAACCTCTGGCAAATGATGTCAATATAATGCAACTTTAAGTGGGCAAATGACTCCCAAGTCAGCGGCTCGAATCCTACCAGTGGCAAAATCTTCAAAAAAAAATACCCGGTCTAGATAGGTGGATAGATAGATACTGTCAAAAAAATATATATAATGCAACTTTACGTAGATGAACAGAAGTTCACCTCTAATGTGACCCATCAACTGTTACTATAAGTTTTAAAAAATCTAAGCTTGCATAAAGTAAATGAAACAATTTGGCACTCTTAGGCCCTATGTAGAAGACCGGCTATAAACCGAATATGATTTGTATTATGACCACTCCCAATAGTCTTTTGAATCCTACAATTGTTGGCTAAGTAAAACACCGAATATGATTTGTATTATGACCACTCCCAATAGTCTTTTGAATCCTACAATTGTTGGCTAAGTAAAACCCGAACACGCCATAGGTTTCACCATATCCAATAGTATGATCATGGAATTGAAAAGGGCTACTTTCTCTCTCCTTTAACATGATCTCATTCATTTTGCAATAATTTAAAATAACTATATTTTATGAAAACATGATTTTTTATTAATTTCATTTTATTAGAGAATTATGTATATTAATTTTTATTTTATTGAAATAAAATTTAAATATTTTTGTTTTATTAATTTTTTATTTTATTGAAAATGATTGGAAATAATTTTATTTTATCCAAAATTTGATTTAACGTAATCCTATATAATTCAATCTAGTCCAATCCGATCCCATAGTACCTAGACAAAGGAAATAACTAGATCCAATCCGATCCAATCCCATTCAATCCAATCCAATCCAACTTAGCATGCTAAACGGAGCCTAACTACTTAGAAATAATCATATCATCATATAAAAGTCATTTTAATCAATGCCTTGATAAACTGAATTCAAAAGATAAAACAAACAAGTCCAATATCTGGATGACATGCATAGTACTTGAAAAAACAAACAAGCTAGTTAAACTGCATGTTATAACACAATAAGTTGCAAAATAATTTAGGTTTAGCAATGAAAAGAAACATCAAAATTTATCAATCCAGAATAAGGAAAACTAACCACACGATACCAGAGCCTCTTTGGCGGTGGTGAGGGTAATGATGCTTTAACAAAAAAATCATGAGCATTGAATGCCAAATAGATATCTGCTCCATTGTTGTCATGAAGCCTGCAGAAAAGATATTTCAATACAAAATACTTCTCATTCATGTGGCAATCACAACCATTCAATTTTAAAAGTCTTGCAATGTCAGACCAATATTTCTGATGATAAGAAACTACATCTTATTATAATCTTAAGTCATCTCTTGTTCATCTTCTCAGTCAACTACTGCACACAGGATGGCACAATGTCTTTGTAACATTCATTGGTCACATTAGAGACCTAGAAGCATGTCAAGCACTGTTTTCTAAATGCAAAGACATGATAAATGAAAAAAAATTGTGTAGCATATCGCTTACGTAAATGCAAGGAATTTGCTGTCATTATTATCCCAGTTGTCCTCATGCCATGTTACATCATTCTGCATCAGTAGAGTAACACACAAGTGAAGCAGATTTACTTTGCTAAGAAAATTTTCACGAGCAAATACTCTGTGAGAGTGCCGAAATTTTATGGCCTCTGCGAAAAACCTGAAGTGACTATTTTTCCGTTTCTCAAGCTGCAACACAAAGGATAAGTCATTGAACCATTTACCTGGATCATAACTTGCAAAAAAGTAGACAAAAACAGAAACACACACACACACACAAAGCAGAATAGAGAACTTACCTGCCCCCACTGGAAATTGTTAATAGCAGTATCATGTCCATAACTGTTGTTATTTCCATAGCGTGTATGTCCATACTCATCTCCCATTAGCATCATTGGTGTTCCCTGGTTAAGACACAAGTCCATCGGCAACAATAAAGCTTACTATTTTAATCTCACAATCGATGATGCTATCAATGCATAAACCTATTGATAAAAGGAATAATTATAAGATAACTACCCCCACAGGCATAAAAATAAGGCAGAAACTTTGAAGCCATTAAACCTAATGCAATCCTGAGAATATGTGGAACTTGAAATTTGAAAAAAGAAACCATTTCCAAACAGGGTGATGCACGTGAAAGTTGAATAATTTTTTCCATTTCTAAAATGAACAAAGTTTTAATCTTGTTTTATGTACCTAGCAGGTAAAATAAAATGGTTGAAACATTTTATTGGAAGCTAAAATGGCTTTCAAACACTTCTACCTGAGATATCATTAATGCCAAATGGAAGTTCTTCATTTGCCGAGAACGCAAAGCTTTGATATTACCATCATCAGTTTCTCCTGTAAAATACAAGATAAAGTAATACATTCTCTGGCATTTTAGGAATGAAAATGAGTATAGAAAAATTAACTAAGTAATGCTACTTAATCAAATAGATCTCTTCCTAGAATGAGGCACTCCAATTGCAGAGATCTTGGTTATATTTGTAACACTTCACTGAGTTTTGACATCAAATTGGGGACAAAGATCCACAACGTTAAAAGCCTAAAAGAAGAAAAAGAGAGGACGATATGGTGGGGAAAATG
Organism: Dipteronia dyeriana; assembly: GCA_032871835.1. Taxonomy (NCBI): domain Eukaryota; kingdom Viridiplantae; phylum Streptophyta; class Magnoliopsida; order Sapindales; family Sapindaceae; genus Dipteronia; species Dipteronia dyeriana. The sequence continues at coordinate 106,197,700 of CM065296.1, read as the reverse complement.
AGAAAAGGATAAAAAAATAAATCTGAAAGGAAATAAAACTACCTTCAAAACCACAATTCCAGCTAAAATTATCATTGCATCCATCATTTCCATTTTCTCCATTTTCGTCATTGTGCTACAATACCAACAATTTAAGGGAACAAATGATACATAGATAGTATCCAAATTAAACTGATGGCTAGAAATTTTAGAGGTACCTTGCAATTGTACGAAACAAGATCGTACAGTGTGAACCCATCATGTGAAACTATAAAGTTAATACTATGATGAGGCTTCCGTTTATTCACCTGTAAAATGATCAAAATTCCTAAATTAGCAACAAAAATGCAAACATAGACTCATCCAGTATCATAAAACAATGAAATGTAAAAAAAAAAAATCAAGTTAGTATATTGCATGATTTATAATCCCATGCAATCCATAGAATTCAAAAAAAATTCTTCATAATCATCAATAGACGCATGGATAATTTTTTTCATAATAGAACTCATGCCCACAGATTGTTTTGGCTACTGTAGAAAAGGAAATGCAGTCTTCTACCATTTTGAGTAGGAATTCAAATGTCATTGGCCATATTACAAAATCAGTAATTGAGGAATTAAAAGAAATGCAGTTTTCTACCATTTTTAGTACGAGTTCTAGTGTCTTTTGGCCATATTATTGTATTATTGATTGGGGAATTTTAGAGAAGAAAACTGTGATAAATTATTTAGTATGATCACAAGGATATCAAGCAGACTAGCACGATCTCAAGTTCAAGAGAGGAAAAAAGAAGAAGAAATTCTATCCTTAAAAATTTAAATATTATTCACGTATAATTAAAACCAACTAAATTCCATTGATTCAACAAGATTGTGTTCCCAACTACAATTTGCCTCACAGTACCAGAGGTGAAAGTAGAACTCTCAACCCAAAATAATGTGTATCATTGTTATCAAAACATACTGTGACTGTATAACCCTCTTGGAAAATTGTTGAGCGTTTATGAAAAAATGACAATGTTGTTGCCTATAATTTATAAAGCCATATTAAACAATTTTTTATTTTGTCTATTCTACAATGTCAAAGCATATACCATTAAAACAAACAACCGGAACATGACAGGGATAATCATAAGAAAATCATATTCATGATATTGACGATGCTTACTCTGTAGAGGTCAGCAGATCCAGAAACACGAGTTGCCAAACTCCCCTTCATGCCAGGATCACCCTATATTATGCAAATTCCGGAAAGAAAATTTCAGAAAAGAAACGGCAACAATGACAGGTAATCAGTAAGATGGTCATGTTTTTTTACACACCAAGGACATGATCAAATCCAACAAGGCAAGAGTTAAAATATATCAATAATATCTAACCAAGAGAAGAAGGGTTGCAGGGGGAGTGGGGCAATATTAATGCAATAATGAGAGAAAAAATAATGAGCTCAGAACCTCAAGGTCAAAATATTGCTAGCTTGGATGCTAGTATAAATACCTATGAAACTTTTTCAAAAATTAAAACTTTAGTCTTTTAGCATCCATCAACACCATGCACATAGTTTAGCTTAAATTTCAAAATGTTGATCTCAATATTGAGCATTAGACTAGGAATTGGAATCCAACCGTTCCACCATGGTCTACTCTTCTAAGCTCAAACATCTTGGGAATAGGTATATATTAGGAGATCCTACCCTTATAAACCTTCTTATGTCGTCACGATACTTCCCGTTCCACTCAGCCCATCTGCATAAAGGAAATCTCATAAGTGACGGAAGTGAGACAAGTACAAAAGATTTTCTTAGAAGGATACAGTTAGACAAAAAATGCCAAATACCAGGCACTCAATATCAAGAATTGGATTATCTAATTTAACAAGCTAATTAATGAATATTACAAACAAGTTGTAGACAGTCAGACATTATAAACAGTATTAACTGGTAGGGCATATAACCAACACAGCTAAAAATAACTATATAAACAGCAATTACCGGTCCCAATTTGGAAATCTTCCAACAAGATAAAGGCCTCCACAGTCCCAAGGTTCTGCAATAATTTTACACCTAGACAGGACAGCATCTTTGGTAATTTCCTGTCATGTTAAAAGATAAATAAGTCATATTCCAAACTCCCCTGGTCTTTAAGCAATGCTACTGAACTAACAACACTACATAATGTATTTAATAAATAAATTCAATATGGAACTCATACCACACCAAAGTTACACATTAATTTCAGAACTCATAGTTACCAAAAGGGTTAAGATTACTAAAAAATAAAGCAATAAGTAAAAGAAAAAGATTAAGCTGCACCAAGAAAGTGCATCTTTTTTATTATCAAACCAAAATTTGAATGAAGCTCTAACTTAATGGCCACATCTAAAATTATTTATTAGCATTTCACATATAATTTTGGACACATTTAGAACACCTTAGTGAGCTACAATATTTTGGTTTCTTTCCTCTCTTTTACTGGTAGAATAGTGCAGTTCATCAGTGTGAAGGCACACCACTATAGTAATAAGATACTTTGCATGGAAAATTGTGACAAACGATATGTAGTTATAGTAAAAAAGGTGTTAGAAAGTCAATCAGACATATCTTTCATATTAAGTAGTAAATATGTATTTTCCTTTTGTATTCCTTGATTACAGTTAACATTCATAGAGCATAGCTTGATTATAGGAGTGATAGACGTGTAGAGAAAGATAGCTAGCTGTATATATACTCAGTTGAATATCAAAGAAATGTATTCTACCCAAATTTATTTCTTTACAAAAGGTACTTTTAGTTGTATAATTGTGATTATAATTATACACCTAAATCCAAAAAATATTCCTTAATGTTAACTAGCAATATAATATAAAACAATTGCACCCAAGTCCTAGGGTAAGAATTTAAGATCCTGTCTTTTAGCAGTATCATCCCACTCTTTCCCAGTGAATTGGAAAGTAATAACTTACGATTTCTGAGCTAATAAAAGTTATTAGAACTTTACAACCATTTCTGCCACTAATTGTTCACAATGATAAACAAAATACTGTCACACACTCATCACAGCAACAATAATTTCGACATAGATTACTTACCCTTATAAGTGGTGGAGCATTTAGTGGAGAACCATCTGCTCCTCGACACAGTACACTGGCAAGGTTAAAGCGAAATCCATCCACATGATACTCAACAACCCTGCAATAGAGATTAACATATAATAAGGAATGACAATTCTTGAATCAAAATTACATATGAAGCAGTAGATGAGAACATTAACATCCTAAATTAGCATACAATAGTATTATATTTTTATAATATCCTATAAGTAACTTTGTAAATACCAGAGATACATCATGTCAAAAATCTATTACTACTCAAAAGGGTATCTAGTAAGGTCATTTCTATTCAATAATCATTCAAGAATATATTATCAGGGAAGAAGAACATTAATCAATTCTATACAAAACATCAACTACATTTTATTGAAGTGTTCAAGAAACTTTACTAAGTGGACAAAGTGTCAACAAGAAAAAATGCTTAAAAACACAGTTCAATAAATGCAAACCATGGACTAGCAAAATGATATATTTCCATATATAAATGATCTAAAACATTGTTCCAGCTGACTGGTCAAGAAAGTGGTGACAAGATAAAATCAATTATAATTGTAAGTTATATCTTGGATTTTCTTTACGCACTGTATACCCATTATTTGTTTGAAAAAATATTTACTCTCAGTTTATGCATGGATCGTATCCATACCAATGTCTCAAGCTATCCAGGATGAGTTCCATGACCACAGGATGATTACAATTTAATGTGTTTCCTGAAGACAAACAAGATGCAGCATGTCAGAAACATTTACACGTCATAACAATCTCAATCTAGAGAAATAATGCACCAGATGCCCTTCTTCTATAAGAGAAATTAGAAAAAAGTCGAGGCCATTAGAATTACCACAGCCAGAGAAGTTAAGCAACTGACCATAACCGTCCACCTTGTAATAAACCTGCAAAAGGATTTGTAGGATATTGGGTTGAGATATGAAGAATAAACCAAACAAGAATGGAAAATATTGCTGAAAATCATGAATTTGCATTTGCATAATTAGCCAAGCTGACCAGTTTGAACACAATCCAGGATAGATATCCCGATGAACTAAGTTCCACAAAAATCAATATTTTAAAAGAAAGAAAAAAATGGGAAATCAAACCTTTAACTTTTATCTATTATTTTTTTGAACTCTTGATCATTACTTTTTTTTAAAGCTCCAGCAAAGCTAAAGGGATACCAACACATAACTACAACATAATCACTCCAATGACACACACACACACACACACATAGCCAAGGAATGAGGTAACAACAGAAGTGTAATAACACCTTATTATCTATGCCACGGAATGAGGTGGTGTAAGAGTTCTCATAAGCTGCCTCATTAGTATGATTATAGACAACATCCAAAATGACCTGTTGAAAAATGAAAGATTCAGTGTAACAAATTAACAATAACAATTTTTCAAACTTTTAAAAAGGAAAATGACAAGAGGAAATTACTACCCACCAAGAATATGCACTCCTATCCTAACCCAAGGTTAGAAATATATGATTTACCTCTATGCCAACACCATGCAAGGCTTTAACCATTTCTTTGAACTCACGCGAAGCCTTAAGAGGTCCTCCACCACCACTAGCATAACGACTCATTGGAGCAAAGAAATTTATTGTTGAGTAGCCCCATGTATTTACCTTTAAAGGAAAATTACAAGTTTAATCTTCAATTTGTTTCAACAAATTAAGTCACAAAAAAAAAATATGAAAAGGGGAAAAAAATCCACCAAAAGATTATTCCACCACAAACTCACTCAATATTAGCTTTTTAAAGAAAAACGTTAGATCCTACAACTCCAATAGTCCATATAGCCACAGAATCATTGCAAATAGAAACAAAGAAGTAGAAGAAATAAAAGAAAATTTTATGCCAGAAAAGCTTTTTGAAGGTTCACAGAAGATGTTTTATCATATTAAAAGTTTTACAGCTTAAAGCATTAATGCACACTTAGGGGAAATTTTGTACTTTACCATGTGATCTCTAGGGTTTGGACATCGTTGAAACTCAAACTCATCAAACTCGAAAACAGGCAGCAACTCCACTGCATTGATACCAAGCTCTAGAAGGTGTGGGATCTTCCAGATGATTTAGAAACAAGAAAGATACTTTCAGGAATATATACACATGAAAATAGTTGTCTAGCCCCAATAAACCAAAACATCTAACACTGATAGAATTCTGTAGTAACTAATCAAAAAAATTGATGTATATTTTCTGCAAGCAAGCCTTTCTGAATGATATTGCTTTCATACATATGATCAACAGAAGAAAATTAGCAACAGGAAAAGCAGTTGTGAAAACACCTATAGCTAGATCAAACAATATGTTTCTTTATGGACAAAAATTATATCCCTGACTATTAGAATATTCCCCTATCAGAGTTTTGGCTGTTGCGCAGCATAAGTTTATCATGCAGATCTATCTCAGCAAGAGAGGTCTAAATTAAAGCAATGAGGGACCTTTCTCCCAAATTTTACATGTTAGTTTAACGAAATTTGATCCCTTTCTTTCCGCAAAAACTTAAGATTTGATATTATCCAATAGCAGCTTCATAGTTTTGGATACTTGCTAATTTTCTGACAAAAACTCACGTTATTCCATTGTTCAGTCCCCATCTGCATTCATACTCCTTAGTCATAATCCATTCAGTTTTCTGTATTTGATTGCTGAACTGAATACTTCATATCCACTATGAACTACGACACCCTTCCTTTTTCCATAATTGTATTACGTCTCTTGATCAAGTTATTGGAAGTTTAGGAGAATCAGAGTTACAAAATTCAGTTGTTATGTACTTTCATTTCAACATTCCTGAGTTTCCAAATGGATAGGATTCAAATGCCATCTATCAGAAACTGGTTCAGTTTGTAACAATGAAGCATTACCTTCTTTATAACCCCAAGATAGCTGCCACGTATGTCTGGATCCAGCCCACTTGATTCATCAGCTGTAAATGCACGAACATTCATTTCGTATACAACAAGATCTTTCTGCAAAGAGAGTAGCAAATATGAACTGTCTGAATGCAAAATTATCTTACATATGGAAATTAGACACATAACACACACAGCATCTGATTACCTAAACAGTCATGATGAAATTTAAGAACTACCAAATTGCAGCAACAATTGGATTGTAATCACATATAGCCAATAATAGAAGTGCAATTTCATCATTGGTTAATTCATCAAAGAACAATATGTGCGGGAGAGGGGAGAGGGGAGAGAGGGGGAGGGAAAGAAGTTGAGAGAAAGATGGGGAGGGGAGAGAGAAATGAAGTTGTATTGTCAGATTTTAATACATAAGTGAAATGAAACATTGGTGAGGCCAAAAATGCAAGTAATTGATCTGATTACCTCAGGTATATTTGGAAGCTTGTAGTTGTTTCCCCAATCAAACGGTAAACTATCAAAATCATAAGTTCCAAGAAACTTAGTCAATTTATATTTAGCATCTCCAAAATATCGGCGACCCTCAATTAACTTTGCATAAGGATCTATAAGCACAATGCTGCCGTCAAATTGATGCCCTTGACCCCGACTTCGAGGACCATCAACACGATAACCATAGAGAACATTGCCCCGAGGCAGATCCTACATTAGCAGAAACATCTCAATAGCATGAAACACAAATATAGTAAAAGAATTCCCACATTGTAAATTAATACCAAACCATCAGCACTGAAATCACAATTTCCTGCCTAGGTCCAACCCATTATTCAACAAGGATAAGTTACCACCCAGACAAAACAGCTGACCTGCTCTACAATGTAGTTGCAGAGATTTTATCCCTCCATACTTACATATTAGAATAGTTTATTTTGATAAAAAAACTACAATTATCAACCCAGTCCTCGAATTAAACACTCTACATAAACGGATTCCCATCCTTAAAAGACACGAAGGCCATTCCCCAACTTACAAGTGTGACAAGACCATCTCAAATTCAGGAAGGATTCCTGGTTAAACTATCTCCCTTGTTTACCCTCCACTCGAATCTTTAATCGAATCAGAGATCATATCACAAAAGGGTACCAAAATTTACTGTTGTACCCTGTATGCTAATAAATATGACTACATTACAGTAAAACAGTAAAGAAGAAGTTTCTGCAAAGTACATCCAAAGTTGGCCCTGTAAAATCATCTATTTATTTTTACTTAAGAGACATGTTTACGATTACTGTGCATAAGAGCAACTTTACATTGAGACCCCCATGAATAATTGTAGTGATATAAGCAATAAAATAACAAGACTACCTCAATACATATGTGCCAGATGTCTCCTGTTTTATTTACTCGAGGATCCAAAGCTAACTCAATCATTCCGCCATCCAACCCCTCAAGATTTCCTCTGGATAACATATTACACCAAACAGCATCATATAACACTTAAAAATATCAGTGAACTAGAAGATCTATCCAATTAATTAATTATTGGATAAGAATAATACAAAAAATTTAGCCAGCACAACTACACAGAGAGCCTTAACGGCAACTTTTATTGTGTACACACATGCCTCGTGCCCAATGCCTTGCTACAAAAGGTCAATCACAATTGAAGGCTACGCAAGTGCAGTCACACAAAAGACATACACCAACTGCATCTAAAACCTGTCTGTATATTTAAATTATATATTGATTTGCTCAACCCATGTGCACCATTTAAAGGTTCCAGAAACATGCTTTCATGTTCCAAACTTCCATTTCTCAGGAAAGCATGTCATGAAAAACAAGTCATCTACTCCCCAGATCACTCTGATCCTCTTAACTGTCAAATCACTATCTAAAATCTATGTGATAATCTGAACTTTTACATAAGAAGCTTCTGGTCATTACAATCTCTTTTTCCTTCCTCTTTTTTTTTTTAGGTCTGTGTGTGTGTGTGTGTGTGTATATATATATATATATATATATATATATATATATATATATATATATATAAGTATCAAAAGGAAAATCAATAACAAAATCACACAAATTATGATGACAAAGAATCTTGTCGAATGCACAAATTATCCACAACTGCAATTTAACCAATCAAACAAGAAATGCATTGTCACCTCTTGGGAAGCGATAAGCAAAGAGTGACTGCAGTTGCATGCTGAGAAAAAATTGCAAAATTGATTCCACTGTCAACTTCTGATACACCCAGGGGAAAGGCCTGGCCTTGCAAAATTTTCAAGCCGGTTTCTGATATTTGAGAAGCCTCCTCCTAAATTGCAAGCAGGGAGGAAAAAGCGATGAACTATTATTTCTAAAAGTAAAGATATCACAAGCAAGCAAAAATTGATTGAAATCAGTAAAAAGAATAATTTAGCACACAAAATTGATTGATATCAGTAAAAAGAATAATTTACCACACAAATATTTAACAATCTACTGTAGATACACTGTGCACCATCTAAAATACATGTGAATAAGAAGATAGCATAGCAAAAGCCATCAGAACATTAAGAAGAGAGCATTGTGACTGTAACTGCTGTGAAAGAAATTCCTAGATATTTTCCTCTGCTTTGAAAAGATTTAGTTTCACGTCACTTGTTAAAATAAACAACCTTATGATACGATAGATAGATCAAGTAAATTACTGAAGGTATCAGTTATTTCTCTGAATTTCAGCAAGTACAACCTTATTGTGAATGAAATATGTCAATCTTTTTTCTTTTCAACGCCTTCGTTAGTGCTGTATCATGTAGTTAATTCCATATAGAACATCTCATTATTTTTCTTCGTAGTCACATTTTGATGCTTTTGAGAACCATTAAATTCCCAAATGATATATACATGATATAAAAGTGCAAGCAATGTAAAGAAAAGCTAAGACTAAGATATGTTTGTAAATGACTAGTACCTCAAGTACGCGTTCTTGAGCACGCTGATCATAAACATTAGATGTCCCATACTTGACACTGCCCCCTGTCTAACCTATGCCAAAATTCAAATCATGTATTTACCAACATTGAAAAAATCACATAAAAAGTTTTATCCTCCATAACATTATAGAAAGATATACATGCCTTACGGAAATTCCCCAAACTGCTGCTGCTAGATGCTCTTTCACTTATTTTCAATCTAATGACAAGAACACAAGTCAAAACAATTATAAACATAATTTGAATTGTAAACAAAATCAAACCTGTAAAAATTAAACCCACATTTTCAAAAATATAAAACGATAACAGATAACACTCAAATAAGTAAGTGAAAACATGAAGAGAGTGCAGAAACTGAAGAAAACATTCCATATTAAAACGATAAAAGGGTCATGAAGAATCCAATTAAAAAATAACCCATTTTTAAAAACGGACTCTAGAATACAATCAAGTAAATAAGAAACAGACCCCATATCGTGAGCAGAAGAAGGAGCGAGATGGTGTGAAAAAGCAGAAGCGAAGATGGAGAATTTAGTAGAGTTGGAATGCAAGGGAAGTGGGTGTTGGAGCATCTTGGTGCCAGTTAGTGAGAAAAGAAGAGCATCCATGAAGAAGAAAGTAGGAAATTCAAAGTTAGAAGGAATAAGATTCTTAAAATTTGGAAATGATTGATTATAACAAGTTATGAGCTACTTGGAGTTGTAGTTGCAACTTGGAAGTGAGAATTTTCTGTTATCATTTGGAGCGATTCGGGTTTCGAGAGCTGCATCGAAGCAGGGGCTAAAACTCGGGTGTAGGGTGATGCACCGTGCATTGCACACCCAGACGTTGCAGTATCAGCATGTGCAATGCACGGTACATCGCTCCAATCACCATGGCAGTTCAGTATCAGGATGGGTACCCTGCCATTTTATTGAACAATCTCACAGCCTCACCGGCACAATCCCATACAAGATTAGTACATGAGACGTGATGTGAGTGAGGACCTCTTAAAATATAATATCATCACTTCATTTTTGTAGGTGTAAACATCTTCATTCTTCGCAAAGAGTTTAGGACCGTCAGTATTTTTTTTTTCTTCTTTTAATTCGATGATGATGATGATAATGATGATGGACCAAGTTTTTGTACTCAGTATGTACAAACTATTAAATGAAATTATGAATTATGGGACATTCGATTAAGATTTTTCTCGAAGTTTGATGTTAGTCATTTATTAGTTGACTAAAAACAAAGAACAGTATAATAAAACTAGAGCTTCTTTGATGGAGATTTTAAAAAATCTGTATCGGATAAGTGGATATATTAAAAATAGAGTTTTTTTTTTTAAATATATATAATTATTAGATTGGTAGATTTTTTTTAAAAATAATGTTTATTTGGAGAAGTACCTCCCTATGAATGTTTACATTTAAACTCAACTAGTCTCTACTCAATTAAAAATAGACAATCTTAAAAGACAAACTAAACAACCGTAAAAAATCCAAATAAACGTTTATAGACCTTTTGAGCCAGTAGAAAAACTCAACCGAAGGAGCACTAAAAAGATTGTGGATTTTAGTATACCATCTCTAATTTATAATTAAAAAATAAATAAAAAAGAACAATGAATTAACTTTTGTTTTCATTGCATATATTAATTCAGTGTAACCCCTCAAAATAAATACCCAATAATTAATAATCTATGATATTTAATAATATTTTATAAAACCGATCACATTCTATACCCATAATTTAATATTTCTATTGTCTAATAATTAATACAAAATATATATATATAATATTTAACATAATCACGCTCCTTAGAGAACCATTTATCTAGAGTAGCATGTATCTTATGAGCTACAACATGGGTGTGATTTGAAAAGTCAATGAGAAATACATGAGTGAAGAGCACCTAATTTATCTTTGTTAGAGCATCTCCAATGTTGTGTCAAATTTGTGTATAAATACTAAAATTTAATAAAAGTCTTCCTCCAATGCAGTGTTAAATATTGTGTTAAATTTGGTATATGTTAAATTTTGTATCAAATTTGGCACACAGTATAGTATATGTCAAATTTGACACAACAATAAATGCTCTCTTTTTTATTACAAAAATACCATTATATATATTTTTTTAAATATTTAAAATAATTTAAATTCAATGTATATTAATGATATTTCAATCAAAATCTATTTCATCCAAATATTCTTTAATAATTTAATGAATACATTAATGGTAAATGTTGACTTTTATAAATTTAATTAATAAAATAATAAAAATAACATGTTAAATACAACTGTGCATTAGAGCACAATGCTAAATTGTCGTATCAAATATAGTATTTTACAATTTTTTGTGTGAAATTTGACATTGGTAATAACACATGCATTGGAGATGATCTTAGACAAATTGGGTCATTATCCATATCTTCTTCAACTTCCTCTTCGTGATGGTCCCGTGACGATGCAATTGCTATAAGACCTTCATCCAGTATTTCCTTATGGGCATTTTGTTGCTCCTCCTTTGGATTTAAGAGGGCATTATTAGACATTGGGTGATGTATTGAAAGTTGATCAATGACAGTTGCAAGTTCATATTTTGGATAATGGTAGATATCCAACCCTTTTATCCAACATTTGCATCTAACTTGACATATGGGTCATTAGATACGTTGACATGTGCATGCAGCCAAGTCAAAGTATTTAAATCCAATGGCCCACACATCAAGTTGGATGTAAAGGTTGGATAAAAGGGTTGGATGTCAACCATTATCCCTTATTCTATTGTTTCTTCCTGGACTCTCTACAATTTCTTGATTTTCCTTTTTAAATATATGAAATATTTTTTTAAGTACATGTTCTATAAATAAATAACTTCTGCTAAATAATAAATTACTATGCAATATATCGTATTAATTTAGCGATGTCAGACTATATAGAGACTAGAGATAGATTGAGGATTCCAAATTTAGTTACTTTAAGTTAGGTTTTTTTTTATTTTGTTATGTTTAGGATTGTGTTAAATATTCATTTATCAAACATTAGAATCGATATCTAGCACATAACATTAGAGATGTTATTCTCATACTGAATTATGATTCAGAACATCCATATTTGAGAAGCTTCCTATATTTTCCTCATTTGATTTACACTCGGACCTATCAATATAAAAGAGAAGCCATCCATGAAGTAAAATCTCAGATTTTTGAAGAATTGCATTTATTGTTGTTAGAGGTGGACATAAAAACTGAAACTGAATTGAACCGAACCAAATTAAACCGAAAAATGGTGTTTGGTTCGGTTCATATGTTCTATTCGGTTCAAACCGATTTGAAATTTGAAAATTGAATTGAATTCGGTTCGGTTTCGGTTTTGGACATATAAAATTGATCCGAACCAAATAAACCGAATTTTCTTAATTAATTATTTTGTAAGGTTCAATTTTATTATGAATTGTTTGTTGATGATGTTTTATTTTGAAATACATTATGTACTACATTTTTTTACTTCTATTTTATAAAAGTTATGGAGATTTTATATTTTGATTGAGTATGTAGACTGAATATGATTGAAATTTTAGATTTGGATTGAAAATTGGATTGTATTTTGTTTAAATTATTTTTTACATATTATGCTTTCTTAAAAAAAATTAAGTCTACATGTCAAAAATGCAACTTAAAGGCCCAAAAAATTAAAAACATATAAAAAAAACCTTCAAAACTCAATAAACCCAAAACTTAATTGAACCGAACTGGGATAAAGGTATTTAGTTCAATTCGATTTTCAGGTTCAAAATGGTTCAAACTTATTCACATTTTCAAAAACCGAATATATGTCGGTTTAATACGGTTTAAGCCAAAGCCAAAACCGAAACGAACCGAACCATACTCACCCCTAATTGACATATGTGAAATACCAACGAGGTTTAAATTCAATGAATATGTGTAGATCATGTGATCATATGATGTAGCTGAAGCATCATACCAAAAACTTGATGTGTAAATTCTTGTTTTATAAAAACAATACTCGCAAGTGCATAAATCGTGAAGATAAGCACATCGACAAGTAAGGATCGTTCCTACGAGGAAAATAGATTTATCGATTAAAACTAATTCTAATTAAAGCTAAATTGAAAGTAACCAAATGATTGTTTGAAGATTGAATTAAAACTAAAACTAAATTAAATTAAAACTAAGAAAGCAATTGAAAAGATTTGGTTATGATCAAGGGTGAGAAATCACTAGGTCATCAATGATCCTTAATTATGAACACTCAATGTATGGAATTAATTTGTAAACAAAATTCAATCAATTCAAGAGTTCATTATTTATCCTTAATATAACTATTACCGTATGATCGCGGGATGAGTCACGTATTCCCAACCACTATTCACCATAATTCTATGGTGTGAACAATGATCGGAAACCCATTATGCGTAAGAAATAAGAACCAAATTCTATACTTTGATTGGTCTATGCTAAAGATAAAATTCATTCATTCAAAAGAGCATTAATCAAGGTTAGGTTTGGTATATACTCTAACCATAATTCTCATATAGTCTTAACAATAAAATCATGCCAAATAATTATCCACCCTTGGTCTATGATGTGAATAAATATTAAAACTAATAAGAGTCAAGCAATTAAGAATAATGAACAAATCAAGAATTGAATTGATGAAATAATATTAATCCAAACATGAGCATTCACAAAAGGTTCACATTGATTCTCTAGTTATAGAATTAGTTACACATGGTGAAATTAGAAAGACAAAAGAAAGAAAAGATAAAACTCATTGATGTCAGGTCTTCAATTGAAATCTTCTTCGTCATCGAATCTTCAGATGTGCAAAGATGGATGAAAGAATTGTTGTGTGTTTTTAAAAGATAAGGAATGTTGTGTTGGTTGGAATATCCCTTGAAAACTAGATAAAATATGTATATATAGGTTCTCTCCAAAATATGGTTTCAGAATTCCCTAGACAATAAGGAATACGCACGACCGCTCTCTATACCGCGGTACGAATAGCATGCACAGGGCGTGGCACATGAAACGATGTGCTCTCTAGAAAGTTACTCTGTGGAGACCGCTCTACAGACACGACCTGGAAAGTGGTACAGACCGCGGCTATGCAAGATGGCTCGACTGTGATTCTTCACTCAATAGACCGCGGTGGAGACTTTGCTTAGGCAACGACTTCCGCAGCGGCAATTAACAAAATTACCTTTTTTTGCTTCACATCTTCCAAACACAACATTAAGATCCAATGTCTTGAAAAAAAATGCTCAAACACACAAATTAAATACCTAAAAAGACTCCAGAAATAAGCAATTGATCGGAGGAAAGGGGATTAAAAACATATACAAATAATGACCGATCAAGCATATGGAGGCATGGAGCTGGTTTGGTGGACATCTTCGATCATTCTCATAAAGCTAGGAAAGTGATTATTCTTCGATCGGTTTTTCCAACCCTTTTCTGCCAAGCTAAAATTACTATCATTGCCAACAAATTTGGCATGAGGCCTACAGGTTTTGAATATTTTTGTTTCATAGAGACCAACAAATTTGACGTGACGCCTACAAATTTTGAATATGTTTGTATGTTTGTTTCACCGAGAAGAAACACAAGGGACAGTACAAATTTAGTATCTATCGCAAGGTGTTTGGTGTTATCTTGTAAGTTGCAATCCTATTTGCTATTTGGTGTAAATGATTTACTTGATATGCACAAGACTATTGAGTAACGATATAGGGATCTTTCAACAATCTAATTATTATTTTGACATTACAGCCTTACCAGTACGGGGTTTAGCTATGTTATTATCAGACTCGACTTGAAGATTTACATACCTCAAAAGTAAAGCCCAAGTCATCCGATCGTAGAGCTTGGACATAGATCGAGCTTGGGCCACCACACTCATTGGACACCTCTAAACCCAACTGGATAAAACCATTCATGTGTTTTCAAAACAATGTCACAAGCCTCGTTTTTCAGATATTTCACAGTTTGACTTGCTGATGGATGATATTTGTTGATGCATTAATTTTTTCAATCATCAAATTCCTAGTCATTGACAGCAAATAATAAGCTTGAATCATTCATAGCAAACCAGAACCTCATATACTAAAGCTTCAAACATCATCAGATTATTGATTACCAATTCAAATGAAGTTCATCAACTGCATTTAGAAAAACATAGTTAAGATTCCGGTTCAGATCAAATCTGTTTAGCACAAATAAAAATGAAGTAGTACATTTCAGTTTGGTACTGCTGATTCTTTTAGGGACACCAAATAGAAATAAATGATTCATATTTGGGACAGAAAAATTAAACTATTAGAGAAAACCACTGTATTAATGCATATATTGGCTCATTTATCAATGAGAACAAACAAAATCTCAATATAGGAAATGCTAATGACATGTTTTCTATTCGTTCCAATGTTCTACACATGAATTCCAAAATCTACAGGAGAGAATATGATAAAAATCATAGCAAAAACTTTATGCATTTTTACGTAAAAACTTCATGTCATTTTACGAAAATGAACCAAGTTTTTTTCATCTCCTCGTATATCATGTACACCAATGCTTTAACTGTAAAAAAAAAAAATAAAAAAAAAATAAATAAATAAATAAAATAAAAAAAACCTTTTAGTATGCACACTAACCTGACCAAATCTTTATACTGGATAGCCTTGAGCTGATATCATCATATGCATTCACAACAGGAAATAATGTGAGAACTGAGCTTGACTCATAAGGAAGTTAAGTTTGATTCATAAGGAAGTTAAGATCTTGGAAAATGGATAGAAAAAGGGCAAACCAAAGGCCAATCTTAATTGGGGGACTAAAAATTGTTTTTATAATATACAGTAAAATCCCAATAAAATATTATCGTTGGGACCGAGAAAAAATATTATTTTAAAAAGGTTATTTATTTATCGATATATGAATAATTTATTAATTTATCGATAAATGAATATTTATTAATTTAAAAAGATTTCTATGTTTTTACTACTTGTTTTTAAAAAAATTATATTGTTACTTATACATGTATTATACATGTTTTCGACCAAGATACATATATACATAGAAGTTAATAAATACTTACATATGTGTATACACAAACATTAATAAATACATGTATACAATGTCAAAAAATTAATGTACATTCATAAAAGTAGATACATAAAAATTAATAAGTACATGCTAACATGCATATAATACCAAAATTAAATGTACATACATAAAAATTAACAAGTACATGCATAAAAGTTAATAAGAACATATGTACAGTACAATGAATGTGACTTTAAAATTTAATAACTTAGAAAATAAAGTGTTTTAAGATATTTAATGTACAAAAAACATAACCAATATAAATAGTCATAAGTTTTATTCTTGTAATCTAAATCATTACAATTTCCATATTTTTATCATTACAATATCCATATCTTGTTTTTTCATGACGTCTCATTTGAAAGGAGTCAAAAAATCTATATTGACCGATGAGATAAGGAGAGCATTGTGTGAGTATAAAACTGATCATCCCTCTTCTAATCAAAAAGATTTGCAACAACGCGTTCAACAAAATTTCCATCTCTCAATCATCCAATCAACAATATCAAACACTCTTAAAAGGCCAGCAGAATATCTGTCAAATGAGATGAAAAATAGCAATGTCAAGAGGCACAGATCAGTAAAATATTCTGAGTTAGAAAAAGTATTGTATGAGTGGTTTCTCCAATATCAAGAGAAAGTGAACATGACTAGAGAAATGATCTAGACCAGACCAAAAGAGTTTTTACAGAAAATGTCTGGTGAAACTAATCTAGAATTTAACTTCTTAAGTGGTTGGTTAGACTGCTTCAAGGCAAGACATGGAATTAAGTATTATCGACGCTTTGGTGAAAGTAGTTCAGTTGTTATGGAGAACATTAAAATTCCCTTACCTGGAATACGAGCTAAACTAGACCAATTCCATTGGAAGGATATCAGCATTATGGATGAAACCGGGATGTTTTTTCATTTGGAAGCAGATCATTTGCTTGCCACTAAGCAATTGGAATGACGTAAGAAGGACAATGAGAGAATTACTATTGATGTTTGTTGCAATGGTGATGGTTCAGAAAAAGTACCTCTTTAGATTATTGGTAAGTATACTAATCCTAGATGTTTTAAACAAGTGAATACGAGCAATCTTAGTTGTCATTATCGAACAAAAAAGAGGGCACGGATGACTGGTTTACTTTTTCAAGAATTTATTTGTTGGTTTGACAAGATAATGAATGGTAGAAAGGTTCTTCTGATAGTGGACAATTGCCCAGCCCATCTAAGGTTATCCAAGATTTTACAAATGTTGAATTAATTTTCTTACCTCCTAATACAACATCAAGGATTCAATCATGCGATGCTGGGATTATTCTAGCTCTAAAAATTCTTTATCGACGTCGTTCTAATCTAGCATCTTGGATGACTATGAGGTAAGAGAAACAAATCCTGAAAATATTAACATATTGAATGCTATGAAATTTATTAATGCGGATTGGAACATTGATGTGAAGACAACAACCATTGTAAATTATTTTCGACATTGCAAGATCTGTTCAGATGAAGATATGGCTTCTGAACCACAAGTTGGTAAAGATGAAGACATCGATGGATTACATAAAGTCATTTTTGGTATATACTATAGAAATGTGATGGATATTGATCACCTTTTGAATTATTCTAGTGAAATGATATAGTGATGGAATCGCCTACCGATGAAGAAATTATTCAAGGGGCAATGAATACGCATACCGATGATCATGATCCAGATGACATCAGTGTTTTACCAAGTGTTTCTTCAAAAGAGGTCTTCAAAACAGTAGTAACATTAAATAATTTCTTACTACAAAATGAAAAAAAAAATATACCCAATATGGTGGATGATTTGTAAAAAATTAAGGATCAGATTGAGTTCGGTTTCAGTACAAAGAAAAGATTAACAACTTTAGATGGATATTTTAATAAAGATTTGAATTGAGAAAATAAAAGTTAAGTTTTTTTTGTAAGGAAGTTGTTACGTTAAAAGTTTAGTGATATGTATGATGAATTTTTATTTGTTATAGTTTTTTATATATTTAATCAATTATTAATATATATATTCTTTGGGGCCTAGAGGACTTCAAAAAAATAGTATATTATGAATTTATCAAGGTTATTAATTTAGTACACAGGTCCGAGACGGGACCAAATTTTATTATTTAAGGGCGGTTATTAATTTATCAACCATAAATTTATCAAGGTTTTACTGTGTAATATATATTGAGAAGAAACATAGTGAAAGGAATGAAGACAACATCACAAGACATGTAACAAAACAATTACTATTATAAATCAACACAATGCAATTAAATCATTCAAATGTTCTTCTATTAATCCAACGGAAAAGTGTCTCCCTAAATCTACAAGGAACTCCAAGACCTAATAATGAAATAATGTGTTACATGCAACAGTAACTGATCGGGTAATTGGACAATGGTCGGATGTTAGATCACGTTTAACAGAATAGTTCTTGTGTTTACCTATTGTGAATAGGAGCGAACAAGTTTCGAACTAGGAAAACCGGGCCTCCAACGTTAGAATAATCTAACAAGTAATTGAGTGAATAATCTAATGTGTTTTATTGTTTACAAGTCATGCTTTTAACAACTAAGTTGACAAGTCTAAAACAACTAAAATTCTAAAGACAACCGATCATATATGAATGTAATCTTATTAAAATTATCAAGAAGTAATCTAAAAACTAAATTCTATCTTCTAATCTTGACTTGCACGTAACACGACTACCCTTAAAAAAATATTCTTGTCCTCAAGAATCGTTTCGGGAAAGTTCATCCACAATTCTTATAGATCTTCCCATGTTGCATCCGCTGCAGATAAACCATGCCAATGAACAAATACATCTTCTTTCTTCTTTCTAGTTCTGGGATTGATAATGGATTGTGGTGTAAGAACTATAGCATCTGCTCTATCATGCACAGTAGACAAAGAATCTTGTACAATAACCTTTGCACCCATTTTCTTCTTAAGCCATGAAACATGAAACATAGATTGTACTTTAGATCTTTCTGGTAGCTTCAGTCTGTAAGCGACATTACCAACTGTTATAGGAATTTTTTGATAGTATGACAAATCAACATTATTACATATGTCACGTCATAAAAGTCAATCAGGGAAGATTAATCTAAGGCAATTAATAGAAGATCTCAAGACCTAGTCAAGATTACCTAAGATGATCGGGAAAAACTAACCGATCAGGAACAAATAACCTGGTCGGGGAAACTAGCCGATCAGGTAGAGACAACTTGGTCGGGACCATCCGATTAGACATGACCACGGTTCGGTTCGAACCATGGAATCGAATCTTAACCGTGTGAAATGAACCGTAACTGTAACCAAAACTGGAACTGTGGAACCGGTTTCGGAATCGTAACCGGAACCGTGGGGGAGGCGGTTCGGTTCAGATTCCTCCTCTGAAAAAACCGCCCTGGAACCTGCGGTTCGGTTCCAGATTTTTTTTTAATTTTCTTATGCTAAATTGTAAAATAAAAAAAAAGGAACCGAACCGGCGGAATCTGTGGAACCGGACCGGAACCGGCGGTTCCAAACCGAAACCGAAACCGAAACCGAAACCGGTTGGAACCGTGGGCATGCCTACATCCGATTGGGATAAAAGAAGTCTAGTCGGGATTAGACAATTGGCAAGTTGGACAACATGTTGGAGACATTAAAGGTAACTACGACTCAAATACGAAGAAGAATTGTCTTACCTAAAGAAAATATTAATCACACTCCAATAAGAAAATATTCTTATTTCCTCTCCAGTATCAGAGAATTCTATTCAGTAAAGAAATCAAAGCTTCTAAAAGGATAAACACCAAACAGGAAACGAATCCAAATCAAGCAATAGCTCTGCTCTTCTAGAAGACTGTACACCGATCAGGAAATAAATCCTAAACAGACCATTCAACCAAAGTCCTATGAAAACTATAATTCAATATATAAGATCTCTGAAATAAGAAAGAAGGTAAAGAAGACTTCAACAAGTAACCAGTTCTAATTAAACACTATCACATTTTCTTATTTGTATAATAATGATTAGGGTTCTATACACATATAAATACACCCATAATCTAAGTGTAAAATATATATGGGAACAACCCGTAGAAAAGATACACAAAAAAACAGAGAGATACTCCAAAAAAGAGAGATTAAGTGTGTAATCATTATATTCATAGTGAATTATGTAGGGAAAATAAAACCCCGCGCAGCGGAAGCGTGAGAAAATTTATTAAAATTAGGGTTTGCGTATAAATAAAAAAAATCCCTTTTATACAGCGAGAGCCTTAACCCTAGATTAATTGACGTATATAAAAGTATCATACCTTTTTCTCGTGACAATTGAACAAGCACCGAATTGATTCCGTAAGATCTTCCAATCCAATCACGAACGTGAATCACCTAAGAGTGTGAGCTCCCTTTCTTTAAATTGTATACCTGAGGATGGAGACAAACAAAATCTTTTTCTTTGTTAGTTACAAATATCTTCCAAGAGAAAAATCCAAGAACGTCCGGTCACTTGTGAATTATCAATCTACTTGATTGAAACTCGTGTGAACCCGATTTGATTTTGTACATAAAACTCTTTTGATGTAAATGATACTAGTATACTATCAAAAATAAAAAATTTCTCTTTTTCTCTTTTCTCATTGGTCGAATTCCACACCCTATATCTTAGAGTTGATTGAATTTTGTCTAGAGTAAAATACTAAAATTTTCCCTCTCAAAATTCTCTCTTGCCAAGCAAAGTTCTCTCTTAGAAAACACTTAGGTTGACCGAAATTTTTACTCTAAGAATCTTAGGGCTGACCGAAAATCACACACACATATATAAATGATCATAAATCCTTTCTTAAGAAGGATTTACTTGGTTGGAAAGAATCCTTTCCTTAGGTGGATTTATTTGGTAGTTAATAATCCTTATCTAAAAGGAATTCTATCCTTTTGTATATATACATGGGCTGGCCAAATTTCATAGGATATAGATTAGGATCACAAATCCTTTCCTAAGAAGGATCACAAATCCTTTCCTAAGAAGGATTTACTTGGTAGTTAAGAATCATTTCCTTAGGTAGATTTACCCGGTGGTTAAGAATCCTTTTCAAAAAGGAATTCTATCCTCAACCAAGACTCATAATTCAACACAATAGTGTATTTGTAACCATATTAAAGACTTCCTAATTTGATTAGATAAACAATTCCTTTTATTTATCTACTTATCAAATATAGTATTTAATATTAATTATACTACCAACAATAGTATAATTTTAGGAGACCAATTCCTACTAGGAAATTTTTTTTGACTTTTAATTAAATAATTAATTAATCAACAAATTAATTAATTTTTATTTAAGTAAATAATAAAATAATATAATATAATTAAGCTATTCTTAATTAGCCTTGCCGCCCAACACATGTATATGAGACATATTATTTTTCTTATTTATTAAATCCATTGGACCATAATAAAAAGTCTACATGTGAACTAGACATATTCTTACAAAAAGAAACAAGTTCACATGCCTTAATACAATTCTAGATGGACCCCTAAATTGGTCCGGTAGAATATATCAAGTGATCCATACAAGTTCGTGTGGATTGGGGATCTTGACGGGCTATCTAAATTTAAGCTCTAATAGACACAACCCAATCACAATCAACAAATGATTCACTTAGGTCCGATCTATTTAATTTTAGTTCATTTCACTAAAGAAATAAAATTGAACTCTCAAATAAAGATAGAATAAGTTGATGTTACTCATTCATACCCTAAACAACATTATTGGAGAAAGTGTATCCTCGTGAAGAATACCAGTAATCGACAAGAGCTCATAGACCGTCTATAGCTCTCTAAGTTCCTATATTTACCCATATGACCACATTTTGAACTTAGATATTTTGACTTGTCCAGAAGCCATGTTTCAATAGACATTATTGAAAACTTAATGTTAAGATTTAATATCCAATACCTCAAAACATCCATATGATGATACTCTACTCTCATTTAATAAATGGAGTCACGATGTCCATATCTATAAATGAAGTCCTCTATCGATTAACAAATGAATACCACCAAACTATCGAGGATAGACTATACTATATAATCGTATTCATTGATATCTCAAATGATAGCACTTGCAACCATAAGTCCATTATTTATGTCAAGATTGAGATAGCTCAAATGATAACTCATGCGGTGTTTTAGGAACCGACTTATATGGTACATCATTTAGAATGTACATTGCGGTTTGTAAATCATATCCCCAAAAATAATTAGAGAGCGTTGAATAACTCAACATAGACCTAACCATATCCAAAAGAGTTTTATTTCTCATTTCTACCACCCCATTTTGTTGAGGTGTGCTTGGTGCAAAAAACTGAGAAATTTTCCCATTATCAATAAGATATTGATGAAACTCACCAGATAGATATTCTCCACCACGATTAGACCTCAAGATTTTTATGCGTTTCTCAAGTTGATTTTCCACTTCAGCTTTAAATGCTTTGAACATGTCAAAAGCATCTGACTTATGTCTCATGAGATACACATAGCCAAATCTTGAGTGATCATCCGTGAAAGTGATGAAGTACTCATATCCACCTCTAGCTTGAATGCTCATAGGTCCACACACATCAGTGTGTATCAAACCTAAACACTCGATTGCTCTTGTGCCTTTGGTCGTAAACTATCTTTTGGTCATTTTACCTTCTAAACAAGATTCACAAGTTGGTAGATCATCAACCTTTAAGTCACTTAGAGGTCCGTCATATACCAATCTTTTAATCCTATTAAGGTTAATATGACCTAGACGTAAATGCCATAGGTAGGTTTCATCTTTTGATAATTTTACTATTTTATGATTAGGTTTCGTTGATTCTGTGTCTAACAAATGAAAGATATTTACATACAAATAGAATAAACCGTTTTCCATTGTACCTTTGCATTCTTACTAATAATAATTTTTTTATTAAAAGTAACCGAATAACCAAATTTATTTAAACAATAAACTGAAATTAAATTTCTCTTGAATTGAGGTACATAATAAACGTCTATTAAATCTAAATATCTATAAGAATCTAAACTAATTATAGTATCTCCCACTGAACTAGCAGACACCAATGCTCCATTGCCTAAACACAAGTTGAATTCGTTCTTATTAAATCTTCTCCTTTCCTTGAACCCCTGTAAGGAAAAACAAACATGATTAGTGGGCTCCGGAGTCTATGATCCAAGAATCCATAGAATCCACCAAAAAACATGTTTCAAGATAATTAATATTATCTTCTTCCTTTTTGTCTTGAGACTTTGGGCAATTTCTTTTCCAATGTCCCTTTTCACCATAAAAGAAACACTTTCCTTTGATCTTGGTTACTTTCTTTGTCTCCTTCTTAGTAGGTCCTAGTTGTTTTTTCTTTTGTTGTTTGTTGACCTTCTTACGGGTCTTAACAGTAACAACTTTACCTACGGAATGAATCTATTGACTCTTGACCCTTGCCTCTTACAAGGATTTTTTGCACGCTTTGAACATCTTGCATCAGGCCTTGCAAGGTGTATTCCTTTTTATTCAAGGTGTAGTCTGATCGTGTCAAACTAGACTTGTTGACTCTCGTAATAGCACGAGGTCGGAATGATAGTATAGTGACAATGTTGGGATCGTTCCTACAGGGAAAAAGATTATGACTACTGGAATTCAAAGGCTTGTTAACTATTTGAACAATCTAAATCGTGAGTTTTCAAGAATTGCAATAAAGTAAATTAACTCAAACACAAACTAAATTATCTAACTTAACACTTATATAAATGTATGGAAAACATGTTAGAACTCGAATCCGCTTTAACCCTCACAATAGCACACTTGACTCCTTTGACTCCTAATTCGTACGTGTACATGCTATAGATTCGTATTCCCTAAACAAATCTCTAACCTCTCTCGATGTATTAGAGATAGTATCTATACATACCCAGAATCTTTCTCAAGCAATCCGGACAATATGTATAGACACGTTAAGCACATAGAATACAAATTGAACCCTATACGCTAGCCTAGTGGTTCTAACACTTTCTAGTCAAGCATAGTGAATATTTATCTAAGCATTGTCAAATACATCTCCTCTCGGTGCTTAGCATCTAACCATAGATCGATTACAAAATGATTGATTAAGCAAAAGCCTTAAGCATTCAAAACAACCATATAGCTCCACAAGCATAAAAATAGAGAAATCAAAGAGTCTATCACAAATGAATCAAGGGTTAAGCAACATCTTGTTCTAACATAAGAATTATTAGCTCATACTATACAAATAGAAACCATAGATGAGCTAACATCAATTCAAATCATGAATCAATATAAAGAAACAAGAGAAGAAAAGAGTTGAAGAGATAAAACTAAGGTGTAGCTTCAATCTCTTGTAGCTTGAGCTTCCCTAGCTTCCTTGAATCTACCAAACCTTGCCCTGGATGATCAATATCTTGAAGAACTCAGGCCAGAAATGAAGAGAGAACTTCAAAAACGTGAGGAAGCAGAGCTGGTCTGGTTTGTTGATTATTTTCTAGATCCCCTTTCTCTCAGCTCTATCTCTTTACTTTATAGGCAACAAGAAGCGCCCCCCCCCACACACACACACACACTTGTGTAGGAGGGTCCCAAAGACATCATCTCGGCCTTTAGGAACATCCCCCCTCAATGTTTAATCAGAGATAAGAGAGGGGATCCCACAATAAAGCCACTCCTCTGTTCACGAAACAGAGTATTCAAGATCTGTCATAATGTGTGGTTCGATGTGCGGTTCACTTTGACACATCGTACCGCATATTAGTTTAATTTTAATGGATGGAATCTTGCATGGTTCGTGTTTCCTTCTGGTGCTGTACGCGTACTGCACTTGAATCTTTATATGATTTCCTCTGACATCTCACGCGGTACGAAGTGCGGTATGCACTTCCTTATAGTGTGGTATGCATACCGCACTTCTCGTTCTATACTGAGCTAAAACCTTCTTTTCGCTCCGAAAGCTCCCGGTTTCGCTCCGAAAGCTCCCGGTTTCGCTCCGAAAGCTCCCGGTTTCGCTCAAGGATAACTCCTGGATATAGAGGACCTGTTTAAGTATTTAGAACATCAAAAGATGGAGTTTGCAAAGAAAACGAGAGCAAAACTATACAAAATGACGGGCACGTAAAGCATGAAAAACGAGCTTATCAATACCCCCAAACCAGAATTTTTGCTCGTCCTCAAGCAAAACCTGGGATAAAAAATTGTAAGAGAACTAAACTATATCTAGATTTACTTTATTTCTTACTGAATCAACTGAAGAACGAGATGCGGATTTGGGTGAATCAAAAATCAGAAAACTAGCATGTTAAGACCATTGAGGAGTGTAGACCAAGGTGATTCAACACGAAGGATCGCAATTCCATGCTACATTGTGACTCTAGATCCATAAGTATCGAACACAAAAGTCATATGACTGCATTTCGCCTTGACTCTAAACCTTACCGGATTCAACTCTCATTTTTCCACACAGATCCTAGGCTCACTCAACAAGCATATGAGCAACAGTGGAGTTATGCATGAAAAGATGAAGAAATGTGCACATATGAAAATCTTTGAACGTTAGTATTTTTAGGGATGGCAAAATTACCCGTGGGAACAGGGCTCAGCGGGGACCGGCACTTTTGGGGTGGGGACGGGTTTCAATTTAGTGGTGATGGGGCAGAGATGGGGATAGATAGTCTAACCCGCAATGGGTATGGGGAAGGGATGGGTTTTATACTCCCCACCCCGCCCCGTCCCGCTTAAAATAATATATAGTTAAACTACGTAGTTTCTAAGAAAATAAATATATCTAAAAAAATAAAACATATATAAATACATTAACCCTAACTTTACATCTATTTGTTGTTATTTAACATAAAATGACAATACAAAATACAATTAAAAAAAACCCTAGCCGCTAACTGCAACTCTAAGTCTTTATTCCACAAACAACTCAAAGTTCACCATTCAAGCTTCAACCTTAAATACAGTAAGTTTTTTATCTTATGATTAGCTTCATGTTCTTCTACTACAACTGAGCATTCCACATGTCTTGAAGACTCAGATTTTAATGAGGTAAAATAAATCATGCATATTAAATCAAATTAAATTATTGTTATTCAAATCAGATTGAATGCAATTTTTTTTATTGGTTTGGCATGTTGCAGAAACCATGTGAGTGAGTGTTAACATCTGGAGGAGATGCCATATGAAGTTGATATTACGAAGAGAGAACAAGAGAAATAGATGCAACTATTAGATGATCAATGTTATGATTTTCGAACATTTTGACTTCATACTTTATGTTTTTATTTGAGAATAATATAATTTATTTGTGAGAATTAAGTTTACGAGATGTTTTTTAATAGTTTTATCGAATTATTTACTACTTTATATATTTTATCATATGCAGTGGTTATATATTTGTAATTTTAATAAATAAATAAAATTATAAATGGGGTAAATGGGTGGGGATGGGTTGGTATAGATACAGGTGAGGCTAGTGATCGAGCTTGGATATACGAAGTACAAAAATGAGTAACCTTGTTTGCTAGCCCAATTTACTAGGCATTGATTATACACAAGAGAATTAAGTGGCTCTAAAGGTGTTGATTGCCATAACTTTTTCATTCTTTGGCATCAATTCTTTATTATTATTATTATTATTATACAAATATATAAATCTATATCAAGATGGTTCATTTGGTTGCATTTCGAACTGCACAATTTGCTGAGCTTCTTTATTTAAGCCTTCATTAGAACAACCAAGTCATGATTATAGCACAGGGTTGGTATTGTGTTTAGGATTTGTGATGTAGTGTGTAACATGGCTAGGTAAATTAGCACGGAATTTTTCAGCACACACGGTTATGGGACGTGTTTAGACCATTGTCTCAGGTTTCACACATAAGCCTACTTCATCTCAAAATGTATAGAACAAGCGAAAATGAAACCATGGCAACAAACTCGATAAAGAATTACACACATGTCTGACTCCTGATGATGTCTCCTAAATGCCTAACGGAAAAGTGTATAGAGAGATAAATAACATTATCGCTCAAGTGACGCATTCCTGGATTATATAGATTTACAGGGTAGTCTCCACTAATGGCCTAAACATTTCAACCGCGATACCCTCTTCACTGGGACACTATAGAGTCCGGTAAGATATGTGCAAGCCATGTGGTGCGGCTTTAGTATGCATAACCCTAGTGGTACAAAGCATGTAACAACTGCCTAAAAAATGCACAACCCAAAAGCATCTCGATCGAGCAGGATTAGTGCTCTGAAATTCTACTTGGTAAGAAAAACAAAAAATTTTGTACAATGTACAATGTACAATGTTCTCTAAATTTCTATTCCAACACCCCCAAACCAAATCTAACATTATCCTGAATGAAATTTCGAAGAGAAACTAAATAAATCTGAAAAAATCCAAAATATGCTAAACAAAAGCCAAAATGAGTTATCCACACATTTAGTAACATATGTTAAGTCTACTAGTTATAATCAGTAAGACAACAATAATATGGAAAAACAAACATAAACATAAAAGTTTGTTAGAGATATCCTGGTAGCAGACTGCTAGTGCTATATGTGTCTGTTTCCTCTGTCCTTCCATGCAACTGCCTCCTCTACTCGAACCCTCTCAGCCTATGCTGCAGCCCTTTAGACAGCCTGGTCCTCTAAAATTGAGATGCCGGCAGAAGGCGAGCTAGGTATCCTCCTCCTCCTCTGATAAGTCTGGAAGCTAGCTTGCCTCCGAATGTCAGCAATATCATCTCTCTGATCTCTCATCTCTTCCTCGAAGAGATCCATCCTAGAATGGATCAGATCTGTCTGCTCCCTCACTACCTGCAGGCTATCCTCGAGACCAGTCATACCAACCTGAATGCCCTCTACAATGCTCAGAATCTTGGCTAGCATGAGTTATGATGCAGGGTCCTCGTAGTCCTGGTCCCCATCCTTTGATTCTCCAAATTCAAAATCAGGTTCCTCTTCACCCGGAGTGCTGGATGGACCCTCAATAATCATCGGCCTCTTCTTTCCCTTGGTTTTGATTGTAACATCCTACCATGATCTTTTATTAAGGTCCTCCATAGGGTTGATCTTTACTTCATATGTGGCAATTTCTAAGACTCCTTCATTCTTCAGGAGAGAAGTGATAAGGCTAGGAAAGATGATTGACCTCGATTTTGCTTACGGATGCACATTAATCGAGGTTGCCTTTAAAATTGCATTCATTATAACTTGGCATATATCAATCTTTGTCTGATCTTGAATGCAGCTGAGTAAATCTGCTCTTGGTTTTGAAACTGTAGTCCTGTAAGTGGTTGGCAGGAGGGAGAGAGTGTTGAAAATGTTCCAAAATGCCAACTCATGAAGAAGCTCTGATTGCTTAAGCATGTGACCATGCTCCACAAACCATTATATGTCCCTCTGAGCGCCATAGCCAAACTTGACTTAGTGGTATGCCTGCTCCTATACCCTTTGCTAAATTATGGGTAGTCTGATGTGCCAAAGTGAGCGTTGATCTTGGTGGCATTGATCATGACCGGTATTACTCTTACCAAAACCGGTCTACCTTCCTTCACTGCCTCTGGTATCATACTAGCATAGAACTCTTTTACCAATGAAACATTGGCGTCCGTCGGGACACTGACAAAATTCTGCCATCCTCGTTGTGTCACGGTCGTGGGGATTGGTATGTCCTTGAGTTCCACAAGATGCATACCTCTCTCAAAAATAATGTTCACGTCGTTGAGCTTTTCTATTCGTCTCCCATAATAACGGTTCCGCACACACTGTTGCGTCACTCTGGATGATGATCTGATAATCCTCTTTCCGGCAGGAGCGAACTTTGTATTCTTCTTGGGAGGCATCTTTAGTTGTGAGATTATGTTCCTGTAAAAACAAACAAAAAAAAACACAAAAAACACAAAAACAAACCACAACCACTCTTAGTTATATCACTTCAGCAAAACAATCAACATGACAACTCAAAGTATCTACCTTCTTATAAGCTTCCACCAAATTAAGGCCAAGCATAATCACAAATATAGCCTAATTTATTGATTATTCTTCCATTATATGCGAAAAACTACTCACACGATCATCAAAAACAATTCAATTGCACCCACTAGGGGTGGGTACGGTTTGGTTCGGTTCGGTTCGGTTCGATTTAAGGTAAAACCAAATTGAACCGAAAATATTTCGGTTCATCTAAAATTGAACCAGTTTAAACCGAATAAGAAACGGTAACCGAACCGAACTAAACTGATTTGATTTTAATCGGTTCGGTTCGATTCATTTCGGTTTTGGATCTAATGTGCCTTATTGATTTGATGGGCTTAATGAGTTCTTTTTAATATGTTTTTAAATTTGATGGATTGTTGAATTCTAATTTTGGGCCAGAGTTTTAATATTTTTAATAGCCCAAGCCCCAAGTCCCAAGGCCAAATAAAAAACAAATCAAACCTAACTAATAATAATAAAAGAAAAGCTAAAGAAGTTTGTTAGGGTTTTTTTAGTTATACTTATATAGGTGGTTTAATCGGTTCAAACCGATTTTTAGGAAACCAAACCGGTTTGAACCGATTTTTTTTCGGTTTTTAATTTTTTAAACCGAATTCATTTGATGAACCGAACCGAACACCCTTTTTTTGGTTCGGTTCGGTTCGGAACTTAATGCCCACCCCTAGCACCCACAATCACTATAAATTCGGAATCTCTTCAAAAACCAACAAATCCATACACAAAAATTGCTCAAACAATCTATAAATACTATATTATGGTATTTTGTGTGTGATTGTGGTCTACAAAACAAATTGAAACTCAAGAAAAGCAACTAACAAGAAAAAAACCCCAAAATGTCGAAACCCTAACCTATACAATCATACATAAAACTATGCCCTAGCTTGATTTGATTGAAATATGCTTAATCTAGGGCATGATTCCATGAATAAAAGTTAAAGAGAGAGAGAAGAGGAAGTTAGAGTTACATACCGGTTGAATTCGTGGAAGACCTTTGCTTGAGAGAGTTTTGAAAATATTGGAGAGAGTGTGATAATGAGAGAGTCTCGTTTCACCTCTTTAAGTTCAAATTATTATTTTTTTCTGACAAGACGCGGTATGATGTGTGGTTCACTTCGACACTTTGTACCACACTTACCTGAATATGGTGTGGTACAATGCTTATTTCAAGGCCTAGGTTGTGGTATAAGATGCGATTCACTTCGACGCAGCGTATCGCAACCCGGGCAATTAAATTCTTCTACCATTATACGTGGTACGTGATGCGGTTCGTATTTCCTTCTGGTGCGGTACGCGTACCACATTTCTCACCAGCAATGGCCTTCTTAAGGCATTTCATTTGCATGATCCTTTTCCTAGAATTTTCTCCCTCCTGTTTACACCCCTATACTCTTTCAAAACTCATAAAAAATCACATCAAATGTTAAGGTGAAAATGGGTGATTCAACATGCAATAAAACCAAAAACAATTATGCCATTCGAAAGGAAATTTAAATTAAACTGAAAACTAAAGTTACTATTTACAAATATGGTACCTTTCCTTCGTTCTCAGGTGGGGTCTCGAATGTGGATTACCTCTATGATTTGTTCATTCTCATGATCCCGGTAGATTTTCAGCCTTTTTTCGTTTACCTCGAAGATTTGCCTTGCATCATTTTCGATCTCAACTTTTGCATAGGGGAAAACGTGTTACACAGTATATGGCCCTGTCCATTTGCTCTTCAACTTTCCAGGGAAGAGACGAAGTCTTGAGTTGTACAGTAAGACTTGATTACCCATCTGAATGTCATTCTTCACCAATTGATTATCATGCCATTTTTTACTTTTCTCTTTGTAAATCCAAGCATTCTCATAAGCATCTAGATGCATTTCGTCTAGCTCATTCAACTAGATGAGTCTCTTTACACCAGTAGATCTCATATCGAAGTTTAATGCCTTTATTGCCCAAAAGACTTTGTGCTCTAACTCAACTGGAAGGTGACATGCTTTTCCGAACACCAACCTGGAAGAACACATGCCAATTGGAGTCTTGAAAGCGGTTCTGTATGCCCATAATGCATCATCGAGTTGTTTTGCCTAATTTTTTCTCCGAACCCCCACGGTCTTCTCTAGAATACTTTTGAGCTCACGGTTCGAGATTTCAGCTTGCCCGTTTGCTTACGGATGGTATGGAGTGGTCACTCTATGCCTTATACCATATTTTCTTAGCAAAGCTTCAAATTGTTTATTGCAGAAATGTGAGCCTCCATCGCTCACTATTGCCCTTGACGTGCTAAACCATGAGAAAATGTGCTTCTTTAGAAATTTTATGACAGTTTTCGCATCACTTGCTGGAGTGGCAACGACTTCAACCCATTTGGACACATAGTCCACTGCTATCAGTTTGTATTGATTCCCGTGTGAATTCGGGAAAGAGCCCGTGAAGTCTAGACCCCACACATCATATAACTCCACCTTTAACAAGAAATTCAATGGCATTTCATCCCTTTTACTGATGTTTCCGGTTCTTTGGCACCGGTCGCATGCTTCTATAAAGCTTCTAGCATCATGAAAAAGGGTAGGCCACCAGAAACCCGACTGAATAATCTTTCGTGCTGTTCGGATTCCACCAAAATGTCCCCTACACTCTCTAGAGTGACAATAGCCTAAAAAATTATTCATGTCTTCTTCCGGTAAGCACCTTCTTATCATTCCATCAGCGCACGTTCGGAACAACAAGGGCTCCTCCCACAAATACCACTTTACATCATGCAAAAACCTCTCCTCTTGTTGTAGTTCATATCAATTGGCATAATAGCACTAGCTAGATAGTTCACATAGTCGGCAAACCATGGAACCATAAGATCTTTCAGAGCAAAGAGCTGATCATCTAGAAATTGCTCATTGATTAGAATTATTATCTCTTCCTTCTCGTATCTTTCTAACCTAGAAAGGTGGTTTGCTACGAGGTTCTCTGTTTCTTTCTTGTCCTTGATTTCCAAGTCAAACTCTTGAAGAAGCAAAACCCATCTTATTAATCGAGGCTTCGCGTCTTTCTTGTTCAAAAAATACTTGATGGCTGCATGATCTGTGTACACGATGACCTTTGAACCTACCAAGTACGATCTAAATTTGTTGAATGCAAACACTATGGCTAAAAGCTCCTTTTCTGTTGTTGCATAATTGACTTGGGCATCATTCAAGGTTTGGCTTGCATAGTAGATCACATGAATCCTCTTCTCTTTTTGTTGCCCCAAAATTGTTCCCACCGTAAAATCACTAGCATCACACATCAATTTGAACGACAAACTCTAATCTGGGGCAGAAATGATTGGAGTCGATGTAAGTTCCTTCTTCAAAAGGCCAAAAGTTGTATGACACCATGCATCAAATACGAAAGGTGAATCTTTCATCAACAAAGTACATAAGGGCTTCAAAATTTTTGAGAAGTCCTTAATGAAGTGCCTGTAAAACCCTGCGTGCCCCAGAAAACTCCTAATGCCTTTCACTGACATCGGAGGTGGTAACTTCTCTATCACTTCAATCTTTGCTCTATCCACTTCTATTCCTTGGATTGAAATTCGATGACTGAGCACTATCCCTTCTTTCACCATAAATAGACACTTCTCCCAATTGAGAACAAGATTCGTTTCCTCACATCTCTCCAACACAAATGTCAAGTTCTTTAAACAGTTGTCAAAGGACGTCCCGAAAACCGAGAAGTCATCCATAAAGACTTCTATAAACTTCTCCACCATATTGGAGAATATTACCGTCATACACCTCTGAAACGTAGCCGGAGCATTACATAACCCAAACGGCATTCTTCTGTAGGTAAATGTCCCATAAGCACATGTGACGGTGGTCTTTTCCTGGTCTTCGGGGTCGATGGGGATTTGGTTATATCATGAATAACCATCAAGGAAATAGTAGTATTCGTGTCCAGCCAATCTTTCTAGCACCTGATCAATAAAAGACAGTGGGAAATGATCTTTCCTTGTAGCACTATTCAGCTTCCGGTAGTCTATACACACTCTCCATCCTGAAATCTTTCGGGTGGGAATCAACTTGTTATTAGCATTTTATACTACGGTGATCCCACCCTTCTTTGGCACTACCTGGACCGGGCTCACCCACGGACTATCCGAAATCAGATATATGATTCCTGCATCTAGAAGTTTTAAAATCTCTGCCTTTACTACCTCTTTCATGTGTGGGTTCAATCTCTTTTGGTGCTCCACTGATGGCTTGAACTACTCTTCCATCAAGATCTTGTGCATACACAAAGATGGGCTAATTCCCTTAATGTCTGAAATAGACCACCCTATAGCCTTCTTATACTCTCTAAGAACTCTCAACAACTTTCCTTATTCCACTTTATTCGACAGAAATGACAAAATCACCGGTAAACTTGTTAGTTCTTCTAGGAAGACATACCTTAAGTGAAAAGGTAATTTTTTTAGCTCAAGTAATAGAGGCCTTTCTATAG
This sequence comes from Dipteronia dyeriana, assembly GCA_032871835.1. Classification (NCBI taxonomy): domain Eukaryota; kingdom Viridiplantae; phylum Streptophyta; class Magnoliopsida; order Sapindales; family Sapindaceae; genus Dipteronia; species Dipteronia dyeriana. Next base: position 106,164,111 of record CM065296.1, on the reverse strand, counting down.
AGGGAGGAATTCTTGGCTTGCTTTGGCCATGGTCTTCGAATCTCCATCTATTGTTGGTTCACCACACCGGTATTACATCTAAACTCGCACATACTCCGCTACTTCCTCATCCTTATCTTCAGTTGTTGCGCTTTTACTGATGCAAGCTAGCAAAGGTGCATCTGTTTCCTTCATTCTTAGAAGTTCATCCACACTTGTATCTATACTCTCCACTCTCAAACAATCATCTACTAGACTGACTTCTTCACAATTTTAACCATATCAAATACCACATTTTCCACACCAACTCTTAAAGTCATCTTGTCATCCCTTAGCTTTATCATATCTCCGGCAATCTTCAAGAATGGTATTTCTAAGAGTAGATGTACTTCTACATATTCCTCCATGTCTAAAATCACAAAGTCAACTGGGAATTATAACTTGTCTACCTTGATTAAAACATCTTCAATCACTCCTCTCAGATACTTGATTGATCGATCCGCTAGTTGCAAAGTGACATTGGTTGGCGTCACTTCTCCGTCTCCCAATTTTTGAAAAATTGAGAACGGCATTAGATTAATGCTAGCTCCCGAATCAATTAAAGCCTTACTTAATTCTGACATACCAATGGTACAAGGGATGGTGAATTTCCTCGGATCCTTCAATTTGGGTGGAAGCTTGTTCTGTAGTATAGCACTACATTCTTCCGTCAAAGTTACCGTTTTGAACTCTTCTAGCTTCCTTTTGTTAGATAGAAGCTCCTTTAAGAACTTCACATAGGTCGGCATCCGTGCTAGAGCTTCGACAAACGGGATATTGATATGCAGTTTCATGAACATTTCCAAGAACTTTGCAAAGCTCTGAGCATCCTTATGCTTTCTCAGCCTTTGCGGATATGTAATAGGTGGAACATATGTTTTAACTTATGGAGGTGTTGGTGGCTCACTTTCTTGATCCTTTTCCAAGATCACTTCCTCATTTCTCAACTCTTCATTATTATCAACCTCAACTTCCTCTCTATCTTCAATCACAACCTCCTATTTTACCCCAAAGTCCTTCGGTAACTCCGCATTCTTTCCACTCCTTAGAGTGATTGCTTGACATTGATCTTTCGGATTGGTTATCGTATCGCTGGGAAAGGTCCCTTGCTGTCTCACTTGGGCTCCCCTAGCTAACTGACCGACTTGCGTCTCTAAATTTTTAATAGAGGCTTGACTGTGCTGCTATATCTGGTCCATTTTAGCATTTAGCTTCTTAAGTGTGGCATCTTGGGTGTCCATGCAGCCGTCTATCTTCACCAAGTATATAGAAATAAGATCTTCAATTGATGGCTTCCTTTCCGCCTCAAAGGCACGATTCTGGTTCTGATAACTAGGATTCTGTCGGTTGAATACCTGAAGTTGTTGTTGGTTGTCAAAACCTGGAGGTTGTCTCTGGATCAAATTCTGTTGTGGTTGTGCTTGTTGTTGTTGGTTATCCTTCCACAAGAAATTTGGATGATTCCACCATCCTGGGTTATACGTGTTTGAATAGGGATTGTTTTGAGGATTCTGAGTTGCTTGTTGGTTGCTGAAGTTTCTGTTATATCCAAAGAAAGCTACTTGATCTGGCGATTCTGAAGCAAAGGGATTCCCATCTTGAAATTCGAAACTCATATATGGTCCTGAACATAGTTCACAGCAAGCAACTATAGCATGACTACTCCCCGCATTCATCCTATTTATTTGCTTAGTAAGTGATTCAAGCTGAGCCTTCACACTTGTCATTTCGTCAACCTCGAGGACGTCAGGACCCTTTTTCAGCACCTGTCTTTCTTCCCCCCAATGGCTATTATTACTGGCCATTCCTTCTATGAAATCATAGGCCACATCTGTTGTCTTGGTCAGGAACAACCCTCTTGAGGCTGCATCCATAAAATTCCTAGTTGGTTTTGAGATTCTGTTGTAAAATGATTCCAAAATCTGCCATTTTATCAATCCATTGTGTAGACACTTCCTAATCAGCTCCTTGAATCTCTCCCATGATTCATAAAGATTCTCTTTATCAAATGCCATAAAAGAAGTTATATCGTTCCGAAGGCGGGCAGCTTTTCCTAGAGGGAAATACTTATTCAGAAACTGCTGAGCCAAGTACTCGAATAATTGGATGGAATCTGGTGGTAGTGATTGTAGTCATGCTTTTGCTCGGTCCTTCAGAGAGAACGGAAACAACTTCAGCTTGGTGAAGTTTTTTTGTTACTCCATTGTAGCGGAAGGTCTCACATATTTCGTTAAAGTTTTGAAGATGCTGGTTCGGGTCTTCATGTGGATGGCCATAGAACTAAATCGTGTTCGAGATCGTTTGAATCAAAGCTGGCTTGATCTCAAAGTTATTAGCTGCAGCTGTTGGTCTTCTAATGGATGAAACATTCTGGTCTACCCTTGGACTGATAATCTCGTGGAGACTCCTTTGGTCAACTCCCCTGATATCTACTGGTCCTTGGACCAGCTCTGGTTGATCCGCAACGATAGAAGGATTTTGAACATCAGCAGGATTTGCCATTGCTTTATTTCTTCGTCAATTTCGGTGATTTCTCCTTAACGTTCCTTCAATATCTGGATCAAATTGCAAATATTACTGACTATTACTCCTTGTACATTGGTGCATACAAGAGCAACTTGCCTGAAATGATACAATAAGAAATTTAAAAGTAAAACGTTTAAATTAGTTATAACCAAATATTTTCAATATCAAATACAACAAAATCTCCGACAGCGGTGCCAAAAATTGATCGTGTCAAACTAGACTTGTTGACTCTCGCAATAGCACGAGGTCGGAATGATAGTATAGTGACAATGTAGGGATCGTTTCCACAGGGAAAAAGGTTATAACTACTGGAATTCAAAGGCTTGTTAACTTTTTGAACAATCTAAAACATGAGTTTTCAAGAATTGCAATAAAGTAAATTAAATCAAACACAAACTAAATTATCTAACTTAACACTTATATAAATGTATGGAAAACATGTTAGAACTCGAATTCGCTTTAACCCTCACAATAGCACACTTGACTCCTTTGACTCCTAATTCGTACGTGTACATGCTATAGATTCGTATTCCCTAAACAAATCTCTAACCTCTCTCGATGTATTAGAGATAGTATCTATACATACCCAGAATCTTTCTCAAGCAATCCGGACAATATGTATAGACACGTTAAGCACATAGAATACAAATTGAACCCTATACGCTAGCCTAGTGGTTCTAACACTTTCTAGTCAAGCATAGTGAATATTTATCTAAGCATTGTCAAATACATCTCCTCTCGGTGCTTAGCATCTAACCATAGATCGATTACAAAATGATTGATTAAGCAAAAGCCTTAAGCATTCAAAACAACCATATAGCTCCACAAGCATAAAAATAGAGAAATCAAAGAGTCTATCACAAATGAATCAAGGGTTAAGCAACATCTTGTTCTAACATAAGAATTATTAGCTCATACTATACAAATAGAAACCATAGATGAGCTAACATCAATTCAAATCATGAATCAATATAAAGAAACAAGAGAAGAAAAGAGTTGAAGAGATAAAACTAAGGTGTAGCTTCAATCTCTTGTAGCTTGAGCTTCCCTAGCTTCCTTGAATCAACCAAACCTTGCCCTGGCTGATCAATATCTTGAAGAACTCAGGCCAGAAATGAAGAGAGAACTTCAAAAACGTGAGGAAGCAGAGCTGGTCTGGTTTGTTGATTATTTTCTAGATCCCCTTTCTCTCACCTCTATCTCTTTACTTTATAGGTAACAAGAAGCCCCCCAACTTATGTAGGAGGGTCCCAAAGACATCCTCTCAACCTCTAGGAACATCCCTCTCAATGTTTAATCAAAGATAAGAGAGGGGGTCCCACAATAAAATCACTCATCTGTTTGCGAAACAGAGTATTCAAGATCTGTCATAATGTGTGGTTCGATGTGCGGTTCACTTTGACACATCGTACCGCACATCAGTTTAATTTTAGTGGCTGGAATCTTGTACGGTACGCAGCATAGTTCGTGTTTCCTTCTGGTGCAGTACACGTACCGTACTTGAAGCTTTATATAATTTCCTCTGCCATCTCACGTGGTACGAAGTGCGGTTCAATTCAACGTCGAGTAACGCACTTATTCTGCTGCTATCCTATGCGGTACAAAGTGCGGTTCACTTCGACGCCGGGTACCACACTTACTTATAGTATTTTTATTGTCCTGCTGTCCGGTACGAAATATGGTACGCATTTCCTTATAGTGCGGTACGCGTACCGCACTTCTCGTTCTATACTGAGCGAAAACCTTCTTTTCGCTCCTAAAGCTCCCGGTTTCGTACAAGGATAACTCTGGCTATAAAAGACCTGTTTAAGTATTTAGAACATCAAAAGATGGAGTTTGCATAGAAAACAAGAGCAAAACTATACAAAATGACGGGTACGTAAAGCATGAAAAATGAGCTTATCATAGTCCAACTTGAATTGATCAAAGGAATCCGATAGTGAGTTGACAACCATGTCAATTTTGGTCTCACCATCTATCTCAGCATCATTCAGTTCAGCAATATTGAGATGTACTATGATTTTCATCATGTGATCTTTCACAGCCTGTCCAGGTTTTATCCTAAGATTCATAAAAGCAGTCACTGCATCTCTCTTAGTCGTCCTATACCTCATAGCAAACATCTCCTTTAGAGACATCATTATATCGGCAGCAGTCTCCATTCCTTCATGTTGTTGTTGCAACACTTCGGAGATGGTGGCCATAATGTAACATTTAACCATCTCATCAGAAGACTCCCACTGTTGATACTCATCTCTTTGCTCCTGAGTAGATTCATTAGTAGGAGTGGGTGGTTTAGGAGTGCACAGAACGAACTTTTGCTTTTCGGATTGCAACAAAAGACCAATTTTCCTTTTCCATGTGACATAATTATCACCAGTTAAAGTATTATCGTTAAGGATGTTGATTAGGGATGTGGTCATGATTTCTGAACAATAACAAAAATTATATAAGTAAATAATCATGATAAAGCACTTTCGAATATTTATCTTGAATTAAATAAAATAATTCAATCGAAAAAATTCAACGGTGATCCAACATCCATAAATGTCACGCCTCCTTTGTGAGTTCGCACCATTTACTAGTTGGACTAGGTCCCACCTAATTATTAACATAACAACCAACATTTTCAATTTTAGCCTTGCATTTTTATTAACAAGAACTCTTGGGAGGATATTAATAAAATTACATTGAGTATGTTACCAAGTTATCGACATTCAATATAATCCCTCACAAATATCCCTCCTTTGGGAGTAGATATCGTTTGGGCTAATTGTTTTGTATATCCTTGTAAAGAAATATCTTGCCAAATTCCATTCATGAATACCTCTTGGGAGGTTATTACACGAAACATAAAGCTCAACTAAACTTGAAGGCCGTAGGTGTTCCAAAACAACTTCTCCCACTCAATTGTTTAAAGCGTTTGATCGAATTCCAAAGAATGATTTACCAAGTTATCTAGATGCCAATTTAGCTACTTAAACCATTCAATGCATGTTCATACCAAAAGAGATATATGAGTGGCACTCTTATTCTATATGACATGTTATCAAACAATGACAAACATTGCAATATTTACAATAAATATAAATAGCTTCAATTTTGGTCCATCCTAGAAAAGCAAGTAAATTACATGTCTTGGAATACAAAAAACTTATTTCTTGGCGAACAAGTCTTCACGTGACCTTCGTTGTTTGGACTCCCTCGGCTGCCTCAAATAGGCGTTCACACCCTTGGCCCTTTCCCATGGGCGTGCGTATGCCACAAACCCATAAAGGGCCGCTATGCGCAACCCATGGCCTCTATAGGGCTGTTGTGCGTAACCCATGCCACAACAAAAGTGGTTACGTGCTCTTCGCACGTACGTTCATTGCTACGGCTCGCACAGTCCCAAACTTGTTCCGGTTGCCCCTAATTCTTCAAACCTTCAAGTTTTCGACACTTGAGTGTATTACAGAAGAATTATAAATAAAAATACTGTAGTTTTTTTTATTATTACAATAAGAAAATAAAATAAAAAAACTTAGCAACTACCAAGAAGGAAATTATGGCGATGATAGACTACCCTTCTTGTTACAATCCCAAAACAAAATACATTGAAATTCTAGGACCAAAATTGAGCAATAACAAACCACATATAAAACATATATATATATATATCCATACATTCCAATGTAAATATATAGGTGAATACCTAGAGTGCTATCTCTTTCTAAAACATGCATATATACAATAAAAAGAAAAAGATTCACGAACACATACATCAATTAATCAAGGGTACAACCAGGTTCTTATACCAATTGTAGGGAAAATAAAACCCTGCGCAGCGGAAGCGTGAGAAAATTTATTAAAATTAGGGTTTGCGTATAAAAAAAATAATCATTTTTATGCAACGAGAACCTTAACTCTAGATTAATTGACATATATAAAAGTATAGTACCTTTTTCTCGTGACAATTGAACAAGCACCGAATTGATTCTGTAAGATCTTACAATCCAATCACGAACGTGAATCACCTAAGAGTGTGGGCTCCCTTTCTTTAAATTGTATACCTGAGAATGGAGACAAACAAAATCTTTTCTTTGTTAGTTACAAATATCCTCCAAGAGAAAAATCCAAGAACGTCCGGTCACTTATGAATTATCAATCTACTTGATTGAAACTCGCGTGAACCCGATTTGATTTTGTACACAACCCTTTTGATGTAAAAGATACTAGTATACTATCAAAAATAAAAACGTTCTCTTTTTCTCTTTTCTCCTTGGCCGAATTTCACACCCTATATCTTAGAGTTGATTAAATTTTGTCCAGAGTAAAATACTAAATTTTTCTCTCTCAAAATTCTCTCTTGCCAAGCGAAATTCTCTCTTAGAAAACACTTAGGTTGGCCGAAATTTTTACTCTAAGAATCTTAGGGCTGGCCGAAAATCACACACACATATATATATAGGATCATAAATCATTTCCTAAGAAGGATTTAGTTGGTTGGCAAGAATCATTTCCTTAGGTGGATTTACTTGGTTGGCAAGAATCCTTATATAAAAGGAATTTTATCCTTTTGTATATATACATGGGCTGGCCGAATTTCATAGGATAGAGATTAGGATCACAAATCATTTCCTAAGATAGATTTACTTGGTAGTTAAGAATTCTTTCCTTGGGTAGATTTACTTGGTGGTTAAGAATCCTTTTCAAAAAGGAATTCTATCATCAACCAAGACTCCTAATTCAACTCAATAGTATATTTATAACCATATTAAAGACTTCCTAATTTGATTAGATAAATAATTCTTTTTATTTATCTACTTATCAAATATAGTCTTTAATATTAATTATACTACCAACAATAATATAATTTTAGGAGACCAACTCCTACTAGTAAAAAGATTTTAACTTTTAATTAATTAATTAATTAATTTCTATTTAATTAAATAATAAAATAAAAACAATATAATTATGCTATTCTTAATTAGCCTTGCCGCCCAACACATGCATATGGGACATATATTATTTTTCTTATTTTATTAAATCCATTGGACCTTAATAAAAAGTTCACATGTGAACTAGACATATTCTTTTAAAAAATAAACAAGTTCACATGCCTTAATACAATTCTAGATGGACCCCTAAATTGGTCTGATAGAATATATCAAGTGATCCATGCAAGTTCGTGTGGATTGGGGATCTTGATAGGCTATCTAAATTTAAGCTCCAATAGACACAACTCAATCACAATCAACAAATGATTCACTTAGGTCCGATCTATTTAATTTTAGTTGATTCCACTAAAGAACTAAAATTGAACTCTTAAATAAAGATAGAATAAGTTGATGTTACTTATTCATACCCTAGACAACATTATTTGAGAAAGTGTATCCTCGTGAAGAATACTAGTAATCGTCAAGAGCTCATAGACCGTCTATAGCTCTCCAAGTTACCATATTTACTCATATAACCACATTTTGAACTTGGATATTTTAACTTGTCCAGAAGTCATGTATCTATTACACTATTGAAAACTTAACGTTAAGATTTAATATCCAATACCTCAAAACTTCCATATGATGATATTCTACTCTCACTTAATAAATATAGTCACGATGTCCATATCTATAAATGAAGTCCTCTATCGATTAACAAATGAATACTACCAAACTATCGATGATAGACTATGCTATATAATCGTACTCATTGATAGCTCAAATGATAACACTTGCAGTCATAAGTCCATCATTTATCTCAGGATTGAGATAAACTCTCCGATTGTCTTCAAATGAAAAACTTTTATCTATTGACGGCTCTAGATAAAGTATTTCATTGTGATCCTATTCAATGCACCCAGTGCACTAGATTTTTTTGCCCAAAGACACCACACTTTGATGATTTTAGACTCATCATAATACATTTGATCTCACTCAAATGCTAGCAAAAGAATATATAGCTTTGACAAGATAAAGGCGTCCAACCTATTATCTTAAGTTGTGAATATTATTCAAGACTAACTAAAGAATTGTGTATACCTCATACATATCTAGATGTATGAACAATTCTTCTTTTCTTATAGTCTTTTGACCTTATGATTATTTACTTTTGACAATTATAATAATTAAAATATAAATACTATAAGGTTTGTTAAACTAGAAATAACTTTATTAATATGAAAAGATTGGCAAATACAATATTATACTCTTGCTATAGAGCATAATCCTAACAAATTCTTCTTGTCGTCACCGGTAATCCTGGATGTTTCTCCACCTTGGGTTTTATCACATAAACTTACATGTGTATGCTTTTTCCTTTTTCTATTTTCTCCATAACATCTTTGACAATTAGCAAAACCTGTTAGACACGTGATCAAGCCTACGTGATCTAAAAATCACCGTCAACACCAACATTTTCCAATATTTCAAATGGCCCATAAAATCTAGGAGATTTCTTGTGCTTTTTTTCCAAGTGATAGAGAAGTTTGTCTATATGGCTGCAATCTTAAGTAGACAAAATCCCTTACCTCAAATACTTTCTCTGTCCTCTTCTCATCATAAAATGTCTTCATTCAATTTTGGGCTTCAAGAAGTTGTTCTCTCAACTTTTTAAGGACACATTCCCTGCTTTTTAATTCCACATCCACTGCTTCAACTCTGGTTGTTCCAGGAACATAGGATAGTAAAATAGGTGGTTGTTTACCATACACTATCTCATATGGCGTTTTCTTGGTTGATGCATGTATGCTGGTGTTATAACAATACTATGCCCTCGGAATCCAACAAACCCATTTCATGGGTGTGCGGATGATAGGAAGAACTGAAATTGAAGTCAGTCCCTTGTAACCTGAAAAGTTCCTTCCAAAATGTACTGGTGAATGTAACATCTCTACCACAAATAATACTTTGTGAGATCCCATACAATTTGAAAATATTTTCAAAGAATAACTGTGTTATTATCACTGTAGTGTAAGGATGAGAAATGGGGATAAAATGAGAATATTTTGAGAGTCTGTCCACTACCACAAGTAAAACTGATTTACCCTTTGAAATTGGTAACCCTCCAATGAAGTCCATTGATATATCTGTCCATATTTGCAAAGGAATAGGGAGTGGTTGAAGAAGACTCGCATGCCTTGTGTTCTCATACTTTTGCCTTTGATAAGTATCACAGTTCCTGATAAAATTTCAGATATTTTTTCTCATCCCTTTGCAATAAAAAATCGATTGAATACTCTACAAGGTCTTGTGATAGCCCTCATTAGTGCTGGAGTGCATTTCTTCCATAATAATAGAAACTAAAGATGAGTCAAATAACAAGTAAATACGATTCTTAAATAAAGAATACCTTCCTTTAACTCCCAAGGACCAACACATTCACCATTTTGGTACAACTCTACAAGATGCTTTAAGTGTCATTCTTTTGAACATCTTCCTTAATTGGATCAATCCAATTAGGAACAGGGACAAAAGTTGCAACAATTTCAGCACTCTTATTCTTCCTTGATAACTCATCTGTCACCACATTGTCATTTCCCTTCTTATACTTGATCGTAAAATCATAACCCATCAGCTTTGCAAGCCTTTTTTCTTGTGTTGTTGAATTAATTTTCTGCTCACACAAATGCTTTAGGCTCTAATGATCCGTCTCAATAACAAATCTCCACCCAAGCAAATACGGTCTCTACCTCTTCACTGCAAGGACTAAGGGGAACATTTCTTTCATATGTTGTTAGCAGCATATTTTCACGTTGTAATGCTTGACTAAAAAATGCAATAGGCTAATTTTCTTGCATGAGAACCCCTCCAACACCAGATCTAGAGGCATCACAATCCAGAATAAAGAGCTTTTCAAAATTGGGAAGTGTAATAACTGGTGAATGTGTCATCGCTCTCTTAAGAATCACAAATGATTCTTCTAACTTTTGACTTCATTTAAAGCATCTCTTTTTTAGCATGTGAGATAAAGGTCTTGTAATCTTGCCATAATCCATGTTGAATTTTCTGTAGTACCCAGTCAACCCCAGAAATCCACGTAAGCTTTTTACTATTGTGGGTTTGTTCCATCCCATCATAGCCTCAATCTTTTCAGTGTCCACAACCACACCCTTCTGTGATATCACATGCACCAAATACTTGACTTCTTCCTGTCCAAATGCGCACTTTTCGTTCCTCACAAACAATTTGTTAGTCTTTGTAATTTTTAAATGCTCAAGATGCTTCTCCCAGATCTAACTGTAAATTAAGATGTCATCAAAAAAGATCAATATAAACTTATTTAAATAATCCTTGAAAATTTCATTTATCAAGGATTGAACAGCCGAAGGTGCATTGGTGAGTCCAAATGGCATTACGAGGAACTCATAGTGCCCTTCATGTGTTTTGAATGCCATCTTCAAGATGTCATCGGGATACATTCGAATTTGGTGATAGTCGGAACGTAAATCCAATTTAGTGAAAAATTGCACACCATTGAGTTCATCTAATATTTCATCAATGATTGGAATGAGAAATTTGTCTTTGATGGTACTTTTGTTCAAAGCTCTGTAGTCTATACAAAGCCTCCATGAACCATCATGTTTTTTCACTAGTAAAACTGGCGAGGAGTATGGATTCTGTTGGGGAATGAATTTTGGAACCCGATGAATCACGAAATCATCGTGTCTAATATACACTCATAACTCATAGCAATTAATAACATCTATAGCAGAAAAATAGATAATAGAAAATAGATCAATCACAACACAAGATATACGTGGACAACCCAAATTGGGTAAAAAACCACGGGCCGTCAGGACTACAGAGAAAATTCTATTATATGATAAATTGTTACAACCATATATTTCAGGATTCTTCTCACACCAAAAACCAAAAACCTCAAACCACGCTCATAAAATCCTCACCAAGAACCCCTAATATCCCCTAGGTCTCCCCTGAATATCACCCACGGATCTCTAACTTGATTCACTGATATTCCCTTTGATCCTTCACCAGATATTTCCACGGGTCTCTTACCCGGATCTCACCCACTCTCTAATGTTACATGGTGTTCTTTTTAACTCCACACAAAATAAGCTAATTACAATGTCTATTTATATTAGTTACATGGAGTTTAGCATAAGAGGAAATCCTACTCCTAAACGTATAGTACAAGAATTACTTGTTCCATATAAATATTGTTTCCTATTTATGACAAGTCTTCTTGTTAAAGATAAATCATTTTCCTTCAAGTACAGGACTTTCCTATTCTTCACGAAGATAAACTCTTTCCTTATCCGATTAATACAAGAACTTCTATAAGAAAACATATTTCTTATTTTCGTACAACATTCCTATTTGGACAAGATACGTCCTTTATGCGGTCTAGGTCGCGGTGTGTATCCCGCTTCCTATACCGCAGAAAGCCATTGGAGATGACCGCTCAGAATACCGCGGTCTACGCATTTGCCTCCGTTGCAGTCTACACCGCGTTTGATCTCCTGGAAACGACCGCTCTCTGTGCCGCGGTCCATGCGCCTGTCCGCACCGCAGTCCACACTGCGATTCCTTTCAGATTTCTTTTTTTCAGTTCTTCTTCATCTTCAAACCTCCCTCATACACCATTTTCAACTTCCAAACGTTATCTCATGTTTTCAGGAAGTTCCATATCAATTGAGTATCGTTTGGCTCACATTGTGTTCACTTAAGAATACGAACCAAAATCTAACAGATTCTGACTTGGTCTAATCACCCCTGAATTTAGCATATCATGCACCAATCTTTCAATTTCATTTTTCTGAAAATGCGGATACTTGTAAGGCCTCACGCAAACTGGCTCACTTACTTGGTATCTTGTGATCATGAGATCTTGGAAGAGGCAACCCACAAGGCTCCTTGAAAATTTCCCCATACGTCTGCAACAACAATTCTAATCGAGGATTACTTAATACAAAATTAAAATTAAAATTTGAGTCACCAGGTTGCTGTTGCAATCTGAGAGAATATATTTGCAATAACAACCCTTCTTTGCTCTTTTTCAGTCGCTTGGAGATCCCGTCTTCATCTACAATTTTGTCCTCTTGTGATACCCTTCCCTTTAAAAGAACTTCATTGCCAGTAATGTTGAATTTCATGTGTAATTTAGAAAAATCTCAAATAATAGGTTCCAAGGTGCTCAACCATCGAGCTCCTAAGACAACATTATATCCTGCCAAAGGAAGCAAATCGAAATCAACAGTAATTGGAATTTTCTGAATTACCATACATACCCCCTTGAATCTTCCAGTGCTAGACAACTTCTCTCCATTTGCCACTGACACGTCAAAACTCCCCTCAATCTTTAGAATGACACCCAAGTTTTTTGCAATTTTATTGCTTAAAAAATTATGGGTGGAGCCTGAGTCCACAAAAATGGAGATTTGGTGTTGTCCCAACATGCCCTGCACATTCATGGTTTGTGGGACACGTGCTCCATTGATGGCATGAATTGAAATCTCCGTTGTATTTTCAAATTGAGTTATTTCTCCTCCATCAAGCCCGTGATCAGTAGCAAGATAATCTTCTTCGTCATCGGTCCAAACACCCTCCATGAGGAACAATTTCTTGTATTTGTGCCCAGGTCCAAACTTCTCATTACAATTAAAACACAAGCCTTTCTCTCGTCTCTCCTTTAATTCAGCTGGATTCTGGTAGGGGGTTGATGCTGGTTCTGGACGTGGTCTGCTTATTCAAAATCGGCCTCTTCAAGTCTGTTTGATTTGTTTGTCTGGTGGATTGGACGCGCGATTCATATAACTTTGCCAAACCAGTTGTTGTTGTCAATGATTCTAGTTTGCAAGCTTGTACGTCAGTTTTGATATTTCTTTCAATCCGCTCATAAAACATCCAACTTCATGTGTCGGTTTGAGTATCCCTGCTCTAATCAACAACCTTTCGATGTCTGGTAATCTTCACTGAACCCATTTGTTGTAGTTTTGTTATATCACCGAAAACATCTTGAAATTATGAAGACCTTGTTTAAAAAACCTCCCAAGTTGTTACCGGAGTCTCTTCCTTCATCAATTGGAACCATAACTGAGCATCACCCTCCAAATTAAAAGAGGCTAAAGGCATTTCTCATCTTCTGCAGTCCGATGGAATTCAAAGATTGTCTGATGGAAGGCGAGTTTCACCAATCTTGGAAGATAGGAATGAGTTGAGTTATCTCTAATGGTTCCTCCATCTTCGCTTGCGTGGCTCCCAGTAATGCGAGTACATGAGCCTTTACCTTGCTCATTAATCCGAGAACTGGAAAGTTGATCTAAACGTGTGTTCATGGCCGCAGACATTTCTTTTATCTCCTTCCTCAATGTTTCTTGAGCAGTCTCCAAACGATCTAACCTTTGATCATCTATGCCCAGCTCTGATACCAATCTGTTACGTGCAACGGTAACTGATCGGGTAATTAGACGATGGTCGGATGTTAGATCACATTTAACAGAATGGTTAGTGTGCTTACCTATTGTGAATAGAAGTTTAGAACGGGTTTAATTCAACGATAACCGGGCCTCCAACGTCAGAATAATCTAAAAGGTAATTGAGTGAATAATCTCCTGATGTTTTATTGCTTGCAAGTCATGCTTTTAACAACCAAGTTGATAAGTCTAAAATAACTGATCAGATATGAATCTAATCTTATTAACAATTATCAAGAAGTAATCTAAAAACTAAATTCTATCTTTTAACCTTGACTTGCACGTAACATACTGTTTACACCTCGTTGAACACTGTTTAAATCTCTGTGTAGTTTTTTTCTGGGATTAAAAAACAGCTGTCTATCTCATTGGGCACATTGACAACTGATGCTCAAATATACAAACTTATTGTAAACGTGGCTGCCCACCACATACACAAATGGGATGATGATTGTAGTACACCTGTTGTACACATATCAACTTGTAAATAATGCTGTCATGTATATATGTGTAAATTACAATAAAACCTTTCATCTTTACTTACCTAGACTATGATATTGTAATTTTTGGATATACTTGAAATCAAAACACTATATATATATATATATATGTTGGCCTCACTTGTTAAACGTATATATTTCTCATCTCTTCTTGCTTTTATTTGATTTACCATTTTATATTGTTATTAATATCTAATGTTTTATCTGTTATTGCATTTTAATTATAATACGTTATCAACACGATACTGTTATTTTTAGAACCTAAAATTTCCGAATTTTATTTCCATTGGAACCTGAAGTTCCTAAATTTATTTTCAGAACCCGAAGCTTCTGAATTCATTATTACTAGAACATGAAGCTTTTAGTTTTTATTTGTCAATATCAGAACCTGTAGTTCTGGATTTCGTTTCTCGCATCTTTTTTTCTTTTATACAATTTAGACTCCGTCTTGCAGTTGTTTTTCACTCTGTTTACGTTTTCGTTTTCTAAAAACGATTTCGAATTCACGTTCGTTAACCGTTTTTCATTTTATTTTCAAAAAACAAAAACAAAAAAATCAATGTTAAAAGTGAAAATTTTGAAAATCAGAAAATACATGTTTTCTTTGTTTTTTTTTTTTACTTTTTCAAAAAAAAATACTTTTTTTCCCTTCTTTTCCGATCCTCTTCTATGATCCTTTTCTTCTTCTTCTCTAAACCTTCTTCTTCTCCGATCATCTTATTTTTCTTCCCCAAACCTTTTTCTTCATCAATCCTCTTTTTCTTCTTCTCTGATCCCTTTCTTCCCCTTCTTTGATGCTTCTTCTTCTCCGATCCTTCTCCTTCATCGAACCTCTTCCTCCCCTTCTTCTTCATCAATCTTCTTCCTTTCTTTTTCTTCTTTTCTTCTTCTTGACCGATCTAGTTTCCTTTCTTTTTCTTCTTTTTAAATTTTTTATATCTATATTTTATTACTATTATTTATATTTATAAAAATAATACTTATTTATAATTTAAGAGTTTAGTTTTGATTAATTGATTCTTTGAATTTTTTTTTAAGAATTTGTGATGTGTTACTTTTGTTTAATTTAAAAAATATAATACAAAAATTATATTGGTTAATTATTTAATCAATTTTTTTATAATTGTAATAATATTAAACAAAATGCAAAAATTGATATTTCAATTTTTGATATTTTTCAGTTAACCTACCAGACGCGTTTTTTTTGTTTTCTTTTTCAAAATACAGCTTTCAGTATATGCTATCAGACTCGTTTTCAGAATTCGAAATTAAAACCAAAAACACTGTTTTCATTTTTCATTTTTATTTTCAAAAAAACAGTAACTGAAAAACACTTATAGGACGGGCTCTTCCTTTCTCGCAATTTATTTACTTTTACATAATTTTATTTAAACAATTTGGTCACTCGTCCAAAAACCTGAAGTTTTATGGATTTATTTATTATTAATGGAACATGAAACTTTTGGTTTATTTACTCATAAATATTCCTTTATATATCTGAAAATTTTAATTCCTCGGATCTTTATCAGACCAGAAGTTCTAACTTCGATTGTGATTTTCAGATAACCAGAAGCTATAAAAATGTCAAAACTTGCAAGCTTGAAGTTTTCAACACTAGAAGTATCTGGGGACAACTATATGTGATGGGTAATTGACGCCAAGTTATTGTTAAAATCAGAAGGTTTGTATTACACCATTGAAGAAGGGGATGAGGCATCTAAACAAGATAAGTCCACTGCTATGGTCATTATCCATCGCCATCTACATGAATATCTAAAAGCCCAATACCTAACTGTCACATAACCGGAAGTTCTATGGCAAGAATTAAAAGACCGATTTGATAACCAACCCGATGTTGCATTACCAAATGTCAAGTAACAATAGCAACATTTACGATTTCAAGACTATAAGTCAGTCACTGAATATAATTATGCTTTGTTCAAAATCACTACACAATTGAAATTGTGTGGTCAGGATGCAACAGAAAATGATATGTTATAAAAAACGTTTATAATATTTTATGCCTCAAACATGATATTACAGCAACAATATCGAGAACGTCGATTCTCAAAATATTCAGAGTTAATCTCATATCTCTTGGTTGTAGAAAAAAATAATGAGTTGTTAATAAAAAATCATGAATCACGCCCGACCGGCTCTACAGCATTTCCAGAAGTGAATGCTAATACTTTTGGGGGATATAATCGTGGTCGTGGTCATTGTCGCGGTTCTTACCGTGGTCATGGTCGTGGTTGTGGTTGTGGTTGTGGTTGTGATAGGGTCACGGAAGAGCAGATGATTATTCTAATCTGGGTGGTTATAATCAAAACATTTCCTAGAAGCATAATGTTAATAAGGTCAGGCCAGATAAAGAAAAGAGTATCCAAAAGAGGCCTAAGAAAGATGATGGTGTATGCTTCAGATGTGGCTGTCATAATCATTGGTTACATACATGTCGCACTCCCAAACATTTGGTTGAGCTTTATCAAGCGTCAATCAAAGGAAAGGAAAAGGGGAAGAATCATGAAACCAACTTCATGGAGGATTTGGATTTTATGGATATTACTTCGTTTCATGTTTCTGATTTTCTAGATGATCCAAATGAGATAGTGGTCACTTCAATTGGTGATAGAGATATCCATATCAATTAAGTACTATTTGTAATATTTTTGTTAACATATGAAATGCTTAGGTAAATATTCCTTATATAATATATATTTTTGATCACTCTATCTAATATGCATTTTATTTTTTATTTTTTATTTGTGAAACACAACAAATGTCTCTAAATGATAAATTGAGTGATATTGAAAAGCAAGGTACATGAGATATATGTCTAACCGATAGTGCAACGAAAAATACGATTTTACAAAATCAGAAATACTTTCTGAATTTAACTTTGCTTAAGGTAAATGTTAATACAATATCAAGTCCAGCAGATTTGATAGAAGGCTCCGGTAGAGCCATGATATTGTTACCAAACAATACTAAAATATGTATTAATGACGCTTTATATTCAAGTAGATTCATAAGAAATCTACTAAGTTTTAAACATATACAGTGTAATAGATTTCACATAGAAACCATAAATGATGAGAATATTGAATATCTGTGCATTACTTCCCATAACTTTGGCCAAAAACTCATTCTGGAAAAGCTGTGTACTTCATCATCTGAATTGTATTACCCTCTTATAAGAGGTGTAGAAGTTCATACAGTTATGAACCAGAAGTTCTCAGACCCAAAAACATTTATGCTCTGGCATGATCGTCTTAGTCACCCAGGATCCATAATGATACGAAGAATCATTGAAAATTCTCGTAGGCATCCATTAAAGAACCAGGAGATTCTTTTACCCCATGAAAAATTATGTACTACATGTTCACAATGGAAATTAGTAATAAAATCATCTCAATCTAAGGTTGGTTTTGAATCTCCGTCATTCCTATAAAGGATTCAAGGGGACATATATGGACCTATTCATCCACCAAGTGGACTGTTCCACTATTTTACGGTCCTAGTTGATGCATCCATCAAGTAGTTACACGTTTACTTATTATCAACACGTAATGTTGCTTTTGCAAGATTACTTGCACAGACTATCAGGTTTCGGGCATATTTTCCTGATCATCCGATTAAATCAATAAGCCTTGATAATGCTGGTGAATTCACCTCCAAGACATTTGATGAATATTATAGATCATTTAGGATTGATGTTGAACATCCAGTTCCATATGTTCATACTCATAATGGATTAGCAGGGTCGCTTATCAAGCATCTCCAGGTAATTGCAAGAACTTTATTATTACGAATACAATTACCAATTTCTGTTTGGGGACATGCTATTTTATATGTTGCTGCATTAATTCGTCTTCGTCCCACTGCTTATCATCAATATTCACCAGTGCAACTTGTACTTGGCCATCAACCATATATTTCTCATCTATGTACTTTTGGTTGTGCAGTATATGTCACAATTGCACCTACACACAGAACTAAAATAGGACCCCAATGACGTTTGGAAATATATGTTGGTCTAGATTCTCTATCAATTATTAGACATCTGAAACCTTTAACTAGTGATCTTTTTACCGCACGGTTTGTTGATTGTCATTTTGATGAGGGAAATTTCCCATCAATAGGAAAAGGAAAAACTTCTCCTGAAGAGAAGGGTGAACTTTCTTAGAAAGTCCCTTGTCTAATTCATCTTGACTCCTACACATCTCAATGTGAGAATGAAGTCCGCAAGATAGTTCATCTTCAAACAATAGAAAATCAGTTACCAGATGCATTTACCGATGCTACTAGGGTAACAAAATCATATATCCCAGCTGTTAATGTACCAGCACAGATTATTCCAAAAGAACGATCTAAGCAAATGATAGTAAAAGAATCATCTACCGCACGCCAGAAGCGTGGTAAGCCACACGGTTCGAAAGATATTATTCCTCGAAAAAGGAAAAAAAATTACCAGGATCATGTTCCTGAGATTATAAATAAACCTACTTTCTCAAAATAAACTCCACAAGAGTTAGATGTCCCAAAAAAGACACAAGTCACTAAAGTGATAGAAACCCTTGCAGAGGAAGGAATCCCTGAAGAGATTCAAGAATATAAAAATGAGGAAATTTCTATAAATTATACAAGAGAAATGTGGTATCGTGAGGAAACAGTCATCGATGATATATTTTCATATACAGTGGCTACTGAAATTATAAATGATGATTATGAGTCCCATAGTGTTGATGATTGTAGACAAAGATCTGATTAGCCTAAATGGAAAGAAGCAATTCAAACTGAATTGAATTCATTAGCCAAGCGTAAAGTATTTGGATCAATAATCCAGACGCCTGAAGACATCAAACCTGTTGGATACAAATGGGCTTTTGTACCAAAACGTAATGAGAAAAATGAGGTAGTGTGATATAAGGCAAGACTCGTAACATAAGGTTTCTCACAGAGACCTGGTATTGATTTTGATGAGACATACTCACCAATAATGGATACAACTACGTTTCGATTTCTAATAAGTCTGGTTGCCTTAGAAAGACTTGAAATGCGTCTTATGGACGTCGTAACTGCCTATCTATATGGCTCACTAGACTTAGATATTTATATGAAAATCCCTTAAGGATTTAGAATGCCGGAAGCATACAACTCGAGACCTTGCAATTTATACTCAATTAAATTACAAAGGTCTTTGTATGGATTAAAGCAATCTGGGCGCATATGGTATAACCGCCTCAGTGAATATTTGACTAAAAAATGATATATTAATAATCCTATATGTTCATGTGTCTTTATAAAGAAATCAGAATCTGGATTTGCTATCATAGCAGTTTATGTTGATGATATAAATTTAATTGGAACTCCAGAAGAGCTCCTGAAAACTATTGAATATTTGAAAAAGGAATTTGAAATAAAAGACCTGGGAAAGACAAAATATTCTCTCGGTCTAAAGATTGAACATAAATAAAATAGAATACTTATCCATCAGTCAACATATATTGAAACGATTCTGAAAAGATTCCATATGGATAATGCTCATCCATTAGGTACTCCTATGGTTGTTAGAACTCTTGATCCTAAGAAAGATCCATTCCGACCACTTGAAGATGGTGAAAAGATACTTGGTCCTGAAGTACCATATCTTAATGCAATTGGTGCTTTGTTGTATCTGGCTCAATGTACTAGACTAGACATTTCATTTTCAGTAAATTTGTTTGCTAGATTTAGTTTAGCACCAACTCGAAGGCATTGGAATGAGGTTAAACATCTTTTTCGTTACCTTCGTGGCACAAAAGATTTAGGATTATTTTATTCGAAATCTAACAATTTTTCAGGTTTACTTGGTTATGTTGATACCGGATATCTGTCTGGTCCCCATAAAGCTCGTTCACAAACAGGATATGTTTTTACATATGACGATACAAAAATCTCTTGGTGCTCCACAAAGCAAACTATTGTTGCTACTTCCTCCAATCATTCGGAGATCGTAGCACTTCATGAAACAAGTCGAGAATGTGTTTGGCTAAGGTCAGTTATTCATCATATTCAAAAGACATACGAATTCTCATTATCTATAGAAAAGCCAACACCAATATTTGAAGATAATACGGCTTGTATTGCTCAAGTTAGAGGAGGATATATCAAGGGAGATAGGACTAAACATATTTCTCCCAAATTCGTCTATACTCATGAACTACAACAGAGTCGACAAATTGATGTTAAACAAATACGCTCTTCAAATAATCTTGCAGATCTGTTTACCAAAACATTGTCTATATCAACTTTTGAGAAACCGGTAGATGGAATTGGCATGTGTCGGTTCAGTAAATTACAGGATTGATATTGAAGTTTTGTTCAGGGGGAGCGTTCAATCAGGGGGACCAAATTTGAATGGACCTACTGTACTCTTTTTTCTTTACCGAATTTTGTCCCATTGGGTTTTATCGGAAAGGTTTTAATGAGACAGTTCTGAACACGTCCAATATAACTCGATCTAGAAGATCATTGTATATATTTTTACTAAGGTTTTTATCCTACAAGATTTTTCTAAATAATATTAAAATATTAGTGGTGGAAATCTAAGGAGGTGTTGTAAACATGGCTTCCCACCATATACCCAAATGGGTTTATGACTGTAGTACACCGGTAATACACATGTAACTTGTAAATAATGCTGTCGTGCATATATGTGTAAATTACAATAAAATACCTTATCTTTACTTTCCTATAAAAGGCCATGATATTGTAATTTTTGGATATACTTGAAATCAATACACATTATATATGTTGGCCTCACTTGTTAAACGTATATTTCTCTCATCTCTTCTTGCTTTTGTTTATTTTATCATTTTATATTGTTATTAATATTTAATGCTTTCTGTTATTTTATTTTAATTATAACAAAACTTCTATTCTATGACTAGTATTTCTTTAAGATATAGCATGTGTATGTATAACATATCACTGTTTTAGATCCACCGTCCATGTGAGCTTGATTTAAGATGAAGGAAAAAGAAACAGAAAAGGTTTCCTCGAAACCACAAGATGTACAATCTCAGTTGCAAGTCATATCATTCACAACTACCAAGCTATGAATAATCCAGCAAAATTTCTGATATACTTATTATACACACCCCTAGATTTACCAAATCAAAGTGATGATTATTCTCGAGGTTCCTCACAATGTTATGTTGCAAGTTTTTTTTTTCCGAGATGTTATGAGTTCGATTTTGATAATATAGGCTGCACTTTATTTTTTTTAACTACTAAAATTTATGCTATTTCCACTTGAGGGGGATTAACTTCAGTTTGTCAAAACCTTATTCAATTAGAAGAATAATAATTTTGTAATTAAATGTATGTCACACAAACACAACTACACAAGTAGCATTGGCATATTGTATTTAGCTTTTACATTTGGATGAATTCAAGGCAGAGTAGAGTAGAGCAGAGCAAGAAAATGTGATAGGAATAAGAAGATAGAGTATGGCTTGATTAGTTGATTGAGAAGGACAAAACGCAATCAGAGTCAGTAGATCACTCTTCACTCTTCACTCTTCACTCATCAGATTTTGGCTTTTTCAGGTTTCATTCATGACTTAGCAGACAAACTCTACAAATCGTCTTCAATACACCTGTCCTGTCTCTTCCTATTTTAGCTTCCCCACAAACAAGTATACTAATACCATCACTGTCAAAAACCCTCTCGCCTTTTCTTTTTCTTCATCTTTTTAATACACTTACAGATCTACTTGTTATTTGATTATTAGAGTGTGTTTGGAATGGTTTTTTAAATGGAGCTTCTATAATAAATCTTTGTAGAGCTTTTAATGAATAGAACTTCTAATAAAAAAGACTTTTGATTGAGTAAATTATAAAAAATGTGTTAACAATATATTTTTAAAAATAGTTTTTAGTTGTATAAATTAATAAAAGGATGATGACAATGTATTTAATAAAAGAATTGTATGATGAAATATGCATTTAATAAAAGAATTGTATGATGAAATATTTAAAATTTATAATGGAAAGTTGGGAGAATTCATATGTTTTAAAAAAAATCAAAAAAAGCTTTTTAGAAAAACCTAAATTTTGAACATCTCTAAATAGACATAAAATGGCTTTTATAAAAGGTAATTGAGACAATTTATAAATTAAAAAAAAATGTTTTAAACTTTACCAAACAACTAAGAAAAACCATCAAAATAACTTCTAACTAAAGAAAAAACGCTTTTTATCCTTACAAAAACCATACCAAACACACACTTAAACTAGTAAAATTTATCAATCAAAGATTGACAGTACCCTGAAATGGTACACTCTAATGCTTCTCAAAATTCAAAACACAACCTGGTACAGATCCTTTGCTTCTTGTTTACGTGCACATGCATTGCATACAAATATGCTTGTAGCATATATATCATCAAAGATTCATCTAACATACCACGACCACAGAATATAGTTATGATATATGCAAATACGTGCCGTGTAACCCTCTTCACCTTATTCATTCATTCATGTAACTTGTAAAACTCTGTTCCCACACATCTAATTTGATTGGTTACAGATATATGAGGTAGCAAATTGTGAAAGAAATAATATGTTCTATCCTTTTACAGCTTGATATACTTTACAGCATTCTTATATATCCAATTGGGTGTATTTTGATCATATTACTACCTGCAAATTTAGTGGTAATAGGTCTTCAATCCTAGCTACCTGAAAAATCCTCAACTAGCCATTTAAAAGGTTGATCTGAGGCCAGATCATGATTTGGCTTCAAGAAGAATAGAAGAGTATGCAGCTATATCATAAGTGCTTCCGCAACCCGGAACACCTTCGTGAACAAAGTCATCAGGAGACTTGAGGTTGGTGTCCACCTACAATTTGACAACGGTTGTGACCTTAGAATCAGATTCAAGAATGCGATTTTAGCATTGAATTAGTAGTGAAATTATAAAATCATCCATAAAATGATTAATCCAAACCCAAATGATAACCAGTTCATCAGTCAGTCAGTTCTCAGTAACCATCTGATGTATTAACTAAATTGCTTGACGCTGGCACATCAATTAAGTTTTCTTTTCATCAAGGAACCAACTAAATTTTCTAAATAAAAACCATAATCTTATGTGATGTCATATAAGCAATGTGCAATGTCTTAGCACTGTCCAGTAGCAAGCAGAAAAAAGAGATTCTTTAAAGGTGATAATTGAGAATGATATGTCAGAGGTCAAAAAAGGTTGAGTAAAGATAAAATAGATGTTTCTTAGAGTTTTTGTGAAGGTATCAACATAACTCACATGGTATCCAGCTGTAATGTTACAAAAAATGAACATATATTTCCTTGAGAAAGTACATAAAAGCTCTGGCAAATGATGTCAATATTATGTAACTTCAAGCAGATGAATACACATTCACATCTAATGTGACCCATCAACTATAACTATAAAATTTCGTAAATCTAAGCTTTAAAGTAAATGAAAAATATGGCATTCGTAGGCACTATGTAGAAAACCGGCTATAAGACCGAATAAGATTTGTACTATGACCACTCCCAATAGTGTTTTGAATCCTACAATTGTTGGCTAAGCAAAACCCGAATACACCATAGGTTTCACCGTATCCAATAGTATGATCATGGGATTGAAAAGGGCTACTTTCTCTCTCATTTACCATGATCTCATTCATTTTGCAATAATTTAAAATAACTGTATTTTATCAAAACATGATTATTTTTTAATTGCATTTTATTAAAAAAATTAATTATAATAATTTTATATTATTGATATAAAATTTAAATATTTTTGTTTTATTAAGTTTTTATTTTGTTGAAAATGATTGAAAATAATTTTATTTTTACCCAAAATTTGATTTAACGTAATCCTATATAATTCAATTTAATCTGGTCCAACCCCATGGTACCTAAACTAAGGAAATAAGAGCAACCCCAAAAGCCTTTCTAATTTCACTCTTCAAATATCAATTTGATTACCTATGTGGCAATTTGAAGAGTGAGAAAAGAAAACTTATTCCAAAAGACTCTTCAAATAGAAATAGTCTTATATTATTGTTATATGTAAATTTTTACCGAACGTACAAGACACTGACAAGGTGGATAATCCCTTGAATATTACCATAGACATCCAAGTAGGCATCCAGAAGATAAAAGAAAACATCACCAAGGAATGACAACTCGAGTAAGCGTGAACATGAATATTCGACAAGCCATAACCTACTCGGGACCAAATGACGTCATGTTCTACTCGGGACAAATATGGAGGAACCCGAATAAAGAAGTCCAGTACATAACTCGCATATGAACCAAGAGTCACTAAAATACGCAAAGAATTTCCTATCGAAAAGAATTTCTAGAAGAATAAAATACCAAACAGGAAAAAGATTCCAGATCAGACAACAATTTTATTTCTTCAAGAAGACTGCATTTTAAGGAAATAAGTTCTAAATGGACTATATCACCAGAATCCCATTCGACCTCCATACAATCTCCGAAATAGGAATGAAGAAAGAGACGACTCCAACAAGTAACCAATTATAATTACATACAAATTATTTACTTGTAAAAAAAGGATTGGGTTCTATGCACATATAAATAGACCCATAACCTCATTAAAAAGGATATAGAAGAGCAAACAGAGAGAGACAAGAGAGATCGAGAGTTGTAAATCTTTATTTCGATAGTGGATTTTGGCTCGGTTGCTTGTTCAACCACCCGTGGACGTTTCTCCGATCACCGGAGTTTTACCATGTAAACTTGTGTCTAACTAGTTACAAATTGCATTCTCCTTCTCTTTCTCTTTGAGGTCACGGCTAAAATCCAATATTGTTGACTTTCTCACAAATCGAGATCTCCGATTTGATTAAAAAGTAATTGCTGGAAGAGGAAGCAGAAACAGTTCTAGGGATGTCCAAAAATCTCCAGATAATGTTCATATAGGCGGTAGCTCACGAGATCTCACCACGACCACCGAGAACCAACCAACATCTCTGGCGGGGATCCAACAAATCCCTTCGACCAGCGAAGACCTGACACGACGCTTCCGTGAGGCACTACAACAGCTATTAACGGACGCAGCAAAAGAAGGGGTTGATCTATTAGCTGAAGAAGAAACGCAACCTCTTAATCCCCCACTTACAACGTTTCGTTCGGTTATAGTTAGGCCGGAACCAGATGCACCAGAAGCTGGTAGGAACTCTGTTCTAGTCAATCAAGCTGGAGATGTAACCCGCAATCAAGATAAGGGACGTGAAACACCCGAAGAGGAACGACCAGGCCAAAGGAAGAGCCATGGTCAGATAGCCCATGATAGACACCGCAAGCATGACTGGCACAAGGATCGGTCTTCATCATCAAAGGATAGTGATCGGCACCATCGCAAGCGTCGTCATGGAACCATACACCTGCAAGGATCGACCCATGAGACTCGGCAACGAAGTGAAGAGGAGCTGAAAACAGGCATGGCAGTCACCCGATGGTTTAACCATCATAGAGAACCGGTGGGAGACAGAGATGTTACGATTCAGAGCCTGACCCAAGAAGTCAAGAACAACAGGCGTCAAATGGACGAGCTGGTTAGGCGATATGGGTGTAATGACTTATCCGACGATGATTCCAATAGTCCATTCACTAGGGATATCCAGCGAACCCCAATTCCAGAAAGATTCAGGATGCCACAGTTAGAACAATTTAAGAAGGATACAGATCCTAAAGAACACGTCAAGCGGTATAAAAGTGCTATGGCTCAGTATGCCCACAGCGACCCTTTACCAAGTCTCAACTTTCCACAGACTCTGGGAGACACGGGCTCGAGATGGTTCGGAAGGTTGCCCCCGGCAAGCATCGGAAGTTTCGGTGAATTAAGCAGAAGTTTCTCAAGACAATTTCTGGACAATGTACACATGAAAAAATCAGTGGCTTACCTTTCTCAGCTGAAACAAGGGAAAGATGAGTCGTTGAAAAAATACCTTGAGAGATTCGGTCAGGCGGTATCAGAAATCGGCAGTGCAAATGATGAAGCAATAATTGCTGCATTCATAAACAATTTACAAAATGGACGGCTATCTTTTGACCTAAGAAGGGCCCGTCTAACCAGATATGCATATATGATGGACATGGTTAGAGGATATGCACTAACCGAAGAAGAGGAGTTAGCCACGGAGGATGCTACATGCATGGAGGGAAACGCGAACAAAAAGATGCCGAGTCAAAGGTACAAAATCAAAAGGGAAAACAAAAAGGAAACGGCAAAGAAAGAAGCAAGGATAGAGGAAACAGGCGTAATGCCGACCAGACCACGGAGAAATTCCGAGGAAAATACACAAACTACACCCCTCCGGAAAAAGCAGGAAGAAATCTTGGCCATATTAGAAGAGAAAAATCTAGTAAAAGAGTCACGCCGACAGTCTCAGTTTGCCCGGCGAGATACAACGAAGTACTGCAGATTCCATAAGAAAACTGGTCATGAGACTTCCAAATGTTATCAGCTTAGAGACTACATAGAGACCCTCATTCGGGAAGGACACCTACAAGATATAATCTTGAAAAGAAATGAGAGGTCAGAAACGAAGAAAGAGACTGGGGTCGATTATAGTTCCGGTCGAAACAAAAGGGTCAGCCCCGAGGCTAATGAAATAATACAAACAATCTTTGGACCGAGAGCGAACTCAGGAAATCAGAGATACGGTGGAGGCAAGGCAGAACTTTGATGTCAACTCTGTCGAACCAGACCCGAAAAGGGTAAAAGATGATGAGACCCAATAATATTCACAGAAACTGACTCATATGGGGTCGATGTTCGACCAAATGACGCCCTTGTCATAAGTGCTTGAATTGGACACAGGGAAGTCAGGAGAATTTTAATAGACAATGGTAGTTCGGCTAATATTCTCAATGTAGCTGTCTACGATCAACTCAGGTTGGTCCAAAAGGATCTACAACATTTTCATAGCCCACTCAAAGGATTCGGGGGAGTTGAGGTCAGGTCTCTCGGGACGATAAAGTTGCCCATAAAAATCGAAGTAGCACCTTGTCAGAGAACAGTATTGCTCGATTTTGTATTGGTAGACTTAGACAATTGGCCTTATAACGTGCTGTTAGGTCGGCCATTCTTGAATAAAACTAAGGCTGTAAGAGCTACTTATGCTCCGATGATCAAATTCCTAACTGAACGGGGGGTAGGAATAGTCAAGGGGTCTCAGGAGATGGCCAGAAGAGCTAATCTCTTGGTTTACAAAGACACAGACAATAGCGAATGAGTGTTCACCATCACCCGATCAGATCAGACCGAGCAAGAATCACTATTGTTTGAATTCAATCCGAGGGAAGAACCGAAAGTGTCTAAAAGTGAACCAAGAAAGGAAATAGTCTTAAGGGAAGATGAACCAGGTAAGAAGATCAAAATCGGGGCCAGCTTAAAAGGAAAGGTTAAGCAAAATCTTATTGATTTGCTCAGAGAATACAAAGATGTGTTCGCCTAGAGTCATGAAGACGTGGTAGGGATAGATGCCCGAGTAATATCACATCATCTTGCAATGGACCCAAACATAAAACCAGTAATACAAAAAAAAAAGATCTTTTAAATTTGAAAGAAGTCGGATGATCAAGCAAGAAGTGGAGAAATTACTCGTTGTAGGATCAATCAGAGAGATCAGCTACCCTCAGTGGGTAGCCAATGTGGTCCTCGTTTAGAAGAAAAACGGTCAAGTGGAGAATGTGCTTAGATTTCAAGGACCTGAATAAAGCATGCCTAAAAGACAGTTTTCCACTGCCAAGGATAGACCAACTGGTTGATGCCACGTCAGGCCACGAATTACTCAGTTTCATGGACACCTACCCAGGGTATAACCAAATCCGGATAAATAAGGCTGATGAGGAAAAAATGGCGTTCACAACCGATCAGGGCTTATACTGTTACACAGTAATGCCCTTTGGGCTAAAGAATGCAGGAGCAACATACCAAAGGCTGGTCAACAGAATCTTCGCACGTCAAATAGGAAGAAACTTGAAAGTTTACATAGATAACATGTTGACCAAGAGCATCTAGGCGGACAGGCATACTTCAGACCTGCGGGAAACATTCGATGTCTTGAGGAGATATCAAATGAATCCGAATCCGAATCCGAATCCGAATCCGAACAAGTGCCTATTTGAAGTTTCTTCAGGAAGGTTCCTGGGTTTCCAGGTTCACCAGAGGGGAATCGAAGTAAACCCTGAAAAGATCCAAGCCCTACAAAAAATGACCTCACCAAGGGCGCTAAAAGAAGTGCAGCGCTTAACAGGATGATTAGCTTCCTTGGGCAAATTTATTTCAAAGGCCACAAACAAATGTGCTCCCTTTTTTAAAGTAATTAAAAAAGGAAATGGACTCGAATGGAACGAAGAATGCGAGCAGGCGTTCCTAAAAATCAAAGAATACCTAGAGCAAGCTCTCATCCTTTCGAAACCGAAAATGAGAGAAATACTCCACTTGTACTTATCAATTACGGAATAAGCAGCAAGCTCAGTTCTAGTCAGAACAGAAGATAGAGTACAGAGGCCAGTATACTATACCAGTAAGGCACTTCTTCAGCTGAAACCAGGTATTCACAGGCAGAAAAAATGGCCCTAACATTGGTTTCGGCAGTAAGGAAGCTGAGGCCATACTTTCAGGCTCATACAATCTAGGTCCTCATCGACTGCCCACTTAAACAAATCTTACAGAAGCCAGAAATTTCAGGAAGACTAACCAAATGGACAATCGAGCTAAGTGAATTTGATATCTAGTACGTCCATAGGATATCTCTCAAAGGCCAAGCAGTGGCAGATTTCATAGCAGAATTCACAAAACCAAACCTGGAAGCAAAAAAGATGTTGGGCAAGAGTTTCTCATGGAAATTATATGACGATGGCTCTTCAAACACTCACGGCAACGGGGAAGGGATCGTAGTATGCACCCCGGAAAGAGATGATGTCGAGTGTGCCATGAGATTCGACTTCAAAGCAACGAATAATCAACCCGAGTACGAGGCACTACTAGCTGGACTCAGAGTATGCTTAGCCCTCGGAGCAGATGAGGTCGAAATATTTAGCGACTCACAGGTAGTCGTCAACCAAGTCCTGGACGAATACCAAGCCAGAGATGAAGGTATGATAGCTTATCGTTGCATAGCAAAACAACTCCTTCAGAAATTCAAAAAACATAAGATTGTCCAGATTCCCAGGGAGGAGAATGAAAAGGCAGATGCCTTGTCCAAACTAGCATTAGCAACGACCACAAGCCAAAAACTATTCCGGTCGCACATCTAGTCAAACCGAGCACAGCTAAGCCAAAAAAATTTAAAATCTCAAAAATCCGAACACCGTCAGACGGTTGGATGACTCAGCTAAAAAGGTACCTGGAAGAAGGCGTGCTCCCGGAAGATCCCCTACAAGCCAAACGTATCAGGTATCGTTCAATAAGATACACATTGATCGGAGGAGAACTATACAGAAGGGGGTTTTCCCGAACACTCCAAAGATGTGTATCAGAGGAAAATGCATATCAAATACTACTGGAAATCCACGGTGGAGTATGCAGAAACCATACTGGGGGGAAAAGTTTAGCACACAAGGTACTCAGGCAAGGTTATTATTGACCCACGTTATTCTCAGAGGCACAGCGATGTTCGGAAAGCTGCAATGCATGCCAAAGGATTGCTAACGATATCCGACAACCCCATGAACAACTTAGAAGCCTTACGCCCCCGTGGCCATTTGCCATGTGAGGCTAGGACTTAATTGGTCCAATGCCAGCAGGGACAGAGGGTGGAGCGAAGCATGCAATAGTAGCTGTTTATTATTTCACAAAGTGGGCAGAAGCTGAAGCATTAGTGCATATCACAGAAGCAAAAAAAAAAAAATACTCTACAGGTTTGGAGTCTCAAACACTATCATCACTGACAACTGCACCCAGTTCGATAATCTAAATTCAGACAACTGTACAAAGAGTACCAAATTGCCAATTACTACGTCACACCTGTCCACCCTCAAACAAATGGACAAGCTAAAGTAGTAAACAAAATCATCAAGCATACACTCAAAGCAAAGCTAGATGCCAAGAAAGGAAGTTGGGTTGAAAAACTTTCTGAGGTATTATGGGCATATCGGACGACAGCAAGAACTTCTACAGGAGAGACTCCATTCACTTTAGCGTTTGGAACAGAAGTTGTTATCCCCATAGAAACATCGTATGCGTCACCTAGGGTCAGGCTATTTAATGAAGACTAGAATGTTGATATGCTGTTACAAAGTGTAGATGAGCTAGAAGAGAAAAGGGAGAAGTCCTGAATACGAAATATGGCATATCAACAAAGAGTGGCTCGCCACTACAATTCTCATGTTCGAGTCAGGAAATTCCAAATAGGAGATATGGTACTCAAAAAGGTATCACTGAACACAAAAAACAAAGTTGCAGGTTTCTTGGCTGACAAGTGGGAAGGCACGTACAAGATTGAAAGAGTAGCTGGTCATGGAGCATATTGGATTGCTAGACCAGATGGAGGGGTCATAACCCGACCAGATGGAGGGGTCTTACCACGACCATACAACGCCCAATATTTGAAGATTTTTTATCATTGAAATTTTGTTACCTTTTTAGTTAGGACAATTTTAGTCAGGTCAATTATTAGCTTTGAAATTTAATCATTGTTAGTTTTGCAGTTATAAATATAAACCAAACTTGGGATTTCCGAAATCTGAAGCATATGATAAAAAGAACATATGAAAGACAAGCATGATAATAAGAACATGCAAATAGGATGCTTGGGACCATTAATTTGGTAAAATTCCCGAATGGGCGGAGAAGCTCGAATGAGCACGCCAGTTGAGCAAGGTCAGTTGACCTTAGCAAAAAGGCAAACCTGATGCACCGGATTCTGGAAAACGGCTCGGGATGCCGTCGGGAAAAATCCCGATGAGATGCGCAGCTGTATTAAGCAGTTCAAAAGCTTAACGATTCAGCAAACCCTTGCACAGACAAAACTAAGGAGACGTCCTCAGTAACTTGTGTAAGGACTCGAACATATGATCATGATGAGCCTTGATATAATGTTTGGGTAGCAACCGAGTATGAAATGCGAGTATAAATCTACTCACTTGTTTCAAGATGGCTCAGTTAATAATATAAGCCAGTTTAATAAGATACTTGGCACGAAGAAATTGCATTAGCCAGTTTAATAAGATACTTAGCATTAGAAAATCGTTCCAAATAAGACAAAACCAAGTTAAATAAGATACTCGGTAAAGTTACTCGGACAACATAAATTAGCCAGTTCAATAAGATACTTGGCGTTAGCTTCTATTCCAAATAACAAAACCAAGTTAAATAAGATACTTGGTACTCGGTGAAATTACTTGAAGTAATAAGTTAGCCGGTCTAAGCAAAATACTTGGCTCTGAATAAAGCAGTTCACAAAAATATGAAACTTTATTGATCAAAATCTTTACAAGGTGGAAAATTCTACAAAAATGACTAGGGTTTGATGAGGATTTAGAACTTTTGCCGATACTCGGGTCAGGCACCATCTCGTATTCATGAAGAAGACTCTCATTTGAAGGCCAGGCGATTGTGTCGACCAAGTCATCCATCCACTCACTGTAATCTGCTCCAGGGACCGAACCAACATCAGGTGTCGAGCCATCCACACCAGATTCCTGACTGGCATAGAAGGTCGAGAGAGAATGCTCTGATGGGATCTCCAGATGCATAGGATAAGGCTCTTTACCTCGGCTGCGGCAGTAAGCTCTCCATTCTATCATGTGTCCGAAGAGATTCCAGAGACCGGTCCACGTGATTCTTGATCGACAACTCCCAGTTGGTTCGGGCTTTGTCAGTTTCCCGATTCTTGACTTTAAAAAATTCGCCAGCTGAAACTAACCCTCGCTGAAATTCCCGAAAGAGGGGGGCGTCATAAGCTGGGGACCTTTTGAAACGATCGACCCCTTAGACCTCAAGTTCCAGCGTAGCCTCTTTTGATAGGGATTCAACCGTCAAAGCTTGGCGTTCCAAGTCTTGAATCTTTTGTTCATAGGACGACTTGGCCTGCTCAACTTCCTGTTCGGCTTTGAGCATTGACTCCTGGGCAGCAAACAGTAAGTTTTGAAACGACACATCCTTCTCTTCTGCCAAAGAAGCCCTCTCCTCGGCTCCCACTTGCTTAGCCAAGCAATGATCAGCGAATTCCTGTGCAAAGCTCACCTCCCTCTGATAAGCCGCCTCGACCAGAGCACGACTATCCTCACTCTCCTTCAGCTGACTTCGAGACGCCTTATTCGATCAACTTGATGATGTTGCGTCTGAACCAACTCAGCAAACTCGGCCACTATCTGCAAAGAAGTTAAAATTAAAAATCTAACAGGCAAAAGACTTAAAAAACAGTTGGGATAGAATAGAACTTACATAGGAGGCGCCATTGAAAATATTCTGAAGACAATCCGTTAACGAGCCATCCCTAACACAGCTCCAATGGTCATCCCCAATGAAAGCCCGACCGGATGACATCGCCCTTAACATATCCTGGGGAGAAGGATAGGAAGGGCCTCCCGAGAATTCAGTCATAACATCTTCAGCCTAAGGAGGTAAGGAGTCCCTATTCGGACTAGAAGTTCCCGCTCCTGCTGATGCTTCAACTTGAACGCTTAGGGGAATTCCAGCCTCGGTATCATCATCACTTGATTCGATAAATGATACCACCCGAGGGACTTTATGAGGACGAGTGAGGGAATCGGCCAGCTTTCTTTTCTCAGCCCGAGTACGATGGAAGCTGAGATCAGTCGCAGGATCATCCTGATCCTCGACATCAAGGAAAGATTCGAAGAAACCAGAATCAAGATTTACTTTTTCGTCTAAAGGCTTTCCAACTTTATCTCCATCCCCGACGGCATACTGTTCGACGGGAACCTCATCAATCGGGGACTTCGGCACACCAAAAACTCCGCCAAGACAACTTTCAAGCCTACTCTCATTTTCAGGAAATCTTTGGCCGTCAGAGGTTACGGCAAAACCACTCGGACCACTAGATTACCCCACGGTTGGCTAAATGACCTCAGGGACGTACTCAGGGATCTGCTCGTCAGCCTCATCAGATTCTTCATCCGAATCGGGTGGAGCAATATCTTCCTTGCTTTAGCGAGAAGCTTCTTTTTGGCTCGCGTGAAGGATTGATTTCACTTGTCCGAGTCATACACTAAACATGATAAAGAGAACCAAATCAGAAGTAATATAAAAGCGAAATAAAAAATTTAAAAAAAAAAAAAGGAAGACCACTTACGTCGCCTACGATAGCCTGAAATCTGGCTAAAAAAGCCAAGCTCTATCATCTTCTTCTCACTAAAAAGATAGGACCTGCTCCTTTTTTCCAGAGTACGCATTGCAGCCTGAGCAAGTTTGGTCAGCTCAGCATCAGAGAAGTCAAGTTTTTTTTTGTTTCATACATCAGGAGAACAAAAAAAACGGGGAACCTTTAGCACCGTCTGATTCCCCTCGGCCGAGAGAGTAACCTGAAGTCCTAAGTTCCCTCCGGCAAAGAACTAACTATTCTTCTGGTGCTTGTTCGATGAAGGAAATCCCCACACGAAACCTCTCTTTTTTGCATCAGTGGAGGTTTCAACTCCCCGGTTCACTTTTGTCCCCTCCGGGACCCAGCAATCTGGCGGATTGGACATAAAAAAATAGGTTCCCGTCCGACCAGACTGCCTTAGTGTATAAAATGCTTGACTTCATCCGGGGAAGGAAGTGATAGGTTCATTCGGCTCCACATATGCCACATGCACATCAAAATCTTGTAGTTGTTCGGGGCAAGTTGGGTTGGAGCAATCCCTGCTTCAGTCAGAACCCAGGCAATAAACGGCTAGAGAGGAAGAGTGACGCCACAACAAAGCATGGACCCATAAATCGCCACCATACCCGGGGGAGGGTTCCACGCGGCTCTATCACCAGCAGGAGACATTGTATCCGAGTCATTCAAGTCGAATGGAGCATGATACTTCACGATCCTATCTTCCCCGACCACATTCGGCTCGACATCAAACCCAATCGGGCGATCGATAGAAAAAGGGATACGAGATGCTCTAAACTCCTCTTCAACGTCCGTCTCATCAACAATTTGCTCCCTGATTCGAACGTTGCCCGAGCCGTGCTTGTGGACCTCGCTTTTACTCTGATGTTTTCCCATCCTGGATCGAAGAGGAACCCTGTGATCAGAAACGATAGATTCAGAACTGGATGATTCAGAACTAGAACTTAAACGGACGTCAGGGTAAAGCCCGAAAACGTCAACATCTAAAAAAGGAGGTTCATCAAGAAAGATCTCCCTCAAAAGTCTATGAACGCAAGAAACCAGTTGAAAATCTCCGCGTTCAAGCGCCTCGAAAGCTATAGTAAAAAAACAACGACGGGAAGATGGATCCATTAAAACTAACCTTTGGAATAAAGAAACCTGTTGAAAAGCTTCGACGGAGAAGTTGAGATAAATTTCTGCGTGAGAAAATCTGGGTTGAATGACTACTTCTGTAAAAATGAACCAGAGTAACCCCTGAATGGAACATTTAAAGGGGTAATGACACAGAACCCTAGGGTCTCAAAAACGGGAAAAATCAAAATAAAATATCTGATGACGAAAGAGGCGCACCAGTTAACCCACTAGTCGCGTCTCATAAATGTTACTAAGGAAACCGAGCGGTTGAAAGACAAGTGTTGAGAAATGAACTGACCAAGCCGTCAGAACACCAAAACGTCAAAATCTCGTGTGGAGGAACAGATCATATTTACGTGGTAGCCATTAAGACACGTCATTACTGCGAGGCGTTGTTTAAAAGATTATCATTCTGGCATAAATGATTAATAGGGCGATTAAAATACTTTCGCCAGAAACAGGGTCCTACTCGGCAAAAATATTTTAAGGGGGTATTGTTATATGTAAATTTTTATCGAACGTACACGACACTGACAAGGTGGACAATCCCTTGATTATTACCAGAGACATCCAAGTAGGCATCCAGAAGATAAAAGAAAACATCACTAAGGAATGAAAACCCGAGTAAGTGTGAAGATGAATATTCGACAAGCCATAGCCTGCTCGGGACCAAATGATGTCATGTTCTACTTGGGACAAATATGGAGGAACCCGAATAAAGAAGTCCAGTACATAACTCACATATGAACCAAGAATCGCTAAAATACGCAAAGAATTTCCTATCGAAAAGAATTTCTAGAAGAATAAAATACCAAGCAGGAAAAAAGTTCCAGATCAGGCAACAATTTTATTTCTTCAAGAAGACTGCATTTTAAGGAAATAAGTCCTAAATGGACTATATCACCAGAATCCCATTCGACCTCCATACAATCTCCGAAATATGAAAGAAGATAGAGACGACTCCAACAAATAACCAATTATAATTACATACAAATTCTTTACTTGTAAAAAAATGATTAGGGTTCTATGCACGTATAAATAGACTCATAACCTTATTAAAAAGGATATAGAAGAGCAAACAGAGAGAGACAAGAGAGATCGAGAGTTGTAAATCTTTATTTCGATAGTGGATTTTGGTTCGGTTGCTTATTCAACCACCCGTGGACGTTTCTCCGATCACCGGAGTTTTACCACGTAAACTTATGTCTAACTAGTTACAAATTGCATTCTCCTTCTCTTTCTCTTTGAGGTCACGGCTAAAATTCAATCTCGTTGACTTTCTCACAAATCGAGAAATCAACGTCAACAATTATTTTAATGAAAGCATTTAATTGAGCTGTTTGAAATTGTTTGAAATTAGAAAGAATTGTTAAATTTAAAATCAAATAAAGTTGTTATGACACCGTTGGTTATAACAAAGTAATAAAATAAAATCTAAAGAGTCCGAAAGAATTTCTCAATTGAAGAATACTATTTAACGAATCTGTTAGAGCCATATCTGCTGATATGGCTCATCTAACTTTTCCAACAACCTCAATTAACGAGTTTGTTTTGAGTTGCTCTAACTATATCCAATCCAATCACATCTCATGCAATCCAATCCAACTTAGCATGCTAAACGGAGCCTAACTACTTAGAAATAATCATATCATCATTTATAAGTCATTTTAATCAATGCCTTGATAAAATGAATTCATATGATAAAACAAACAAGTCCAATATCTAGATGACATGCATAGTACTTTGAAAAAACAAACAAACTATTAAACTGCATGTTATAACACAGTAAGTTGCAAAATAATTTATGTTTAGCAATGAAAATAAACATCAAAATTTATCAATCCAGAATAAGGAAAACTAACCACACGAAACCAGCGCCTATTTGGTGGTGGTGAGGGTAAAGATGCTTTAACAAAAAAATCATGAGCATTGAATGCCAAGTAGATATCTGCTCCATTGTTGTCATGAAGCCTGCAGAAAAGATATTTCAATACAAATCTTCTCATTCATGTGGCAATCACAACCATTCAATTTTAAAAGTCTTGCAATGTCAGACCAATATTTCTGATAATAAGAAACTATATCTTGTTATAATTTTAAGTCATCTCTTGTTCATCTTCTCAGTCAACTACTGCACACAGGATGGCACAATATCTATTATAAAAGCAGGGAAAAGTACAGAAGTTGTAACATTCCGTTGGTCATGTTAGAGACCTAGAAGCATGTCAAGCACTGTTTTCTAAATGTAAAGACATCAGAAATGGAAAATATAGTTGTGTAGCAGAGTGCTTACGTAAATGCAAGGAATTTGCTGTCATAATTATCCCAGTTGTCCTCATGCCATGTTACATCATTCTGCATCAGTATAGGTAATTCATGAGCTTTTCAAGAACTACCTACCTGAATAGAACACATATATTGAACATCACTGAGAACTAGACACACAAGTGAAGCAGATTTACTTCGCTAAGAAAATTTTCACGAGCAAATACTCGATGAGATTGCCGAAATTTTATCGCCTCTGCAAAAAACCTGAAGTGACTATTTTTCCGTTTCTCTAGCTGCAACACAAACGATTAAGTCATTTAACCATTACCTGGATCATAACTTTAAAAAAAAAAAAAAAAAAAAAAAGGTGGACAAAAACGAAAACGCACACCCACACAAAGCAGATTGAAGAACTTACCTCCCCCCACTGGAAATTGTTAATAGCAGTATCATGTCCATAACTGTTGTTATTTCCATAGCGCGTATGTCCATACTCATCTCCCATTAGCATCATTGGTGTTCCCTGGTTAAGCCACAAGTTCATTGGCAATAATAAAGCTTACTATTTTAATCTCACGATCGATGATGCTATGAATGCTTAAACCAATTGATAGAAGGAATAATTATAAGATAACTACCCCCACAGGCATACAAAAAAGGCAGAAACTTTGAAGCAATTAAACCTAATGCAATCCTGCGAATACGAGGAACTGGAAATTTGAAAAAAGAAACCATTTCCAAACAGGGTGATGCATGTGAAAGTTGAATAATTTTTTCCATTTCTAAAATGAACAAAGTTTTAATCTTGTTTTGTGTACCTAGCAGGTAAAATAAGATGGTTGAAACATTTTATTGGAAGCTAAAATGGCTTTCAAACACTTCTACCTGAGATATCATTAATGCCAAATGGAAGTTCTTCATTTGCCGAGAACGCAAAGCTTTGATATTACCATCATCAGTTTCTCCTGTAAAATACAAGATAAAGTAATACATTCTCTGGCCTTTTAGGAATGAAAATGAGTATAGAAAAATTAACCAAGTAATGCTACATAATCAAATAGATCTCTTCCTAGTATGAGGTACTCCAATTGCAGAGATTTTGGTTATATTTGTAACACTTCACTGAGTTTTGACATCAAATTGGAGACAAAGATCTACAACGTTAAAAGCCTAAAAGAAAGAAAGAGAGGACAATATGGTGGGGAAAATGAGAAACAGATAAAAAAAAAAATCTGAAAGGAAATAAAACTACCTTCAAAACCACAATTCCAGCTTAAATTATCGTTGCATCCATCATTTCCATTTTCCCCATTTGCGTCATTGTGCTACAATACCAACAATTTAAGGGAACAAATGATACATAGGATAGTATCAAAAGTAAACTGATGGCGAGAAATTTTGGAGATACCTTGCAATTGTACGAAACAAGATCGTACAGTGTGAACCCATCATGTGCAATTATAAAATTAATACTATGATAAGGCTTCCGTTTATTCACCTATAAAATGTGCAAAATTCCTAAATTAGAAACAGAAATGCAAACATAGGCTCGTATAGTATCATAACAACGACATGTAAAAAAAAAAATCAAGTTAGTATGTTGCATGATTTATAATCCCATGCAATCCATAGAATTCCAAAAAAATTCTTCATAATCGTCAATAGACGCAAGGATAATTTTTTTCATAATAGAAAAAAAACTCGCGCCCACGGATTGAAAAGGAAACACGGTCTTCTACCATTATATTACAAAATCAATGATTGAGGAATTAAAAGAAATGCAGTTTTCTACCATTTTGAGTATGAGTTCAAGTGTCTTTTGGCCATATTACAGTATCAGCGATTGGGGAATTTTAGAGAAGATGATGGGGAATTAGATAAGCTTTATTAGGTGTTATTAGTAGTTATTATCTTGAGAATAAATTATCTCCTTTAGAGATAAGTTTAGATTTTATTTATCATTATCAGGTTTTATTTATCTTTATCCGGATTTTGTTATTCATCTTTTTATATTGTTAGCTATAAAAGGCACCTTCGGAGCCTTTTTGTATTCAGAATTGATGAATTGAATAAAGAATTGAATTGTTGTGTTTTCCAATCCCCTTTTATGGTTCTATTTCCTTCTGGTCCTACATCAATTGGTATCAGAGCCTAATCTCTTTTTTCCATACACACTTCTGCAACTAATACTCACAAATTACCAAAACCACAAAAAAAAAAAAAAAAAAAAAAAAAAACTTAGCAACTCACTGTTTGCACCTTCAATCGCCCACGCACCCAAGTGCCGCCGCCTCCACGTGCTGTTGCAAGCCACTAGTGGAAAATTTCACTTCGATCCAAATTTCCATATGCTTCGTACGGTTTGCAGGCTTTGCAGCTATGTCAGAATATCCAGATTATTTCCATAGCTTTGATTATTCCGATGATGAATTCGAATATAGTCATCCCCACTGTTATGGAGATTTCGAATATATCCAGATTTCTTGTTCGTTGGTTGCAACCCATTTGACTCGCCAAAAGTCGAGTTCTTCTTAGTGGAGGAGAATGATGGGGAATTAGATAAGCTTTATTAGGTGTTATTAGTAGTTATTATCTTAAGAATAAATTATCTCCTTTAGAGATAAGTTTAGATTTTATTTATCATTATCATGTTTTATTTATCTTTATCAGGATTTAGATGTTTATCTTTGTATATTGTTAGCTATAAAAAGCACCTTCAGAGCCTTTTTGTATTCAGAATTGATGAATTGAATAAAGAATTGAATAAAGAATTGAATTGTTGTATTTTTCCAATCCCCTTTTCTGGTTCTATTTCCTTCTGGTCCTACATCAAGAAAACTGTAATAAAATATTTAATCATTTTTAGTTGATCACAAGGATATCAAGCAGACTAGCACGATCTCAAGTTCAAGAAGAGAGGAAAAAAGAAGAAGAAATTCTATCCTTAAAAATTTAAATATTATTCACGAATCTTAAAACCGACTAAATTCCATTGATCCAACAAGATCGTGTTCCAGACTACAATTTCACAGTACCAGAGGTGGAAGTAGAACTCTCAACCCAAAATAATGCAGTATCATTGTTATCAAAACTTTCTGACTGTATAAACCTAGAAAAATTGTTGAGCGTTTATGAAAGAAAATGACAATGTTGTTGCCTATAATTTAAAAAGCCCTATTAAACAATTTTTTATTTTAACCATTCTACAATGTCAAAGCATATACCATTAAAACAAATAACCGGAACATGACAGGGATAATCATAAGAAAATCATATACATGATATTGACGATGCTTACTCTGTAGAAGTCAGCAGATCCAGAAACACGAGTTGCCAAACTCCCCTTCATGCCAGGATCACCCTATATTATGCAAATTCCGGAAAGGAAAATTTAAGAAAAGAAACAGCAATAATGACAGGTAATCAGTAAGATGGTCATGTTCTTTTACACACCAAGGACATGATCAAATCCAACAACGGAAGAGTTACAAGATATCAATAATAAGAGATGCAAGGTCTAACCAAGAGAAGAAGGGTTGCAGGTGGAGTGGGACAATATGAATGCAATAATAAGAGAGAAAAAAATGAGCTCAAAACCTCATGGTCCAAATATTGCCACTTTGGATGCTAGTATGAAACTTTTCCAAATGTTGAAACTTTTCCAAATGTTAAAACTTCTAGGCTTTTAGCATCCATCACAATCAGGCACATAGTTAGCTTAAGTTTCAAAATGTTGATCCCAATATTGAGCATTAGACTAGGAATTGGCATCCAACCAGTTCTACCATGGTCTACTCTTCTAAGCACAAACATCTTAGGATTAGGTATATATTAGGGGATCCTACCTTTATAAATCTTCTTATGTCGTCACGATACTTCCCGTTCCACTCAGCCCATCTGCATAAAGGGAATCTCATAAGTGACAGAGGTGAGTTAAGCACAAAAGAATCTCTGAAAAGGATACAGTATGACAAAAAATGCCAAATACCAGGCACTCAATATCAACAATAGGATTATCTAATTTAACAAGCTAATTCATGAATATCACAAACAAGTTGTAGACATTCAGACATTATAAACAATATTAACTGGTAGGGCCATATAACCAATACAACTAAAAATAACAATATAAACAGCAATTACCGGTCCCAATTTGGAAATCTTCCAACAAGATAAAGGCCTCCACAGTCCCAAGGTTCAGCAATAATTTTACACCTAGACAGGACAGCATCTTTGCTAATTGCCTGTCATGTTAAAAGATAATAAGTCATATTCCAAATCTCCCGGTTTTCAAGCAATGCTACTGAGCTAACTACACTACATAATGTATTCAATAATTAATTCAATATGGAACTCATACCACACCAAAATTACACATTAATTTCAGAACTCATAGTTACCAAAAGGGTTAAGATTACTAAAAAATAAAGCAATAAATTAGTAAAATAAAAAGATTATGCTGCACCAAGAAAGTGCATCCTTTTGATTATCAAACCAAAATTTGAAAGAAGCTCTAAATTAAAGGCCACATCTAAAATTATTTCTTAGCATGTCACGTATAATTTTGGACACGTTTAGAACACCTCAGTGAGCTACAATATTTTCGTCTCTTTCCTCTCTTTTACTGGTGGAATAGTGCAACTCTTCAGTATGAAGGCACACCACTTTAGCAATAAGATACTTTGTATGGAAAATGTTGTGACGAGAAAAAAGGTACTTTTAGTTGTATAATTGTGATTATAATTATACACCTAAATCCAAAAATATTCCTTAATGTTAACGAGCAATAGAGTATAAAAATATTGCACCCTAGTCCTAGGGCTAAGAATTTAAGATCCTGTCTTTTAGAAGTATCATCCCATGTCATACCAAGTGAATAGGAAAGTATGAACTTAAGATTTCTGAGCTAATAAAAGTTATTTGAACTTTACAATCATTTCTGCCACTAATTGTTCACAATGTTAAACAAAAAGCTGTCACACGCGCATCAAAGCAACATTAATATAGACATAAATTACTTACCCTTATAAGTGGTGGAGCATTTAGTGGAGAACCATCTGCTCCTCGACACAGGACACTGGCAAGGTCAAATCGAAATCCATCCACATGATACTCAACAACCCTGCAATAGAGATTAACAAATAATATGGAATGACAATTCTTGAATCAAAATTACATATGAAGCAACAGAAGAATACATTAACATCCTAAATTACCATACAATAGGATTATATTTTTATAATATCCAATAAGTAACTCTGTAAATACCAGAGATACATCACTTAAAAAATCTATTACTACTCAAAAGGGTATCTAGTAAGGTCAATTCTATTAAATAATCATTCAAGAATATATTATCAGGGCAGAAGAACATTAATCGATTCAATACAAAAAATCAACAACATTTTATTAAAGCGTTCAAGTAACTTTACTAAGTGGACAAAGTGTCAACAAGAGAAAATGTTTAAAAACATGGTTCAATAAATGCAAACCATGGACTAGCAACATGATATATTTCCATATATAAATGATCTAAAACATTGTTCCAGCTGACTGGTCAAGAAAGTGGTGTCAAGATAAAATCAATTATAATTGTAAGTTATGTCTTGGATTTTCTTTACACACTGTATACTTATTATTTGTTTGAAAAAATATTTACTTTCAGTTTATGCATGGTTTGCATCCATACCAATGTCTCAAGCTATCGAGGATGAGTTCCATGACCACAGGATGATTACAATTTAATGTGTTTCCTGAAGACAAACAAGATGCAGCATGTCAGAAACATTTACATGTTCATAACAATCACAATCTAGAGAAATAATGCACCAGATGTGCCCTTCTTCCTTGAGAGAAATTAGAAAAAAGTCGAGGCCATTAGAATTACCACAGCCAGAGAAGTTAAGCAACTGACCATTACCGTCCACCATGTAATAAACCTGCAGAAGAATTTGTAGGATGTTGGGTTGAGATATGAAGAACAAACCAAACAAGAATGGAAAATATTGCTGAAAATCATGACTTTGCATTTGCATAACTAGCCAAGCCGACCAGTTTGAACACAAACCAGGATAGAAATGCCAATGAACTAAGTTCCATAAAAAACAATATTTTAAAAAGAAAGAAAAAAATGGGAAATCAAACCTTTAACTTTTATCTGTTTTTTCTCTGAATTCTTGATCATTATGTTTAAAAAAAAAAGCTCCAGCAAAGCTAAAGGGATTTCAACACATAACTACAACATAATCACTCCAATGTACACACACACAGAGCCAATGATTGAGGTAACAACAGAAGTGCAATAACACCTTATTATCTATGCCACGGAATGAGGTGGTGTAAGAATTCTCATCATCTGCCTCATTAGTATGATTATAGACAAC
This sequence comes from Dipteronia dyeriana, assembly GCA_032871835.1. Lineage (NCBI taxonomy): Eukaryota > Viridiplantae > Streptophyta > Magnoliopsida > Sapindales > Sapindaceae > Dipteronia > Dipteronia dyeriana. The sequence goes on along the minus strand of CM065296.1, from coordinate 106,120,546 downwards.
ATCCAAAATGACCTGTTGAAAAATGAAAGATTCAGTGTAACAAATTAACAATAACAAGTTTTCAAACTTGTAAAAAGGAAAATGACAAAAGGAAATTACTACCCACCAAGAATATGCACTCCTATCCTAACTCCAAGGTCAGAAATATATGATTTACCTCTATGCCAGCACCATGCAAGGCTTTAACCATTTCTTTGAACTCACGCGAAGCCTTAAGAGGTCCTCCACCACCACTAGCATAACGACTCATTGGAGAAAAGAAATTTATTGTTGAGTAGCCCCATGTATTTACCTTTAAAGGAAAATTACAAGCTTAATCTTCAATTTGTTCCAACAAATTAAGTCACAAAATAAAAAATATGAAAAGGGGAAAAAAATCCACCAAAAGATTATTCCACCACAAACTCAATCAATATTAGCTTTTTAAAGAAAAAAGTTAAATACTACAACTCCAATAGTCCATATAACCACAGACATCATTGCAAATAGAAACAAAGAAGTAGAAAGAAATAAAAGAAAATTTTATGCCAGAAAAGCTTTTTGAAGGTTTCACAGAAGATGTTTTATCATATTAAAAGTTTTACAGCTTAAAGCATTAATGCACACTTAGGGGAAACTTTGTACTTTACCATGTGATCTCTAGGGTTTGGACGTCGTTGAAACTCGAACTCATCAAACTCGAAAACAGGTAGCAACTCCACTGCATTGATACCAAGCTCTAGAAGGTGTGGAATCTTCCAGATGATTTAGAAACAAGAAAGATACTTTCAGAAATATATACACATGAAAATAGTTGTCTAGCCACCGGTCCCAATAAACCAAAACATCTAACGCTGATAGAAAAATTGATGTATCAATTTTTGATGTATATTTACTGCAAACCAGCTTTTCTGAATGATATTGCTTTCATACATATGATCAACAAAAGAAAATCAGCAACAACGAGAAAAGCAGTTGTGAAAACACCTATAGCTAGATCAAACACTATGTTAAGGCGAGTTTGGTATTGTTGTAGCTTTTAAAATAATCAAATAATCTGCTGTGAATTGTTGGGTTAATGCTGCTATTGAAATTGTTATGGACTAAAAAACAGTATTCATACGTTTGGTAAACTTTACATTTAATTGTTGTGATTTTACATAATGACTAAAACAGATATGAAATTAAATTGTCAAGCGAAACAAAAAAATTCTTTTCACATCTCTCAATCTCAAACTCTCATGACAACCGAAAAATCTTTTGTTTAACGGCACCAAGTATAAAAAATTGGGTGCTTCTTCCTTTACTCCTTTATTTTCTTTTCACTACAACATTCTTTGATTTCTTTTACTTGACATATGGATACCTGTACCTACAACACTTCAATCCCTATCACTTTTTTATATATAATTTTTATTGATTGTATTTTTTGATGAGTTTGTGATGATAAAGAAGAAGAATGGTAGATAAGAAGAAGTAGACGGCAAAAAACATGAGATTTAGGGTTTTGTTCTAAGTTTTTGGTTGTTTATTCCGGAATTGGGTTGAGAAGATGAACAAATTGTTTTTAAAAATCTTTTAATTAATCTTATATTTCATCAATGATGAACAAATAAAATTGAATCATATGAAATTGAATATAAGATATATTTGTATTTATGTTAAGTCAATATGAATGATTTCTATCATAATCACTTTACAAAATTAACCCCCACCTGCTTCTTAAAATTGTTGTCAAATCAATCCAAATTCTCAAATAAACACTTTTAGAAATTTTACCAAACATCTTTTTTTATGTCAAAATTATTAAATAATCATATTTTAACTTCTCAAAAGCAATACCAAACGAGGCCTTAGTTTCTTTATGGACAAAAATTATATCCTGGACTATTAGAATATTCCCATATTAGAGTTTTTGGTCGTTGCGCTGCATAAATTTATCATGCAGAAAGTAAGAGAGAGGCCTTAAAATTAAAACAATGAGGGACCTTTCTCCCAAATTTTACATGACAGTTTAACGAAATTTGATCCCATTCTTCCTGCATTAATTTAAGATTTGATATTATCCGATAACAGCATCATAGTTTTGGATACTCCTTAATTTTCAGACAAAAACTCATGTTATTCCATTATCCGGTCCCCATCTACATTCATACTTCATAGTCATAATCCATTCAGTTTTTTAGTATTTGATCACTGAACTGAATACTTCATATCCACTATGAACTAAGGCACCCGTCCTTTTTCCATAATTGATTACGTCTCTAGATCAAGTTAATGAAAGTTTAGGAAAATCAGAGTTACGAAATGTAGTTATGTATTTTCATTTCAGCATTCCTGAGTTTCCAAATCGATAGGATTCAAATGCTATCTATCAGAAACTGGTTCAGTTTGTAACAATGAAGCATTACCTTCTTTATAAGACAAAGATAGCTGCCACGTATGTCTGGATCCAGCCCACTTGATTCATCAGCTGTAAATGCACGAACATTCATTTCGTATACAACAAGATCTTTCTGCAAAGAGAGTAGCGAATATGAACTGTTTGAATGCAAAATTATCTTACATATGGAAATTAGACACATAACACACACAGCATCTGATTACCTAAACAGTCATGATGAAATTTAAGAACTACCAAATTGCAGCAACAATTGGACTGGAATCACATATAGCCAATAATAGAAGTGCAATTTCATCATTGGTTAATTCATCAAAGAACAATATGTGAACGGGGAGAGGGGAGAGAGAGGGAGGGAAAGAAGTTGAGAGAAAGATGGGGAGGGGTGAGAGAGATGAAGTTGTATTGTCAGATTTTAATACATAAGTGAAAAGAAACATTGGTGAGGCCAAAAATGCAAGTAATTTATCTGCGTACCTCAGGTATATTTGGACGCTTGTAGTTGTTTCCCCAATCAAACGGTAAACTATCAAAATCATAAGTTCCAAGAAACTTGGTCAATTTATATTTGGCATCTCCAAAATATCGGCGACCCTCAATTAACTTAGCATAAGGATCGATAAGCACAATGTTGCCGTCAAACCGATGCCCTTGACCCCAACTTCGAGGACCATCAACACGATAACCATAGAGAACATTGCTCCGAGGCAGATCCTACATTAGCAGAAACATCTCAATAGCATGAAACACGAATATAGTAACAGAATTCCCACGTTGTAAATTAATACCAAACCATCAGCACTGAAACCACAATTTCCTGCCTAGGTCCAACCCATTATTCAACAAGGATAAGTTACCACCCAGACATAACAACAGGCCTGCTCTACAATGTAGTTGCAGAGATTTTATCCCTCCATACTTACATATTAGAATAGTTTAGTTTGATCAAAAAACTACAATTATCGACCCAGTCCTCGAATTAAACACTCTGCATAAACGGATTCCCATCCTTAAAAGACACGAAGGCCATTCCCCAACTTACAAGTGTGACGAGACCATCTCAAATTCAGAAAGGATTCCTGGTTAAACTATCTCCTTTGTTTACCCTCCACTCGAATCTTTAATAGAATCAGAGACCATATCACTAAGGGGTACCGAAATTTACAGTTGTACCCTGTATGCTAATAAATATGACTACATTACAGTAAAACAGTAAAGAAGAAGTTTCTGCAAAGTACATCCACAGTTGGCCCTGTAAAATCATCTATTTATTTTTACTTAAGAGACATGTTTACAATTACTGTGCATAAGAGCAACTTTACATAGACCCCCATGAATAATTGTCGTGATATAAGCAATAAAATAACAAGACTACCTCAATACATATGTGCCAGATGTCTCCTGTTTTATTTACTCGAGGATCCAAAGCTAACTCAATCATTCCGCCATCCAACCCCTCAAGATTTCCTCTGGATAACATATTACACCAAACAGCATCATATAACACTTAAAAATATCCCTTTCGAAAAAAGAAAAAAAAAACACTTAAAAATATCAGTGAACCAGAAGATCTATCCAATTAATTAATTATTGGATAAGAATAATACAAAAAATTTAGCCAGCACATCTACACAGAGAGCCTTAACGGCAACTTTTATTGTGTACACACATGCCTCGTGCCCAATGCCTTGCTACAAAAGGTTAAAGGTCAATCACAATTGAACGCTGCGATTGCAGTCACACAAAAGACATACACCAACTGCATCTAAAACCAGTCTGTAAATTTAAATTATATATTGAGTTGCTCAGTGAACAAATTAATATATTTTTTTTGAACAAATTAATATTTTTTGTTATTATTCTTCACGTTATTCTAACACTCAGGCAATGTGCGCCATTTGAAGCTTCCAGAAACATGCCTTCACATTCCAAACCTCCATTTCACAGGAAAGCATGTCATGAAAAACAAGTCATCTACTCCCCAGATCACTCTGATCCTCGTAACTTTCAAATCACTATCTAAAATCCATGTGATAATCTAAACTTTTATATAAGAAGCTTCTGGTCATTACAATCTCTTTTTTCTTCCTCCTTTTTTTTTGAGTTCATATATATATATATATACACACATGTATGTATGTATGTATGTATCAAAAGGAAATCAATAATAAAAGCACAAAAATTATGATGACAAAGAATCTTGGAATCTAGTCGAATGCACAAATAATCCACAACTGCAATTTAACCTATCAAACAAGAAATGCATTGTCACCTCTTGGGAAGCGATAAGCAAAGAGTGACTGCAGTTGCATGCTGAGAAAAAATTGCAAAATTGATTCCACTGTTAACTTCTGATACACCCAGAGGAAAGGCCTGGCCTTGCAAAATTTTCAAGCCGGTTTCTGATATTTGAGAAGCCTCCTTCTAAATTGCAAGCAGGGAGTAAAAAGCGATGAACTAATATTTCTAAAAGTAAAGATATCACAAGCAAGCACACAAAATTGATTGATATCAGTAAAAAGAATAATTTACCACACAAATATTTAACAATGTACTGTAGATACACTGTGCACCATCTAAAATACATGTGAATAAGAAGATAGCATAGCAAAAGCCATCAGAACATTAAGAGAGCATGGTGACTGTAACTGCTGTGAAAGAAATTCCTAGATATTTTCCTCTGCTTTGAAAAGATTTAGTTTCACGTCACTTGTTAAAATAAACAACCTTATGAGCAAATATCCAGATACAATATGTGGAACAGAACGGGTACTATCAGATAGATCAAGTAAATTACTGAAGGTATGAGTTATTTCTCTGAATTTCAGCAAGTACAACCTTTTTGTGAATGAAACATGTCAATCTTTTTTCTTTTCAACGCCTTCGTTAGAGCTGTATCATGTAGTTAATTCCATATAGAACATCTCATTATTTTTCTTCATAGTCACATTTTGATGCTTTTGAGAACCATTAAATTCCCAAATGATATATACATGACTTAAAAGTGCAAGCAATATAAAGAAAAGCTAAGACTAAGATATGTTTGTAAATGACTAGTACCTCAAGTACGCGTTCTTGAGCACGCTGATCATAAACATTAGATGTCCCATGCTTGACACTGCCCCCTGTCTAACCTACGCCAAAATTCAAATCATATATTTACCAACATTGAAAAAATCACATAAAAAGTTTGTTCCTCCATAACATTATAGAACGATATACATGCCTTACGGAAATTTCCCGAACTGCTGCTGCTGCTAGATGCTCTTTTACTGATTTTCAATCTAATGACAAGAACACAAGTCAAAACAATTATAAACATAATGTGAATTGCAAACAAAATCAAGCCTGTACAAATTAAACCCACATTTCCACACAAAAAAATATAAAAACCGATAACAGATAACACTCAAATAAGTAAGTGAAAAGTATGAAGAGAGTGCAGAAACTGAAGAAAATATTCCAAATTAAAACGAGAAAAGGGTGGTCATGATGAATCCAATTAACAAACAACCCATTTTAACAAACGGGCTCTAGATTACAATCAAGCAAATAAGAAACAGACCCCATATCGTGAGCAGAAGAAGGAGCGAGATTGTGAGAAAAAGCAGAAGCAAAGATGGAGAATTTAGTAGAATTGGAATGCAAGGGAAGTGGGTGTTGGGGCATCTTGGTTCCTGTTAGTGATAAAAGAAGAGCATCCATGAAGAACAAAGTGGGAGATTCAAATTAAAAGGAATAAGATTCTAAAAATTTGGAAATGATTATTAGAAGTAGTTTCATAGGTTATGAGCTACTTGGAAGTAAGAGTTTTCTGGGGTCCGGCTGCTGTGCAGCCACCCAAAATTTGGCTGTATGATACAGCCATGAATAGTAATCGATTTCGTCCGTTGGATCCTCCAATAACTTGATCCAACGGTTGTAAATTAATTTAAAAATATATATATATATTAAAACTCTAAAAAACAATTTAAACCGGTTCCAAGTCATCTGTGTTTATATATTCACAGTTGACTTCGAATATCAGATCTGAGAAATTAACAAAATCATGTTTCTCTTCATCTCACCTATTTCTCTTTCTTGGGCTTCCCAATCTTCTCTGACATCATCGGCGACTACTCGTCGGAGCCGACTGATCGCCACCTCGCTTGCAGATCGGCACCGTTACTTCCATTCTCAGCTCTGATTTGCAGTTGCCAGGCGACCATCAGCAGTTCCATTTTCTCGCGACCTCCGTCGTCTCAGGATCGCCTCCGTCGCCAACTCGAATGCCACCACCATGAGTTTCATTCTTCTTAGTTCTGCAAATCTGCGATGACCATCGTCACCGACTGATCAGCACCTCAGATTCATTGACACCTAGTTTTCAGATCGCCGGCGTCGACTGTTCTGTTGCAGATCGGCACCCTCACTTCCATTCTCAGTTCTGAGTTTCAATCTCACGCCACCACCATCACCTCGGCCGTCGCTAACACCATCACCTTCATTATTCTCAGGTCTGTTCAGTATGTTCACATAATTAATTTTATATCTTCATGTTAATTTTTTTCTTGGGGATTCTTATATGATGAAATTATGGTTAAAAGCTTAGGAAAAATTCTGCCTACAGCTGTGATTCACAAAAACAAGAGGTTATGTTCTTAAATAGTGAGTGTGATTGATCGCAGTGATAGCTTTATCAACTGTATGTTGTGTATGCATAGGTGAAAAATAAGGTTGAACTTAATGAGTGATTATAGCTTTTCGCAAGCATCTTTATTTTTCAGTTTATATTCTCTTTTCACTCATGGATTTCCTGATCCCCCTCCATGTTAATGTCTTATTGTCTTATTTATTGGTCTTTTACAGGATAAGAAGTCCCTGAAGTTGGAGCCGGAATACGGTTTACATCTAGAGGGTTTGCTTTCAATATTTTTACGAAGGCAGACAAGCAAGATCATGTTGGACGAGCAGACTTGTATGGCAATTTTTTTTCTTCGTATTGTAGTATTATCATTTTGGTTTTGATACTTATGCCTAACTACTCACTTGTAGCTATAACCTTAACCACATACATACATTCCTTGATGTTCTCTTGTCTAAGAGGCAGTATGTCATGGAAAAAATGTCATGTCTTCAAGTTCCCTTTTAACAAAATTGGTTCTTAGATCAAGAGTTTAAAATACGATGGATTTTGGGAACTATTGATTGGTATCTAATTATGGATCTTGTTAAAAATGGTCAGTAGATGCTAAAGGAAATGATTCATCATGGAATGTCTCTGATCACTATGTGATTATGATTAGTCATACTTAACAGAGTTTCGTATCATTTCTGATTACCTAATAGAGTTTTTAGGTTTAGAGCATCAGAAAATGCTATTAATATTTGATAGATTTTGTATTTGTGATTGGCATTATTGTGTATTTAATACTTTTATTTATATTATTCACAGCTTGAACAAAAGCAGAAGTATGCAGTTTGGAAAGCTGCTGATTTAAGGAAAGCCTAGAAGGAAAAAAAAGGAAGGAAGGCTGTCCCAGACCCTCCTGGTGGGGGTGAAGATCTATCGGCTCCTCCAAGTAAACACGGTGATTCATATGTATGCTTCTAAACTCAATGGCAATTCAGTATTTAGGTTGAATTTAAAAAAACATTTGCTTTATGATGTTAATTGAAGGCATACATACATATAATAAATTGAAAAAACTGAGCTCATAGGTGCATGTACATGATGATAATTAAATACATGCTGGCATGAGTGGGAAAGGGCTGTCTAAAATCTCAGTATCGTTTGTCAAAGACACACCAGGAATTACTGGCTTGAATTTGATGCATAATTATTGTATCGATTTGATGCTGACTTCTTTATTGTTTGATTATAATTTAATTTTAAGAAATGTTTTGTTTGGTTTAAAATTGAATTTATAACTTCCGAGTTGTTGTAAATGTGTTGTGTTGTTGGCTTTATAGCTAAAAAACGGTGTTTTTTTTTCCTTTTTCTGCCTTATTTGCTTCTGGATTGTTGTAATTGTTGTAGTTGTTTATGCTAATGTTCTTAGCAGTCGTTCCCCTAACCAATACATCAGACAAGCAAAGTCTAATAAATTAACTAATAAAAGATAACGAAACATAATAGATATAGTATTCCATTCACCAACAAAAATGTCACATTCAAAAAGCATTACATAATAAATATAGAGAATCCAAAATCGAAACAAAAACGATTAAACCTGATATAAATAAAACATTGTTCAATCCATATGGGTGGATTCATAGGGTGAAATGATGTATCAGTGAAATGAGGGGTGATGCTATCGTCTTGCAAACTGTAAATTCCTATGTCATTGCCTCTTTCCTCTAAATATTGATAATATTTATCACAATCATTGGTAAAAAATATAGAATTAGGTTTGTAATTAGGAAGGTGTGCCAACGAAAACGAAGATTTGTGGCCCAAAAATATTATTTTGTTAGGTAAATCTGTTATTTTAAAGCTGAAAAAGTTACTCTTTTTTTGCTTTTCTATTTTTTTTTTTTGCTTCTGGGTTTTTGTAATTGTTTGGGTTTATGTTTGCAATTTAGTTTTGATGATTTGAGCATGCTTGGAATTAAATTTGACTTTCTTTGTTTATTTATTTTTCTTTAATGTTCAAACTTGGTTAGAGTACTTGTGAGATATAGTGTGAGTATACTTAGTAAGATTGTTTTTTGTTCGCAAATGTGTTGTTTGATGAGATCCGGTTTTATTTATCTCTGTAAGCAACTATCCACCTATCTTTTAATAATTTTATGACATTATATTGTATCCTGGTTTAAGTATATCGGCTGGAATACACAAACTTACTAATACCCAAAATTGTGTCGGTAGAGTACACTTGTGAGACAACGCCACGTACAGACCAGTTTCATTCACTATTTATACTTGTACTTGTGACATATAGTTTGAGTATACTTTGGAACGTCGATTGTTGTTAGAAAATGTTTTGTTTGATGAGATCCTGTTTTTTTTTATCTCTTTATGCAACTATTCACCTATCTTTTATATTTTATGACATTTTATTGTATCCTGGTCTAAGTATGTCGGCATATTATACACAGATTTACTCATACCCAAAATTGTGTCGGTAGAGTACACTTGTGAGACAACGCCACGTACAGACCAGTTTCATTCTGTATTTATACTTGTACCGGTGACATATAGTTTGAGTATACTTTGGAACATGGTTTTTGTTAGAAAATGTGTTGTCTGATGAGATCCGGTTTTATTTTTCTCTGTGTGCAACTATTCACCTATCTTTTAAATTTTATGACATATTATTGTATCCTGGTTTAAGTATATCGGCTGAAATACGCAGACTTACTCATACCCGAAATTGTGTCGGTAGAGTACACGTGTGAGACAACGCCACGTACAGACCAGTTTCATTATGTATTTATACTTGTACTGGTGGCATATCGACTATTAATCTATTTTGTCTTTGATTACAAAATATATGCTTTGTAATATGCTTCTAGTATTGCTATATTTTGTATTGTGCCTGCTCTTTTATATTATCCTCTTCCGTTTTGGTATCAGAGCCTATAGACTTGTAAGAGACAATAGTAGTGACAATCTGTAGGTGCAAAAGTTGGTAGTTCTATAGGGTGTTGCCGTTTGCTAGGGTGCTATAGGCGTGACACTTGATTTCAGTAGTTGTGAGCTTTTGCTTGGTTTATTTATGTTAGGAGGTGAAATTTGTGGGCTTGACACTGGTTGAATGATTTGGTTGTACTGTATATGTGGTAATTGTGGTGGGTTTATTGGGAACATGATGATCATTTGTTTACTACAATGTTTGTTTACCGCGTGATTATACTGGAAATGTTTTGAACTCATAAATACGTTGTAGTTGAAGAATGTCAATGGATTGATTCACTCTTTCCGCGTTAGATTGTTGAAGTTCATCTTTAGCATTTGGTTACCAAAATATTATTGTTTCAATTAAAACTTTATTTGTGCAACATAACAGAATCTAGAAAGGAATTTATTCATTTGTCATAGGATTTATATAGTTCAGGAAATGTATTTAATAATTGGAAATTGTGTGTTAATGTGTAGCATTAATCTGTATTCATTAATTCATTGTTCAAAAGACATTTTGTTTTTATTTATTTTTTTACAACAATGATAATAGTTTGTACTTGGTAGTCCATTTTTCCACATGTACGAATCTTTTTGACTGAGGTTGGCACGTGGGAGCCTCTTATTGGTTTCAGTCATATGCATGTCACAACGCCTTATGAGAATTGTAAGTTATTGTGGTTTTAAAATTAAAAAACACACAACGCTATAATTGCATATACGTGTCTGTGCATGTTTTTTTATTGGCCCGCCATCTATATTTAAATGATATGAATAATATAAATTAGATGTAGTCTTTACATGTTTGTACGATGACTGACTTATACCTATTGGATTGCACTTGGTCCATGCTAATTGAAAAAGTAATTACATCCTCGAATTTTTGAGTCTACATTAAGGAGTAACAAGTAACAACTTAGGACTTCGTTCCATGTATTTTGCATTAGATGCCTTCTAACTATTTGTGTTTGTAACTTTATAATCTAAACTTCGTTCCAGTTATGCTTATTGTTTTCAACTAACTGTTGGAGTTTAGAATGATGCATGCAATCCGTAAGAGGAGAAAGACCGTTGGTGAGGAAACAATCTCTAATACTGGCGGCACTAAGTAGTCAACTGGGTCAAAGTTCAAGCTTGATAATATGACTTGAATAAATTTTCAGTAAGTATAGATTATTTCCTTTCGCTTTGCATTGTTGATTTATGAACGGAATCATGTTTACCCCAATATAGAGTCCATTTAAATTTTGCCGTATTTACATTCCACATAGGTTTGATATAATGGAAAATTCACTATAAGTTTCTTCATACCTTGTTTGAAAAACCGTGCCATATGATCAACCCTAACACTATATGAATGTTCTTTGAAGTTTGTTTTCTTTCCATCATGTATTTGTAAAGAAACAATTTTTGCTTATTATATTATGACGGTGTTGTGTTATTTTTTCAGCAAACAGGAGTGTTAGATTACAAATCCAGGGGGGACAAAAAAGGTTTTCAATTGTTACATATTTTTGTCCTTACTTTACAATTACTTTACACAGTACAGACTTTATATTTAAGTTGCATGAATTTAAATCGTCAATACCATTTTTTGTTTTCAGTCAATGCATGAGATACGTATAGCGTGGTCCAATCTGTCTAGGGAACAGAAATCGCACTATACAATGCATAAGAATGAAACGGTTGAAGATAAGTTCCGTGTCGGTGACACATTGAAGGAAAATGTGACTCTGCCATTTCACACTCGCTGCACCCTTACACGTTTTTCTCAGATGATGGCTACCTTTTCAGACTTGCAAAAGGATGCTGTCCGGGAATTAGGTTTCAGAAACCTACTCATGTTAAACTGTGGATTTCTTCGGCGAGAACTTTGTTCCTGGCTTGTTGACAAGTTTGACACATCAAACCTATCAATTGAACTGCATGGGAAGTCCTTCAAATTAGATGCTGATATTTTTTCTCATGTCTTGGGCATTTCGAACAGAGGAGAGACAATTTCCATTGATAGGCCTATTCTTGAGAGTTGGCGGAGTAAGTTTTCCATTACGAACCGTGGCATCAAGCTCGTTCACCTTGATAATCTTTTGAAAAGCAATCCTCAAACAAGCCAAAAGAAAAGCACCTGCAACGACTGACTGTTAACATGGGATACACAGACTTTGGTGGGGTGGTGTTAACAGTGACGAGGTGGGTAGAGTTGGTGGAGAGAAGTAAAGCCAGTTGAATGAAAACAGTGTTACCTCCTGCAACATAGTTAACTAGGCCCAACCATGAGACTACCAATAATTCAATTTAAGTAAATGAATTTTTTGAGTAAAAAATTAATGCTCCAAATTGTTGATAAAAATGGATTATATGTTAGTTTAAGAAAAAAACAATATACTGAACACCATAGTATAATTAGTTACAAAGTGGTTCATTTTTCCATTAAAATAATTACAAGTCAAATTATAAAAAACAAACAGATGCCGTATAAGAATGAATGTAATCAATAATGCTTTCATGGCGATAGAGTAATTAGAGTATACAACTTTGTGTAAATATAACTTCACATTTGATTAATAGTTTAACAGAACAGATATAGCTTATTTACATCATTGTACAATTTAATTAGACGATATTTACACAAATTAGAATATAAGCAAATTTATTTTCTCTTATGTAATCAGAGTACGATAGTTTATTACAATTAATATTAATATTATTATTATTATTATTATTTATATATATATATATATATATATATATTATTATTATTAGTATGGCCTTTTGACAAGCATAAAAATAATTCAATGCTATGGAGGAAATTGATTCATGTAAAAAAAAACAATATACTTACCACATAATCAAACTTATACTTTGGAATCGTTTCCATATGCCTAATAGCATTCTCAAATAACAATTGTCGTGAAATAGTTAAATGTAAAAAAAATAAATTGTTAACAATGCCGTAAAAATGGTTACTGGAGCCCTATGAGTGGGTAACCATGTATAAAACATGTAACACATGTTACATGCTTAATCAGAGTACAATAGTTTAGTACAATTAATATTATTGTTATTATTATTATTTATATATTTATTATTATTATTTTTATTATTATTATTATGGCCTTTTGAAACATAAAAATATTTCAATGCTATGGAGGAAATTGATTCATGTTAAAAAAAACAATATACTTACCACATAATCAAACATATACTTTGGAATCGTTTCCATATGATTAATAGCATTCTGAAATAACAATTGTCGTGAAATAGTTAAATTTTAAAAAACAAAAAAACGTTAAGAATGTCGTAAAAATGGATACTAGAGCCCTAAAGGTGGGTAATCATGTATAACACATGTAACACATGTTACATGCTTAATCAGAGTACGATAGTTTAGTACAATTATTATTATTATTATTATTATTATTTATATTTTTTTTTTATTATTATTATTATGGCCTTTTGAAAAAAAATAATAATTCAATGCTATGGAGGAAATTGATTCATGTAAAAAAAAAAACAATATACTTACCACATAATCAAAATTATACTTTGGAATCGTTTCCATATGTCTAATAGCATTTTTAAGTAACAATTGTCGTGAAATAGTTTAATGTTAAAAAAAAAAAAACTGTTAAGAATACCGTACAAATGGTTACTGGAGCCCTAAAAATGGGTAACCATGTATAACACATGTAACACATGTTACATGCTTAATCAGAGTACGATAGTTTAGTGCAATTATTATTATTATTATTATTATTATTATTATTTATATATTTATTATTATTTTAATTATTATTATTAGTATGGACTTTTGAAGAAAAAAAATCAATGCTATGGAGGAAATTGATTCATGTTAAAAAAAAAACAATATACTTACCTCATAATCAAACTTATACTTTGGAATCGTTTCCATAGGCCTAATAGCATTCTGAAATAACAATTGTCGTGAAATAGTTCAAAAAATAAATTAAAAACACTGTTAAGAATGCCGTAAAAATGGTTACTGGAGCCCTAAAAGTGGGTATAAATACTGTGAAAAATGTTACAAGTCAAAAAATAATTAAAAATTAAAACTGGTTATCAGACGTTAAATGGTTACTAGACCCGTAAAAAAGGATACTAATGCCATGAAAATTGCTACCGTTGCCGTGAAAATGGTTACAAGATAAAATATTAACAAATAAAAAAATGGTTACCAATACCGTATTAATGTTTACTACAATTCTGTAAAACTCGTTACTAGTGCCTTGAAAATGGTTACAAGTCCAAATTGTAAAAAATAGAAATGGTTACCAATGCCGTATTAATGGTTACTAAAAGCCGTAACAGTGGTTACCGTGAAAATGGTATCAAGTCACAATTGTAAAAAACAAAAGGTACCAAAGGCGTAAAATGGTTACTGAAGCCGTTAAAATGGTTACCATCGCCGTGAAAATGGATACAAGACAAAATTTGAAAAAAAAAACAAATGGTTACCAATACCGTATTAATGGTTACTAAAATCCGTAAAAGTGGTTACTAGTATCGTGAAAATGGTTTCAAGTCAACATTGTACAAATCAAAACGTAGTTACCAAACGCGTAAAATGGTTACTGAAGGTGTTAAAAATGGTTACAAGACAAAATCGGAAAAATAAAAAAATGGTTACTAATGCCGTATTAATGGTTTCTAAAATCCGTAAAAGTGGTAAATAGTACTGTGAAAACGGTTTAAAGTCAAAATTGTAAAAAACAAAAGGTAGTTACCGAATGAGTAATATGGTTATTGAAGCCGTAAGAATGGTTACCATCGTCGTGAAAATGGTTACAAGACAAAATCTGAAGAAAAAAAAAATTGGTTACCAATGCCGTATTAATGGTTACTAAAATCCGTAAACGTGGTTACTAGTACCGTGAAAATGGTTTCAAGTCAACATTGTACAAATCAAAAAGTAGTTACCAAACGCCTAAAACGGTTACTGAACCCGTTAGAATGGTTACCATTGCCGTGAAAATGGTTACGAGATAAATTCTGAAAAATAGAAAAATTGTTACCAATACCGTATTAATGGTTTTCTAAAATCCGTAAAACTGGTTACTAGTACCGTGAAATTGGTTTAAAGTCAAAATTGTAAAAATCAAAAGGTAGTTGTAAAACTGGTTACTAGTACCGTGAAATTGGTTTAAAGTCAAAATTGTTAAAATCAAAAGGTAGTTACCGGAGGAGTAATATGGTTACTGAAGCCATAAGAATGGTTACCATCATCGTGAAAATAGTTAGAACACAAAATCTGAAGAAAAAAAATATGGTTACCAATGCGTTATTAATAGTTACTAAAATCCGTAAAAGTGAAAATGGTTTCAAGTCAACATTGTACAAATCAAAAGGTAGTTACCAAACGCGTAAAACGGTTACTGAAGTCGTTAGAATGGTTACCGTGAAAATGGTTACAAGATAAATCTGAAAAATAAAAATATGGTTACCAATGCAGTATTAATGGTTACTCAAAGCCGTAAAACTCGTTACTAGTGCCTTGAAAATGGTTACAGGTGAAAATTGAAAAAAATATAAGATAGTCAATAAAGCCGTAAAATGGTTACTAGAGGTCGTTAAAATCGTTACCATCCCCGTGAAAATAGTTACAAGATAAAATATTTTAAAAATAATAAATGGTTACCAATGCCGTATTAATGGTTACTAAAATCCGTAAAAGTGGTTACTAGTGCCGTGAAAATGGTTACCAGTCAAATTTGTAAAAATCAAAAGGTATACCAAATCCGTAAAATGGTTACTGGACCCGTGAAAATTATTACCATTGCCGTGAAAATGGTTACAAGTCTAAATTTCATAAATTAAAAACTGGTTACCAGGGCCATAAATTGGTAACTAGAGCCGTAAAGATGGTTACCATTACCGTGGAATTGGTTACTACTCAAAATATTGAAAAAACAAAAGTGGTTATCCAATCCGTTAAATAGTTACCACTTATGTGAAAGTGGTTACTAGTACCATAAAAATGGTTACAATTTGAAATTTAAAATTTAAAATTTCAAATATCAATAAGTAGTTACCAAAACCGTAAAATGGTTACCATTACCGTAAAAATGGTTACAAACCAAAATATCAAAAATTATATACAAATATATAATTAATTAATTTATCTTTATTAAATATAATTTTTAATTACATAAGTTTTTTTAAAATAGGTTTCAATTTAATTTTTAAAATTTTATAAATATAAATGTTAAGGTGTTGTAAAATTAAAAAAAAAAATAGTTTTTTTGGTGGCAACCGGTTGCCCATTCATTTTTAAAATCTTAATGGAGCACTGTTGCTGGCTGTATCATACAGCCAGCTGCACAGCAGCCAACCCCAGTTTTCTGTTGTCTTTTGGAGCGATTCGGGTTTCGAGAGCGGCATCGAAGCAGGACGCTTCTTCTGTGTCTGCCACGTGAACTGAAATGACACGCACGTTATTGATGTACATGTGGCATGTGACTATGTGAGTGAGCAGCTCTTAAGATAAAATATCATCACTCCATTTTTGTAGGTGTAACATCTTCAATTTTCACAAAAAGTTTCAGGAGCCCTCAGTTTTTGTTTTTTTCTCCTTTTAATTCAATCATGATGATGATTGATGGGACAAACCGAGAAAGTTTTATAGTACTTTAGTCTGTATAAAGTATAAACTATTGAATGAAATTATGGATTTATTAGACATTCAATTAAGATCTTTCTCTATGTCTGATGTTAGTCATTTATTAGTTGACTAAAAAGTAAAAACAAAGAACGATATACTAAAACTAAGAAGATTTTGGATTTCAAACCCCCGATTCCTAATTTGTACTTAGGAAAAAACAGAGAACGATGAACTAGCTTTTGTTTTCATTGCATATATTAATATATAGAGACTAGATAGAGATCGAGGGTTCCAAATTTAGTTAGGTAAAGGTTACGGTTTTTATCTTTCAAAAAAAAAAAAATTACGGTTCTGTGATTTAGTTATGTTTAGGATTATGTTAAATATTCATTTATCAAACATTAGAATTGAGATTCGGAACATACTGAACCGTGATTCTCATATTGAAACGTGATCTGAAACATTCAGATTTAAAAAGCTTTCTATATTCTCCTCATTTGATTTACACCCGGATATATCAATATGAAATATAAGTCATTCATGAATAAAACGTACAGTGAAGTCAAATCACGGATTTTTAAAGAATTGCATTTATTGTTTTCATACGTTAAATACTCTGTGAGGTTCAAATTCAATGAATATGTATCGATCATGTGATGAAGCTGAAGCATCAATAATTCATAGGAACATGGAGCTGGTTTGGTGGACATGTTCGATCTTCCTAAAATAAAGCTAGGAAAGTAAGTATTCTTCAATCGTCCTTCCAGCCCTTTTCTGTCGAACTAAAATTACTATCACTACCAGCAAATTTGACGTGACGCCTACAGATTTCGAATATGTTTGTTTCACCAAGAAGAAACACACGGGACAGTACAAATTTAGTATCATAAGGTGTTTGGTGTTAGCTTGTAAGTTTTATTCCTATTATGCTTATTTGATCTAAACGATTTACCTGATATGCACAAGATTATTGAGTATTCAACAATCTAACTAGAGGTGTCAAACAGACTGTTGTTTATTTTTTTGATGTTTATTTTTTGACATTGCTCGTGCTTATCCAAGGCAGCCTTGTCAGTACGGGGTTTAGCGACACTATAATCAAACTCGACTCTCAAGATTTACATACCTCAAAAGCAAGCCCAACTCATCCGATAGCTTGGGCCACCAGACTCATTTGACATCTCTAAACCCAACTGGAAAAACCATTCATGTGAATTCAAAACAATATCACAATTCGCTTTTCATTTTAACCAATGGGTTGGTATTTGATACTTCACAGTTTGACTTGCTGATACATTGATTTTTTCAATCATCAAACTTCTAGATAGGGATGGTCAATGGGGACGGATATAGGTCCCCCATCCCCAATCCCATTTTCCAAACCCTCCCCCATCCCATTTCCCCAAAATGGGAAAATGGGGTTGGGGTAATTTTAGGGGGAGGTCCCCCCATCCCTATTTCCCTTATTTTTCCCCGTTTTTCCCCATTTTCCCATTTCCCCATTTTCCCAAAGTCCCTCGTTCCCCCACTTTTCCTATATCAGTAAAAATTACATATTTAAGCAAATAGCAAGCTTGAATCATTCATAGCAAACTAGAACCTCATTTACTGAAGCTTCACACATAATTAGATTACTGATTACCAATTCAAATGAAGTTCTACAGCTGCATTTAGAAAGACATAGTTAAGCTTCCGGTTCAGATCAAATCTGCTTAGCACAAATACAAAAATGAAGAAATACAGTTCGGTTTGATACTAATGATTCTTTCTTTTAGGGACACCAGATGGAAATAAATGATTCATATTCGGGACAGAAATATTAAACTATTAGAGAAATCCACTGTATCAATGCATATATCGGCTTATTCGTCATTGAGAACAAACCAAATCTCAATATAGGAAATGTTAACGACATGCTTTCTGTTCGTTCCAAAGTTCTACTCATGTATTCCAAAATCTACAGGAGAATATGTAGACAAAAATCATTGCAAAAACTTTATGTAGTTTTAAGTAAAAGCTCCATGTCATCTTATGAAAATGAACTAGCTTTTTTCACCTCTTCATATATCATGTCCACCAATGGTTTTAACCGCAAAAATAAAAAATAAAAAACTTCTCCTCTTTTAGTATGCACACTTACCTGACCAAACCTTGATATTGGACAGAGTCTTGAACTGATAGCACCAGCTGCATTCACAACAGGAAAGAATGTGAGAACTGAGCTTGATTCATAAGGAAGTTTAGATCTTGGAAAATAGATAGAAAAAGGGCAAACCAAAGGCCAATCTTAATCGGGGGACTAAAAATAATTTTTATCAGATGTAATATATATTGAGAAGAAACACAACGAAAGGAAAGAGGACAGCATCACAACATATGTAACAAAATCAATAACTATTATGAATCAGAACAATGCAACTAAATCATTCAAATGTTCTTAAACTAAGAATCCGTGGAAATGTATCTCCCTAAATCTACACGGAACTCCAAGACCTGATACTGAAATAATGTGTATGTCTTATTGAACACTGTTTAAAGCTTCTGCAATCTTTTCTAGGGCGAAAAACAGTTGTCTATCTCATTGGGATATCTAATCTTCACACATTGACAACTGATGGCCAAATATACCAACTTCTATCAATATTATTTCTTTAAGATATAACATATGTATGTATAACATATCACTATTTTAGATCCACTGTCCATGCGAGCTTGATTTAAGATGAAGGAAAAAGAAACAGAAAAGGTTTCCTCAATAGCACAAGATGTACAATCTCAGTTGCAAGTCATATATCATTCACAACTACCAAGCTATGAATAATCCAGCAAAAATTCTGATATACTTATGTTCAACTCCCATGTTCTATAGGTTCAGACCATGGTAATTGTTCATCTACCAAAGACGGAAAAGAACAAAAATATCTCAGTTCTGATCACGCTGCTGCATGAGGAAGAAAGCAAATATCAAACTCATTTAAATTAATATAGCAGTTTACAGGACATTAAACTGTATTCTTAGCAACAAAACCAACAGATGCAAGGTTTTTAAGACAATTAAGCCACAGTTTACATTAATCAACAGTTGAAACAAATGGAGACACTTCCAAGGAATAAATAAACCAGTAAATAATCTCATCCAAATAACTCTCAGTATTTATCTCAGAAACAAACCTGAGCTCGCTCACTACAGCCAACCCCAAAAAATAAAGCAGAGCAACCAAATATGTAGAATACAGGTGACAGGAAGGATGTGGTAAGGTTTTAATAGCTTTTTGTTAGTAGGGGGACAAATTCTTCAAACTGTTTTTTGTTAGTAGAAGGACAAATTCTTCAATTCACACCAGCAAGATTGTGGAAGTCCTATTTAGTTGTAATCGATGCAGAGACAGATGCTGCCTCTTGTATTAAGGATATTGGTAGGCGAGCCTGCAGGCAAGCAGCTATGTCAAAGGGGTGCAACTCAGAACCATCGAAAAGAAGATTAACACCAGGAAAGACGACTTCTCGGCTTTCAGCTTCATCAGGTTCAGCTTTTACTGTACCTACCGACGGTGCTTCTTCAACAGGCCTTGTGGCAGCTTCATATACAGGAGCTAGAGCATATGATCTGCAAACACAATGAAGGAAATTATGGTTTTACAATCCTTTTTCTTCTCCCGTTCTCTCTTTGTGTTGGTGGGGTGTGTGTGTGTTGGGGTGGGGTGAAGTGGGGAGGTTTAAGTGTTACAGGAAAAGCACATCAGAGCAAAAACTTTAATATTGACATATTATTGCTAACACTGAAAAAAAAAAAACAAAAAAAAAACTATTTTCAACTGAAATTTCAGTTTTGACCCTCCATTTCAAATTGAAAAATCAACCACCTAAAATTTCTTAATTCTTTCTCTGTGATAATGCCGATAACTTCCTTTCTTTGAGAAAGCTTACTTTCATTCATTGAAATGGATGACTATTTGACTATACTACACATCTTTTGACAATTTTGCAAAGAAATATGTTTGAACTACTATGAATAAAAATATGGCAGGTATAGATTAAAACAGACCTCAGAATGCTACCATCAAAGCTCAAAACTTCAGTTCGACAACGTTGCCGATTAGCAAGTTTTAATCTCTGATGCTCGCTTGTAGCTCCTGCAATTGGAGAAGAAGGATCCACAAGTGGATTCCACCTTCCACTAGCATAGGTCATGAGCTGTCGAGATGAGTCCTTTGATTGTTCTTTTTGATAAAGAAGTTTTGCAGCAGGACCAGTTGCCTGGTACTCTGCACAAACATCCCGCAACCTTTTCCTTAAGCCTTGCATCGCATCATGATGCTCAGAAAGAGAATCTGCCTGAAGTAATTGTGAAGTGACAACCCTTTTGCATATGTTGTTGCATAATTTTGGACTAAAAAGTGGCACCCCGAATTCCACACTTAATGGTACCCAGTCATACTTGTCATCATCCAATGAAAAGTGGTCTGATTCTCTTTCTTTAAAAAGTTTCAATAGGCGTATATAACCAAATGTCCACAATTCTATCTTGTTTGCCAAATCAGTTAACAACGAATTCAGTTTCAAACTTTCCTCTTTGCATAGCCCCAATTCATTTCCTATCCGAGCAATTGAACCATCAGAGTTCTTTAGTGGCAACGGTACATCCATACTAACAACTCTGCCAGAATCATCAAGGTCTTGCCTACATAGAGGCTGCACTAGAACAGCTGAGTATTTGAGAAGTGAATTTAAACAATGTAAGAGCACAGTTCCTTTAACTAAATTTCCTTCAGACTTGCCTCCCAACCCTCCAATTGTAGAACCATCCCATGACCATATAAGGGCTTTCTCACAACCAGCCAATGGTGCAGGAAGCATGCGTAGACATTGACCTTTCATCAGAACAACTGATAGGGGCCCACAGGCCACAGTTGAATATAACACCAATTTCATCCATGGTGTCATGGATGAATGAGAGGGAGGACCAAAATGAATAGGACCTGCCGGTCCAGGAAGAACTGAGGAATGCGGAAGAGGAATCATAGACACAACAATATCATAGTCACGAAGAAACAACCTATCTAAAGTTGCTGGGACCAAAGAAGCCAAGCTTTCACAGCGGAGAATATCCACCCGATATTTCTTTTTCCTCTTTAAAGTTTCTTTTCCAACATCAGACCCTTCGATGGGTATTGGTTTCTCATCATTCTGGAAATTTGGTTCTGACAAAGAGACCTCATGCAATAGATTACCCTCTTCTGATAATTTAGCAGAAGCTGTCTCATCCCCCGTACTTCCTGGAATAAGTTCATCCAAAACAGAACCCTCCTGAGGTCTAGCATTCATGGAATCATCAATAACATCTCCAGCTATATTTTTATCAAGGTGTTCTGAATCATCAGATAATGAGATATCAGCTACCAGAGAAGTAGCCTCATCAGTGCTTGATGCTAAAACGCTAATATTATCGCAAATTTCCTCCACTTTAGCATCGGTGGCAACTCCACCTGATAGCAAGCATTCCAAGACACAACGAAGGCTGAATGCATGATTTGCAAATTCCTGCAACTCTCCCTCAAATTTTGTCCCCTCTAGTGTACTAAGATCCTTGCACAGATCTGCAATGCTAGTATGACCCAATTTTCCCGCTTCATATAACGTAACAGCATGAGATTTCAAGCCTGAAAAAAGTCACAATTATTATTCAGTTAATAAAAAAATGACATAAACATCGGTAGAAGAAAATATATATATAGACGTGATGGAAAAAAAGATAGTTACAAATTTTTAACATCCAACTTGTAACAATTTTAAGTTCCAAATGCAGAATAAAAGGGAGAAGAAATTATTTGTTTCTTCAAACTACTCTTAAATAAGAGAAATAAAACACAATATGCAACATTCTGAATCCAAACAGAGAAACTAAGTAATACATTCACTCCAAGAACCAAGAGATCTAATATCTAATTCCCAGTTAAATGATGAAAATAACCCCAACAGAAACTCCTAATATTACTGTTTATACTGGTCATATAGCAACCCTGCAGACCTATCCCCTTGTTTATGCCTTAACCTTCTGATTCCATCCCTTCGGGCTCATTGAAATGTTAAATGTTAGTCCCATTATTTTTAAGCAGAGAAATTGACTAAAAATTAGCCATATAATAAATATTGGGACAAGGAAACGAAGATAATACCAAACATAAAGATGAATCTGACTAAAATCCAGTAAAACTAGTGTTCTTTTCACGCACACTAGTGGATCAGCTTGACCTTGGTATGATTTCAGATACTTGCATCTAAGGAGATCCACCTATTCCCTAGATGTACGAAAATTAAAGTCAAATTGAAAAGGCAATTTGGGAGAACGATTGAAGGAGCTCTTGAAGGAGGACAAGCTAATAGACTTATTAATTATATTTTATATTGTTGCAGACAACTTTATCATTTGTGCATCCCTCTTCCTGGACAACTGATCCTCCTCTTCTCAATAGAATGTTAGACCAATCTAGTAACCCACAGATCAAAGAGAGACACCTTTGCAAGCAATTGCATGAAGCTCAGCTCTCCCCATTCAAGTATAAACAACTACATCTTATACAAATTTTAATGTGCTTATAGTCCCCATAAATCACAGATCCTGCGGTTTTGACTTCTGCCACTTGACAGGAATACCAATTGCATCCCAAATTAAAACAACAGCTTATATTTTCCTTTTTCTCTTTATTATTATTATTTTGTTCTTCTCATTGATCAGTATATTAGATCACTAGCTAATATACTAAGTGGAGAAACAATATGAGGACATTCATGATCAGAAAATTATGAAATTTAACATTTAGCAGAAAAAATGATCAGGAAGGGAAGAAGAAAAACCTGGTGAAACAGAACCCATCATAAGATAAGATGTTATATTAGCATCAACAACAAAAGCAACACGGGCAAGGCCAGAGCGCTGTCCATAGTTTTCCATCCCGGTAACATCTCCTTGTTGAGCAATATCACCATCAACAGAAATGTTTGCTGAGCCAATACTAGCACTAGAAGCCTCGTCTTCATCAATGAGGGTGGCTCTTGGAGTGCCAGGTGTATCATGAAGAATGGATGCTGGATCAATTACTTTTACTGCCCACCCTAATCTACAAGCAAAAGATGCAGCGGCTTGCAGCTGAGAAAGATCAGCCTGTAATGTTGTTGCCAATTCAGCAACAGTGGCATTCTCGCTTGAAACAACAAAAACTGCATACAACAACCTGGATAATGGTGCATTTAATAACATCAGGATCTTGGTTTTATAGAGCAAGTAACTGATATTTAGGAGAAAAATAATGCATCATTTACTATAATAACTCCCTTACTCCTCGATAGGATCTTCATAAGACTGCTCCCTGTTGGAAACAAACCCTTCAAGCCTGGAAACTGAATTATCATAGTTATTATAATTCAAACTAAAAATTCAAATAGGATAGCAGAGCAAGGTCAAATGAACAGGAGTAAAAATAATATTCTAAGAGAATTTTATGTGGCAACACAAATTCTGCACATCAATAAGTTACCTTTAAAACGGTCGTCAGCATAGACAGAGACATCAAAGTAGATCAATCCACGTCGAAAAAGACCTTTTATAACATCAGGATCAAACAGGATATATGCATTAGCTTCCTCCTTGCAGACTTTATCTATCGTTGCCATTTCTTCTTCTGTTAGTTTCTGTGGAAAGGAGAGAAAATATTGTAAGTTGACATCAATTGCAAAGAGCTTGACCATTGGTTATATAGATGCTTATGGATTCATAAAAAGAAGGAATCTTTTGAACTCTTACCTTAAATTCTTCCAGAGTAAAATTAACCAGACAAACTCCCCACCATGGTTCAATTGAAAAGTCTGCAGGTTGTGTAGGCAACAGTTCTTTGGCAATTGACTTGTTCAGCTTCCACATAATTTTCTGGATAGCGATAAGTAATGACAGGTAAGATGCTATAAGTATATCTCATCCCAAATGATGAATTTTAAACAATGCTAAAGCACAATTACGTTTAAACTAATCTTCAGATTGAGAATTTATGACACCATCAAGAGTTTATACTGTGAAATATTGATCTCACGGAAAAAATAAAACTGTGTACATCTTAAAGTGATGACCTACAAATAAGGTTTCAGCACACAACTAAAAACTTGCTCAGCTTATTGAATAATGAATATCAATTTTTATACATTCTCATAAGAACTAACAGGATTTAATCTCTGTAATGAAAATTCTAATAAAGGAAAAGGAGAAGCAAACAGATTAATGCAACAAAAGGAAGAAATCCAATCTAAAGCATGATATCATGGTTTCTTAGAGTAAAGAGTGTATCCAAGAGCTTAGCAGTTCAGATTTTCAAGCCTAACCATCCTTTTCTATTATCATGTTGACAGAGAGAAAGTATTACCATCCTTTCAACTTCAATGCAATGATACTGTGCGGTCACTATTTCTAGGCTTCTAGCCCATCGAAATCTTAGCCATTGCTCAGTTACAGTCAAGTAAAACGTGCATGACAGTCCGCTCACATGTATATGTATATGTGGGTGTGTGTGCCATACACACTCATACTTTATGAATCTTTAAGCACATGGGCAATCTAATACAGTACCTTCGATCTGCACTTGTTCATGATATCAATGAATTCATTTCTCCCTATTCCTGTAAGCCGCAAGGCATCTGCAGCACTGAAGTTTGGTATGCTGTCATAAGGTTGCTCTGATAAAAATAAATGACACGCGTGAGAATTAAATAAAAGATTAAGTAAATACTGTAGCAAAATTATGCCTAATTCAGTAGCTAATAATATAGAAAACTCATAATGAAATCTTCTAACAAGTAAAAGTCTTACCATTTTTCATAACCTCAAATATCATGTCACAATAATATCTGAAAGGCGATAACCTCATTACACGGCAAACATAATCAGCAAGGTGATAGGGAAATAACTGCAGGAGAGTAAGTCAAAAATGTAAGGAGGCTAACATCAACCATATAAATGACACTTAAAAGGTAAAACCACTTCCAATACATGGTACTTATATGTTCAATTATGCCACACCTAATCTAAACTACAAAGCTATGATCTGTAGCACAATGAAAAGCCTAATGGGTAATCCGTCACATATATAACAAATGAAGAGTGCATAACACGCACCGCCAAATTTTTTCGCAAGTAACGCATCATGTCTTCATAATATTCACCTTCTTTGCATACTTTACGAGCAAAACATTTATTCCATTGAAATCTTTTCTTGATGCAATATTCGACAACCCTGCGTGAAATACCCATTCAAAGACATCATAAAATGTAAGCAACAAGCAAATGAAACAAGGGCAATAAGTTACTAAGTTAGAGAGCAATTGTAACCTTCTGTGCCATTCTTCTTTAGAAGCAAGAGTGGCTTGAAGTCGTTTCGGTAGACTCTCCCACTGACACTCTTCCTTGATCGCTTTCACTATCAATTGTTCCTCAATCGTTGTCGGAACGTGCTGCATTTTACCCAACTCTCTCTGCGCGCAAATAATCAAACATTTCAAATTCAATAACAGCTGGTTTTGAAACTACTCAATCAACTTTACAACAAAGTCAAACAATAAGATCAAACCATAATCAATCTCATCTACATTTTTTCCAGAAATTAACCAGTATCCGATTGTAGCATAATTCGACCTATTTGATTCACTATTATGAGTGTAATTCAGAGAACATTAATAAATTACAGGTATCGATGACTAAAATTGAAGTGGAGAGAGTGGATCAAACCTGAAAGCGAAGAAGATTAGCTCCAAGTGAGGTAGGTAGAGTCTTTTAATCAGGTATGGCGTGTATGCGATCTAGGATATGGAGGACTGCAGATGCCGAATTGCATGCATGACTTTATTATTACAGGCCTGACCTTTTTATTATTTACCTGTCAACAGACCCGTAACAGAAGATGATCCAGAATCCAGATCCATTAATTTTGTCAATATTTTTTGTAAGGGGTAACGAGTAACTACACTTGGTAAATGGCATTTGGTATCTTTTTAAAATGGTGTTATTTAAAATATCAATTTTAAAAAATTAAAAAAAAAACTCTAAAAAAACAAATTGTCTATCGTCATTAAAATTTGTAAAATGAAATAATCTTTTTTTATATATAAATAAAGCTAATACAAATAATCTAACATTTTAAAAATATTAAAAAGAAAATTAAAAAAAAAAGGATTATTTAAAAACTAAAAACAATTTTTTATCTAAAAATTAAAATGTAATTTGACTAAATGGCTTTAACACCTTTACCATGATGGTGTGGATTTGAGTTATGTCCTCCCTCTAAATTATAAATCATTGTAATATTTAAAAAAAAAAACATTAAAAGAATTAAATTTTAAGTTTAATAATAATTTTGTATTTTTCCAGTTTTTTATATTTATATTCCATTAAAAAATATTGAAAATGTCCTTTCACCAAATTGTTTGGAAGACCAAAGTAAATAAATGTTGGAATACTCTCTCTATTGATGACCAATTATGGAGGATCTTATAGCTGTTTAAATCCATATTATAAAACAGTTTTATGTTTTCAAAAACAAAACAAAAAAAAAAAAAAACTTTAAAATTGTTTGCCTAAGTGTTTTATTAAATATGTTTTTAAAACAAAAAATAAGATCCCGTCCTGTAGCTATTTTTCAGTCCGTTTTCGTTTTTATTTTTCAAAAACGCGATCGTTAACCGTTTTTCATTTTATTTTCGAAAAAAAAAATTTGAAAAAAAAATCAGTGATAAAATTGAAAAATTTAAAAAACATAAAATACTTGTTTTTTGTTATCGCTTTTATTTTTCATTTTGTTTTTCATTTTTTATATAAAAAAATCTTTGTTTTTTAAACTATTAATTGTACTGTTATGCGTTTGATATGGTTAGGACAAGTAGGGACAAGAACTAAAACATTGATATAATAATAATAATAATATATATATATATATATTGTTAACGGAAAATTTACTCAAGATAAGAAATTCTAACTAACACCCTCGAGACCATTACTACGGAGGTGGTGGCCGGGGTCGGTACCTTTGATACCTGAACTGCTTAGATTGAAACGAATGTTTAAATGACCCTAGCAAATGAGAGCTTTATTATAGACCACTTGTGATACACAGGAATCTCTCATATACACTTACAATCTCTCTAGTACATAGGAAGGTGGTAATTTCGTGCATGTCGAATAGTAGATATCATGATGGTCGTGTTCTGATCATAGAATTTAGGCCTGACCTAATTCTTTCTTCCTTCTCCTCTTTTCTTTTTCTTCCTCTTGTCTGCCTACATGTTTGGCTCTATTTATCTCTGATCTAAGTAGGTTTAAACTCACAAATATCCCGCCACGATCCTATGAATCTATTCCCTCCTTATCGGACGGGATCCATTATTTGAAAGTTGTTGACTTCACGTTAATAACGGGTGTGATGATATTGTTGACGAAGATAAGTTTGTTTCCTTTTTGGAATCAAACTCTTGACTTACACGTACGTGGAATTAATGTTGGTTTATTACATAGATATGATCTTGTGTGTACTAAGGGCATGATTCTTCATAGAGATCATCGAGTTAGATGCTCGTATCGTGGAGGGGACAGTGGGCTCCTAGAGAGGTTGGTGGGTTTCCAGTTTTAGGCTACGAGTTAAGCTCGACCTCTGGGAGCCTTAACCTGGTGGAAGCTTACTTTGCCTGTCGGGCTTCACTTCGAGCGTTTCTTGAGTTCGGTGATCCTTCCTTGCTTTCGTGGGATGGTTTTGGAATCCGACCCCAGGGATCGAGGTTCCTAGATAGGTGGCCTCGAGAAGCCCGAATTTCAGTGTTCGCGTGAGGACTTTTCATGGTCGTGCCTAGCTTCATCCCTGATAGTTTCGAAGCCCGACGATCCTTCCTTGCTTTTGCAAGGTAGTTTTATAGTCTGCTCGGGGTCTCATGAATGTCGAATTTGGGCTTTGATCCGAGCAAGGAGAGTGGAAAATTTCTATTTGATCTCTAGCTAAATTTTAGAAATAGCTAGATAGCCCTCCTGATGCCTTGGTCGGGCTACCACCCACAAGAAGGGTCTGAGTGTAAAAGCATAGTTGTCATCCAGATCTCGAGACCAGGAAATAGCTAGATAGTCATCCTGATGCCTTGGTCGGGTTATCACCCCCAAGAAGGGTCTGAGTGTAAGAGCATAGTTGTCATCCAGATCTCGAGACCAGGAAATAGCTAGATAGCCCTCTTGATGCCTTTGTCGGGCTACCACCACCAAGAAGGGTCTGAGTGTAAGAACATAGTTACCATCCAGATCTCGAGACCAGGAAATAACTAGATAGCTCTCTTGATACCTTAGACGGGTTACAACCCCCAAAAAGGACTCGAGTTTAAGAGCGCGGTAGCCATCCCGATCTCCAGCCTAAGAGAGGGCTTGACAGTTCTCCTTGATACCTCATTCGGGCTATAACCCCCTAGAATAGCTCGGGGATGGAGGGCTCTTTAACTTAAACTCTAATATCTCAGTTATCATTGGTTGCTAATTCTCCGTGTACATGTGGTTGCTTACTGTGATAGGTGCATACTGGTCTACGACCAAACAATGAGACTATCGA
This sequence comes from Dipteronia dyeriana, assembly GCA_032871835.1. Lineage (NCBI taxonomy): Eukaryota > Viridiplantae > Streptophyta > Magnoliopsida > Sapindales > Sapindaceae > Dipteronia > Dipteronia dyeriana. Next base: position 106,091,327 of record CM065296.1, on the reverse strand, counting down.
CTAAAGTCACCGAGCTACAAGTTTCTGTCAATAGTCGAAAAGCTCGAGCTAGTTATCTACTTTCACACTTAAGCAGTTTTCCTATCTTGTTACTTTTCACAAGCTAAGTCAGGTTGCTATAGAGGCTGAACCCAAAGGGAGATCAGAAATGAAGCAAGTACATGCAAGTCAAAATTTGAACCATATCAAAAAGTTAAATTCCATTAATGAATCGGGGAGTCTATCCCCCGGTAAGGCTACAACAATCGAACAGGGAGCCCAACCTCTGGTTCCGGGCTACAAAAAAAAAGAGTGATGATGATGATCAAGCAGGAGTAAAGATGGGATGCCCACCCCCTTTTCCGGGTATTCAGAACAAGTTACAAGAAGATGGATTCAAACTTCTGTATCCTCATGATTTCCTTCAGTTTCCCCTTCCTCAGGATGAATCTCGCCTCCTGCTCCTCTTTCCGATGGTCTCTCATCATGGTTAGCCGCCTCTACCACCTTTTTCTGAGGATGCCCCTCGATTGTCGGTTGATCAGTTGGATCCTCCTACAAGACCTCATTGACCACCACCATGACATCATGTGGTATGACAACATCAAGAAGATTGGCCATTGACTCTGGAATGACCTCCCCTTCTTCTGGCTCAATGGGCTAAACCCCCCTCGAAGATTCTTCTAAACCTGACGCAGGGTAGGCCGGGACAGAAGGAGGTAGATCTGGTATTTCAAGCTGCATCCCAGTTCCGTCTCTAGTAGAAAGAGCCACTTCTTCATTATTGAGGCGAGACATCTCTGCAACCCAAGCCATGATGTCTTCCCTATCCCAACCGACGATGGTGAAGAGTTCAAAGGGAAGGGAAAGGGCTTCCGCGACCTGGAAGGAGGCATAGAAATACCCATCACTGAAAGAGGCTTCCACTTCAGCCTGAAGCTTGGCAACTTAGGCCTACAGAGCTTGGCTCTCAGCATCCAGTGCGTTTATCTCTTCCTTTCAATCATCCTGTTATCTGGCTTGTCGCTTAGACCGAAGAGTTCCCGGTCCTTCAAACTCGTCGCTCTAGTAGGAATGTCTCATTCGGTTCCGACTTCTCAAATCAACCCGATAACCCTTTGAACTTAGTTGACGAGGATTCCAACGTTGGAGAGAGGGTCGACGTCGCTGGGTAGGTTCAAGTTACGGTGGCTGGGCTTCCTTCAACGACTTCTATTCATTCTGAATCTAGGGTTTTCCCCGACTCTACTGTTAACCTACAATCGATCAACCGCAATCCGGATAAATACGGCTTTCCTAAGGGCGTCACTCTCACAGTTCCCTATAGAAACTACGATGTTTTTAATCCTCTCGCGGGTAAGCTTCTCATTCATTTAGCGGCCTTTGAGAATGGGATCAGACTCCCCATTCACCCTACTCATCTGCGGGATCTTAGCGCCCTTCAAATAGCTCTTATTCAACTGACGCCCGGCTTTTGGAGGTATCTGATAGGCTTCCTCGTGCTGTGGAGGGCAGAGTGCGAGTTGGGCAAGGTCACCAGGGAACATGGAGCAGAAGAGTTGGCCTATCTTTTTCAGATCGGGAGCCTGTCTGGAGGTCTCCGGGGACAGTTATATGTGAAGGCCAAAAACAAGCTCAACTTTATCATTCCCGGCGCTTCGAGAAAAGATCTTGCTTGGAAGGAAGGGTGGATATTAACGGGTGGATATTGGGGAAACTCCATATTCATCGACGGGTATGAGTTCACGGTTCCCACCGCCTTCAGCGACAAAACCTCATGGGACAAAGATTCCCTACCTACCGAGTCCGAGGTTGTGCTGAAGACTATTCTCAAAAGGAATTACCTGAACATGAGGTTTCCAACTGCTGATCCCTTCGATTCCCGTAGGGTGAATAAGTATCTGCAGATCTCTGATGCTACCCATCGTAAGTAATCCCAAATTAAACATTCATGAGACACCGAGCAGACTATAAAACTACCTCGCAGAAGCAAGGATGGATCGTCGGGCTTCGGAACTATCAGGGATGAAGCTAGGCACGACCAAGTCAAGTCCTCACGCGAACACTGAAATCCGGCTTCTCGAGGTCACCTATCTAGGAACCTCGATCCCTGGGGTCGGATTTCAAAACCATCCCACAAAAGCAAGGAAGGATCTTCGAGCTCAAGAAACGCTCGAAGTGAAGCCCGACAGGCAAAGCAAGCTCCCACCAGGTTAAGGCTCTCAGAGATCGAGTTTAACTAGTAGCCTAAAACTGGAAACCCACCAACCTCTACAGGAGCCCGCTGTCCCCTCCACGATACGAGCATCTAACTCGATGATCTCTATGAAGAATCATACCCTGAGTACACACAAGATCATATCTATGTAATAAACCAACATTAATTCCACGTACGTGTAAGTTAAGAGTTTGATTCTAAAAAGGAAACAAACTTATCTTCGTCAACAATATCATCGCACCCGTTATTAACGTGAAGTCAACAACTTTCAAATAATGGATCCCGTCCGATAAAGAGGGAACAGATTCGTAGGATCGTGGTGGAATATTTGTGGGTTTAAACCTACTTGGACTAGAGATAAATAGGGCAAAGCATGGAGGCAGGCAAAAGGAAAAAAAAAAGGAGAAAGAAGAAAGAATTAGGTCAGGCCTAAATTCTGTTATCAAAACACGGCCATCATGGTATCTACTATTCGACAAGCACGAAATTACCACATTCTATGTACTAGAGAGATTGTGAGTGTATATGAGAGATTCATGTGTATCACAAGTGTTCTATAATAAAGCTCTCATTTGCTAGGGTCATTTAAACATTCATTTCAATCTAAACAGGTCAGCTATCAAAGGTACCAACCCCGACCACCATCTCTATGGCAATGGTCTCGAAGGTGTTAGCTGAAATTTCTCATCTTGAGCAAATTTTTCGTTTACACTTTCTGGCGTCGTCTGTGGGAACTCCCACACCACCATCTTTATATTCACAAGTTTGTTGTTTTACAAGAGTCATGAGGCTTCGCTCCTCCCAAGGACAGTCAGGAGCATCGGGACAACCTTCCGCTACATCGACACAAAAGGTCCCGAAGAAAAGAAGAAAATCCAGGCTCTGTAGCCAGGTCTAAGACCAGACAGCCACTGTACGGGCTTTGGATCCCCCTATGGGAATTCAGGTCAAGCTTAACCAACAAGCGACGACCTTCGTGGAAAACGTCCGTCTTTGACTGCTCGCGGAGGGTATTACTATCCAGCAAGCAAACTTCTACAATCGAGGGGAATCAAACAAGCCTGGGACTAGGCAACCCGCATTTGATCGCCTAGGACCTACCCTCCCGGAGCCAGCTCGTAATAAAACGGGACTCCCACCTTCTATTCGGGATAGGTTAGGGCCCATGCCCCCCCTTCCCGAAGCGTTGTCACGTTACCAATCCAGGCCAAGCAAGTCAAGTCCGTGATGGACGTCCCTCCCCGAGAGAAACACGAGTTTTTTCCCCCAACGAATTCAAGGAGGGAAACCCGAGCTAGGGATGAGGAGGGTCAGCAAAGCCCTCAGTCAGACCCCCTTCGAAGAAGGAATCGGGTAGAGGTCGCCAACTCGTCAGAGGAGTCTGACAGTTATGAGACCGAGATCAACTCAAGAAACCCGAGAGCAAGCACCTGAGAGACCAGTTGGCAGAGCTTCAGAAAGAGGTCCAGTAGATAAAGAAGGGGAAGTACAATGAGGACAATAATGACTACCTAAGTGAAATGAATGATCCTTTCATCAGAAGGATCTGTGAAGCGAAGCTCCTGCCAAAGTTCAAAATGCCGATTAACAAGTTCTCCGAGACTGAGGATGTTGGAACCCCGTTCACCGGTCACACAGCGGAACTAGGTTTTTTTTTATATACAGATCATATCTGTATCTGGAACCAGTGAACTTTGGATCGTAATTATTTTTCGAAACCAATACATACAATATGTAAACACAGGAAATTGTAATCAATAAAATCAGAATAACATACCAACGTTTGGAGGTTCCTTCACTTTACGTTATGCTCCTGTCTGAACCAATCTTACCAACATTTGGAAGCTCCTTCACTTTACGATGTGCTCCTATTTGAACCATTCGATCTTCCTCGCTATCTCCCGGGATTGGTAACTACATGTGTGCTCGTCACAGTCTCAGGAACTTGAATGGAGGATGTAGAGAAATATTTGAAGAAACTCTTTCTTCTCAATTTGGTGTATTGATTTCTTACACACATAAATTATATCTCATGTAAAATTTATATCGACTAATGTGGTTCAATTCTTAAAATCATAATATATATCTAATATATTTTTTTTTTATTTCTCACGCAAATTTTGTTTTAATAACAGATCAAGCATGAAGCACCTGATTAAAAATATACCTCTGCTCACTTTTATATCATATATATATATTTATATATATATTTCACGCCACTGCTCACTTTTCTATCAAAAATATATATATCACCCCATAGCTCACTTTTCTATCAATAAAATATATATCACGCTTAAAAAAAAAAAAAAAATCTATGCTGCTCTCGCTTTTTGCAAAAATAAAATAAAAATATCTCTGCTGCTCTCAAATTTTATATATGTATTTACATCCCATGTAAATCGACTATTATTTCATATACACATCAATTTATATCCGATGTAATCTCTTATATTATTAATTGATATATATCTTTTAATTATTCTTTTTAAATATATCTAATATATTAAAAGTGATAATAAGTATTTTAAATTTAAACTTAAATTTAAATACTTAAATAAATGATTTAGTAAGATAAAAATAATCATATTATTTTATCTTCACCTAAATTCATATATCAACTAACACCCTCCAATTAATAGTTAATTAATAATTCATAATTAATTAATAATTCATAATTATCAATATAATTAAATAATCTAATTATTTAATTAATTTAACTATTAATATTCATTAATTAAATAATCTCATTATTCAATTAATTTCCGAATATATACGTATCACTTTTGTAACATAATTAATTGGACAATCCAATTAATTAACCGTGACCCTTGTTACCTAAATCGACCGGGCTAGCAAGGGGACCTAATTGATCCACAATATTTTGAGCTCCAATAATCATCGGAATCATTAATTAAACTCTTTAATTAATATTCCTTGATTATTAACTCCGATGTTGTTCCACTAAAAACCCGACGCTGCACTCTCTTAACTGTAAACGCTTTTACACAGACAGATATAACTCGGTGTCCATCGATATAGCTATTACATATGGTGTGATCCTCCACATTAGTTCATAATTAGAGCTGGGTCATAATGTCCATTATACCCCTCTAATCACATATATCCATTGATTCTCTAATGGACAATAAATCATATTTCCTTAAGAAATTATGAGAGCGCTCATATTGTCCAAGTCCCGAATCAACCCTTAAGGGAACTACCATCTACTTCTCACAAGAAGGAGTGAATTTCACTATTGTGTACAAACATTCCCAGCCACAAATCAAACCGCAATCCCAACATACGGAGTATATTGATTAGGAAATGCATCTGACCTCACCCATGGTATATCAAAGATTACGATTTAACCTGAAGGAGTTGATAAGACATTCAGGATTAAGATCACCCATATATAGCCATTATTAGTTGATATATACGAATCTCATCGGTAAACGGATCTTGGTGAGAGATTCATATAAATCATGACTCAGTCCTATATGATCACATCATACAAGGTGTCTCTATTCCCATATCTCATATGAATGATTCATGATAGAATCATCGTACATTAAGGAATGGACCGCAACTATAGATTAACCACACATAAAGTAACCAACTTTATTTGCTATCTATGGACTCTTTAGATTGCACGTCTCTTACTGTATCCATATGTATATGACACTCATATACACAGTTCGAGATTACATCCAGCAATTATGGATGTTAAGTATATGCACAAGTTATAAAATAAACAACACAACATGAATGAATTGAACTTTTTCTTTTATTTATTTCATAAATCCAATTACAAATTACATCTTTAGGGTATAAACCCCAACAGAGGATCCCTTGAGCCACTTGGAGAGCTTCATTCAACAGATGAAGGTCCAGAATACGACCAAGGCTGCTATGTGTCGGATGTTCCCAACTAAGCTGACAAATTACGCTAAGACCTGGATTAGAAAGCTACCGGCTGGCAGTGTGGATTCCCTCACGAAGTTGTCAACCGATTTATGCTCGTAATTCCAGGGAGTTAAGCCCCGATTGAAGAACCCAATCCATATACAGTACATTATCCACGAGAGAGGGGAAACCCTCCCGGCTTATCCACCAAGAAAGAATCGCCAACTTCAGAAGGAACTTGTGGGCAGGCAAGCTTTTTCGATCTTTTGCCAAGAGACCTACCATGAAGCCTATGACCGGGCTCTGGAGCAAATTGAAGTGGATGAACAACTCAAGGTCAAGATGGAACACGATGATATGAGAGCCGTAAAGCGGTAAAATAAGGAAGCTCCCAAACCCGAGCAAGTTCAAAAAAGCCAAAACAAACCCCCTTATAGATCGATGTATCGTTTCCCCATTTCTCAACTTAGATCGGAAAGATATCCAGCAAAACGAACTCCTCTGCGAGCTTCGCCTCCTATCAAGACAGTGGCACAAATAGCTCGAGATGAGAGAGGATATGATCGTTACACCCCCTTAAATGCATCCGGTGAAACAATCTATCTCGCCATTCGAGACAAGGGGTTGCTACAGAAGCCCGCACCCATGAAAGCCCCTGTCGATAAGAGGAATCGTTATAAGTGTTGTGACTTTCACGAAGACATGAGACACAACACTTCAGAGTGCTATAACCTGCGAAATCAGATCGAGGCTTTGATAAGAGGAGGATGTTTGGTAGAATTCTTACAGCAAATCAGGGATAACATTCAGACTGGAAGGGGAGTATAAGCCGAGATCCGTGAGCACGCTGAGAAAATAAAGGGCTAACAGACGGATCTGATGCAACAAATCCAGATAATACATACCATCAACGGAGGGCCTACTCTGGCCGGGAAAGTCCCTTGTATGGACGAAGGGCGGGGTATCTTCAAGGTCGACTAGAGCCCGACCAACCCCTCATAGTTGTCACAGATCATTTTCACCGAAACGGATGTCTACAACACCGTGTAGCCTCATGATGATCCCATGGTGATCACGGTACAGATTGCCAACTGCATGATACATTGTGTGCTCGTCGACACAGGAAGTAGCATCGGCGTCCTATTTAAAGGCACATTGGAAAAACTAAACTTGAAACAGTGGTGTTACAATAGTTGCACTACCCCGCTGTACGGTTTCACTCGGGACTCAATCATACCCGTGGGATCAAAAATCTTGTCAGTGATCATTGGAGCCACACCTCTCCAGCAGAATATCATGACAGACTTCGTAGTGATGGATACCTCATCGGCCTACAATGTAATATTAGGAAGACCATTTTTCTCATCCTTGAAAGGGGTCTTATCCATTTACCACAACGTCATGAAGTTCCCAGTAGGAGACAATGTGGGGGAATTTCAGGGTGATCAGCAAACAACCATGAGATTATGCAATATCTATCAACTCAACAGCTCTAGCAAAACAACTTGCCCATGTGACAACGATCCATGATAGGGCAACCCTTATATTAACCCTAGAAGATGTAGGGCCTACAAATCACCCCGTGGTGCCAGACAAGGAAGAGCATAGAAGGGAATGGGCCAGCGGCCATTCTGTGGATAAGCTAGAAGAGATTCCTATCCGGATGGGCGATCCCTCGAGGGTCGTCAAAGTCTGAGCCACCCTTGAGCTGGGAGTGAAAGAGGGTTTGATCGTGCTCCTTAAAGAGTTCAACGACATCTTCGCTTGGAGTCACGACGAGATGCCAAGGATCCCGATGACTTTGGCTGCTCATCGATTGACAGTGGATCCAACCTTCAAACCCATCAAACAAAAAAGGCGTCACTTCAACGCTGAAAAAAATGCTACGGTCCAGGAAGAAGTGGACAAATTAACCCAAGCGGGCCTCATTAGAGAGGAACGCTACCCCGAGTGGATCGCAAATGTAGTCATGGTCACAAAGGCAAATAGGAAGTGGCACGTGTGCGTCGACTATACTGACCTCAATACGGCATGCCCGAAAGACAGTTTTCCTCTACCAAAAATTGATCAGTTAGTTGACTCCACCTTCGAAAACAAGCTCCTGAGCTTCATGGACGAGTTTTTAGGGTACAATCAAATTATGATGCACCCCGCCGACCAGGAAAAGACCATCACCGGACGGGGTCAATATTGCTACAAGATGATACCTTTTGGGCTTAAGAACGCAGGAGCCACATACCAATTGTTAGTCAATCGACTGTTCAAGCCCGAAATTGGAAGGTCAATGGAGGTGTACATCGACGACATGATCACCAAGTCATCAACCTTTGAAAGCCATCTAGTCGACTTTCGCCTGGACTTTCATGATCTTAAAGAAGAACCATATGAGATTTAACCCTTCCAAATGCGCTTTTGGGGTGACTGCGGGGAAGTTTCTAGGCTTCATGGTCCATGAGAGAGGCATAAAGGCTAACCCGAAAAAGATTAAGGCTATCCTGGATCTAGAGTCCCTCACATCACTTAAACAGGTTCAAGTCTTGACCGGGCAGGTAGCAACACTCAACATGTTCATTTCTCGGTCTACCAATAAGTGTCTCCCATTCTTCAAAGCCATTAAGCAGGGAAGAAACATGAAATGGGACCAAAAGAGTGAATAAGCTTTTCAAGCCTTGAAAAAATACCTGTCAAGTCCGCCACTACTGGTTAAGCCAAGCCCTAAAGAAGAATTACAAATCTACTTGGACGTCTCAGAAACTGCGGTAAGTGGGGCATTGGTTAAGGAATGTGGAGATACGATCCAACGACCTATCTATTACGTGAGTCATGCTCTTACAAAGCCTGAGAAGAACTATACCCTTTTGGAAAAGCTCGCTTATGCCTTGGTAACCTCGGTAAGGAAGCTTTGTCCCTACTTTCAAGCTCATTCAATAACAGTAAAGACGGACCAACCCCTCTGTCAATTCTTGCAAAGGTCGGATGTTTTCGGAAGGTTGGTTTTATTGGGCCAAGAGCTCACCCAGTTTGATTTAAGGTATAAGCCCAGAACCGTAATTAAAGCCCAGGCTTTGGCGGACTTTGTAGCCGATCTCTCAATGCCCCCATACCAAGCGACCTCTGCAGCGACGAACGTAGCCCTTAAGGGGATTCCAAAGTCTGACAGCTGGCCGAAAGGTTGCAAGTCATTGATCCTCTACATAGATGGAGCATCTGGGCAAACTGAGGGAGGAGCGGGTATAGTCCTAATCGACCCAGAAGGGGCTAAGTGCTGCCACTGTTTCAGATTTGAATTTAAAGCCACTAACAATGAGGCAGAGTATGAAGCCCTCTTAGCCCGAATAAGGGCGGCCGCAGAGCACAAAGTTGATTACCTGCAGGTTAGGAGTGACTCGTCGCTCATAGTCAACCAAGTCTCTAGGGATTATCAGGCAAAAGGGGATAACATGATCGCCTACCTACAGCTTAAGAGTAAGTTAAAAGGATTTAAGATCGAGCAGGTACCTCGACAATAGAATCGTCGAGCTGACATCCTAGCCAGGATAGCTGTAAATGGTGGCCAGACCTTACCCTAGGGGGTCCCTCTTCAAGTGATCCTCATATTTAGCACAGTGACAGGTAAGTAGACTTATAACATGGATCAACAACCATACTGGATGGACCCAATAGTGGATTATCTACAAGAAAGGAGACTTCCCGGGGAACCCGACCAAGCTAGAAAAGTTAAGAGGCTCTTGATTCGGTATTGCTTGGTGGATGGGTACTTATACAGGAGAGGCAGGTCCCTTCATTTGCTATGATGTTTACACCCTGAAGATGCCAAGTGGATATTGAGAAAGGTTCACTCCGGGGAACACAGGAACCACATTGGCGGGGAGGCTCTGGCATATCAGGTAATCCACATGGGGTATTATTGGCCAACCATCCATCAAGATGCAAAAAAATTAGTACTATCCTACGAGGCATGCCAGAACACTGCAAACTTGAGTCACCTCCCGCCAGAGCGGTTGTCATCCCTTAGCTCGTTGTACCCATTTGCTATGTGAGGAGTCGACTTGATTGAACCACTTCCTACTGCTCCTGGTCAAGCCAAGCATGCTATCGTGGCAATTGACTGCTTCACAAGATGGGTCGAAGTCGGACCGCTCTCCCAGATATCAGAAGAAAATACAACAAGGTTCATCAAAAATAATATAGTTTACAGGTTCGGAACCCCTCTTGCCATTATAGCTGACTTCGACAAGTAGTTTAATAATGGCTGATTCAAAGAATTTTACGAGGGCTTGGGAATCGACCTTAGGTTCGCTTCAGTAGCCCACCCTCAGACTAACGGGCTGGTGGAATCCACTAATAAGACTATTAAGAAGCTGTTGAAAAAAAAAACTACAACAGAAAAATGGTAGATGGGCTGAGGAGCTTCCCGAAGTTCTCTAGGCTAATGCACAACTAGGAGAATGGCTACCGTGGAAACGCCCTACTCCCTAGCCTTCGAGGTTGAAGCGGTGCTTCCCATTGAGCACAAACAGACCTCTTTTAGAGTCCAACATTTTGAACCGGGAAGCAACGAGGGCAAGCTCCGAGCTAGCTTGGATCTCTTGGAAGAAAAACAATATCGAGTAGCCGAGAAGGTGGCAGTTTACCAGAGTAGGATTGCTAAATACTTTAACTGTAGGGTTAAAGCCCGAAACTTTGAGAAAGTGTTAACGGGAAATTTACTCAAGGTGAAAAATTCCGACTAACACCCTCGAGACCACTACCACGGAGGTGGTGCCCGGGTTCAGTACCTTTGATACCTTACCTGTTTAGATTGAAACGAATGTTTAAATGACCCTAGCAAATGAGAGCTTTATTATAGAACACTTGTGATACACAGGAATTTCTCATATACACTCACAATATCTCTAGTACATAGGAAGGTGGTAATTTCTTGCTTGCCGAATAGTAGATACCACGATGGTCGTGTTCTGGTCACAGAATTCAGGCCTGACCTAATTCTTTCTTTGTTATCCTCTTTTCTTTTTCTTCCTCTTGTCTGCCTCCATACTTGGCCTTATTTATCTCTGGTCAAAGTAGGTTTAAACTCACAAATATCCCACCACAATCCTATGAATCCGTTCCCTCCTTATCGGGCGGGATCTATTATTTGAAAGTTGTTAATTTCACGTTTATAACGGGTGCGATGATATTGTTGACAAAGATAAGTTTGTTTCCTTTTTGGAATCAAACTCTTGACTTACACGTACGCGAAATTAATGTTAGTTTATTGCGTAGATATGATCATGTGTGTACTCAGGGCATGATTCTTCATAGAGATCATCGAGTTAGATGCTCGTATCGTGGAGGGAACAACGGGCTCCTGGAAAGGTTGGTGTGTTTCCAGTTTTAGGCTACGAGTTAAGCTCGATCTCTGGGAGCCTTAACCTGGTGGGAGCTTGCTTTGCCTGTCGGGCTTCACTTCGAGCGTTTCTTGAGCTCGGCGATCATTCCTTGCTTTCGTGCGATGGTTTTGGAATCCGACCCCAGGGATCGAGGTTCCTGGATAGGTGGCCTCGAGAAGCCCGGATTCTAGTGTTGGCTTGAGAACTTGACCTGGTCGTGCCTAGCTTCATCCCTGATAGTTCCGAAGCCCGACAATCTTTCCTTGCTTCTGCGAGGTAGTTTTATGGTTTGCTCGGGGTCTCATGAATGTCGAATTTGGGTTTTGATCCGAGCAAGGAGAGAAAAATTTCTCTTTGATCCCTAGCATAATTTTACAATTAACATATATATATATTATTATATAAAAAATATTATATATTAGTATATTAATAATTATATATATTATTAAATATAATAATATATTATATGTATTATATATATATACATATATATTAATACTATTTAATTTATATTTAATATATTTTTATAATATGTATATATATATATATATATTATATACAGTTAAATTTTTATAGTTTAATTTTGATTAATTCATTTTTTGATATGTTTTCTTGAATTAATTTTGTATGTTTTACTTTTGTTCAATTTAAAAATTAGAACACAAAAGTTATATTGGTTAATTATTTAATCAACTTGTTTATAGTTGTAATAATATTAAATAAATTACCAAAATTGATATTTTAATTTTTGATAGTTTTCGTTTAACCTACCAGACGCGTTTTTTCTGTTTTCATTTATAAAATACAGATTTCTGTATATGCTATCAGACGCGTTTTCAGAATTCGAAACTGAAATAAAAAATACTGTTTTCATTTTCATTTTTATTTTCGATAAACAGTAAATGAAAAACAATTACAGGACGGGGCATAACTTTTTAAACTGTTTTCCAGTCTGTTTTCACATTTTTTTTTCAAAAATGATTTCGAATTCGCGTTCGTTAACCGTTTTTCATTTAACATTTAAAAACAAAATGAAAAACAAAACCAATGTTAACAGTGAAATATTTGAAAAACACAAAATACTTGTTTTTATTTTTGTTTTTTTTAAAAAAAGTTACAATATTTCTTTTTTCTTTTTTCTCTTCACCGTTGCTCGTCTTCTCTCTTCTTGATCTTCTCTCTTTCCATCTTCATCTTCTTTCTTCCTCGTCTTCACTTTTCCCAATCTGGTATTCTTCGTCTTTAGCTCGCTGTCGCCGCTCTTCTTCTTCTTCTTCACCATGTCCAGATCCACGGCGCTCATTGTTTTTTTTCTTAATTTTTTTTAAAGATTTTAGACAATTTATAATTAATCAAAAAAATATAATTTATAATTAATGTGATTTTTTAAAATAAAAAAATAATTTTAAATAAAATATTTAATCTCATTATTTTTAGATAATAATGTGAAATAAAAAATTCGGACTCAGTCGATAATTGTTTGGGATGAATTATTGATAATTTTAAAAAAATATCGGTTATCGTATCAAACATGTTTTTAATATTTTTATTATCAGAATATTGTTTTCGTATATGCTACCAGACACATTTTCTTATTTCGAAACTGAAATAAAAAATACGGTTTTATTTTCATTTTCAATTTCATTTTTCTTTTCGAAAAACGTTAAACGGAAAACACTTACAGGATGACCACTTAGGTTTTTATAGTTTTCCGTTTTCTTTTGTTTGCATGATTTTTCCCATCATAGACATTATCCACTGATGCATATTTGGTAAAAATTTGAAAACAACTTCGTATTGTTTTTCACTGTTTTCAAAATATTATTTCAAAACAAACCATTTTTTTTTGTCTAAACAATGATTTTACTAATTAAAAAAAACACAAAACACAGTTACATAATTTTCCGTTTTAAAAACTACTTTTAAAAAATGTTATCAATGGTCTGTATTTAAACTGTTTTTAAGGGTCTGTCATGCAGTTGTTTTTCAATCCGTTTCGTTTTTATTCCTAAAAACACTTTAGAAATCGTATTCGTTAACCGTTTTTCATTTTATATTCAAAAAACAAAAACAAAATGGAAAACAAAATCAATATTAAAATTAAAAAATATGGAAAACAACTTAAAGATGTTTTCTTTGTTTTTGTTTGTATTCTTCTTCATTCTTTTTTTTTTCTTCTTATTTCTTCTTCTCTATTTTTCTTCTTGTTCCTAACAGAAATTTTAAAGGAGAAGCTTATTTGCTCTTCCAATACCGGAGGTAAGATCGTCCTTCGGCGACACCTATATGGCCAGATCAGCATCGTCGGAGTCATCGAATGAGGATCTCAGATCCTCTAATGTTGCAGCCACCTATAATTAAAAAAAAAAACATATAACTCTTGTTCACAAAGTCAAACATACTCTGTGAGATGTTCTTCCCAGACGATCCCTTCTACATTTTCAAGAATCAAAATTTTCCTACAAAATTGGTTATTGGTTTTCAATAATTCTTCCCTATATTACAATGGACCCCAAGTTACAATCTTAGACTATTTACATCCGATATCATCTTTGGGCTCACCCTTGCAAGCTTGGTCATTCCTCAAATGTCGATTATATATTTTTGATTTTCATGCAAGGGAAAAATGTTATTTGGTTTTTTTAAAACTATATTTTATTTTTGCATTGCAGGGAATCAATTTTGTTAAACTTACAAATTTGCCTTATATAATTGGACTATGGTCCAGTTTGACATTGTTGTGCTGTGAGAAAAATTATTTTTGATTCTGTTGTGGGGGAATTGCTTTTGGATTTGCTGAAGAATCAGTTGGGTGTTTGGTAAATTGATTTTTAAAAGTGCTGTAAGAACCAAAAACAATTTCAATATATTTGATAAAAAACCGTTGTGACTGAACAAAATTACTAGAAAGAACAAAAATGAATATTTAAGATGATTTGAAAATAAATAATTTATTTTATTTTTGTATAACCATAAACATGTTATGAAATAAATAATTAATTTTATTTTTGTGTGACCATAAACTTGTTATAAAATAAATAAATAAATTTTGTCAAAAAATATATAATTTTGCTTTAATATTTTTTTTATCTATTGTCACATATGTTGTGAATATATCAAGAAAACTAACATAATTTGATTCAAGGATTCATAAGATTACACAATTGAAATAGACAACATGTAAATAGCAAAGTGTATGTTATAGTAAATTGTAAATAAAATAATAAATGTTAAGTGCGTATTTTGTTATGTGGTAAATTTCATAAAATGCAAGCGATAAAATAGTAAGTTTGGAAACAAAATCATTAATCAGAGTGTTAAGGCTCAGTTTGACATTGCTTCCCCAGCTGCTTCTGGGGACAAAAGTGATTCTGAACCTCAGACAGTGTGTTTGGTAAAATCGTGGGGAAGTGCTTTTGGTCACTTTTAGCTTCTCCCAACTGAGTTTTTGAGAAGCTACAAATACATGATTTTGGATTTTTGCTTCTACTTTTTAAAAACGCGCTACAGTGATATTAAATGAAATTTTACTAACTTTCCAACGTTGTCCTTGCCTTTAACGAAATTTAATAAAAAAAAATTTGGACTTATATTTTTGTACAAAAAAAAATATTTCCATAATTAATTCAATAAAGTAAAATAAAAATGAAATAAAAAATAAAGTAGAATAAAATAAAGAAATAAAGAAATAAAGAAATAAAGAAATATGACTAATTAATTAAATAAAGTAGAATAAAAAATAGGGCTAATTAATTCAATAAAGTACCATAATTATATAACACTTAACACTAAATATAAATAAACAAGAAAAATATAAATTATAGTAAATTAGTACCATTTAGATGTCTTTGTCCTTTAGTAATTTTACACACTCACAACACTTTTTATATCAGTTTACCAAATACGTTGAAATTGCTTTTAGTTCTCATAGAATTTTTGAAAATCAGTTTACCAAACACTCAGCCGATTCTTCCCACAGTAATTCCAAAAGCAATCCCCCCCACAGCAATTTCAGAAGCACTTCTCCCCACAGCACATCAATGCCAAATTGTGCCTAAGTGTGATTGCATTTCTGCTTCCTAGGAAGCTGATTTCTAAAAGCATCAATTTGTACCTTCTCAATTTCTGCTTCAATTTGTACCTTCTCAATTTCTGCTGTGAGGGAAGCCAAAAGAGACCAAAAACACTTTCTAAAAATTTTACCAAACACCCCAGGCCAACTTCAGAAGCACTTTTAGCTCCAAAAGCAGTCTGTGAAGCAATCCCAAACTGGGCCTATGTATGTTCAAAAACACAATTTTTAATCAATTTTCTTGTTTGATTCATTATTGTATTTCTCTCTTTATTTTTTCAACAATTTTTAAATTATGAGTTATTTGATAATTATTTGGGATAAATTATTGACTCACTTTTATTCAAATTAAAGATTACAATAGAAAAAATATTACGAAAATTATAATTTTTATGTTTTTCGGTTAACCTACTAGACGTATTTTCTTACATTTTTATTTTCATTAAATGCTACCAAACGCGTTTTCGGATTTCGAAACTAAAACAAAAAACATTGTTTTTATTTTAATTTTTCTATTCAAATAACAGCAAATGAAAAACGCATATAAGACGCGCCTTTACCTACCTTTTTTTATAATTGATTCAACTTTTATTAGATCCGAAAGGGTAAATATAAACAAGTATAATGGTATCGTTGCCCCCTGCATTCTTCACGAATTGCTTATGTCCCCTGAATTCTTAAAATGATCACTAAACCACCTAAACTCTCTGAAATCGATAAAAAGTGATAGAATCTAGACGATTTCACTTTCTGTTCTTAATTCACTTCATGTGACTTCCATACAAAGAGTCATAAAGGCCTTTTTAGTCATTTCTTGTTTGTAATCTGAGGGGTAACTTGTTAATTTTAACATTTTCCTTATTTTACCTAAAATTCCCTAAATCGTCTTGATGTCGTTCTAGAACAAAAATTACGGTTTCTTTTAAAATGAAGATCTAGGGTTTGGATTTGTCGGTTTTCAATCACAAAATCTCGTAGATTTAGATTAACGTAGCTTCATTGGTGCTATGTGGTTGCTCTCCTGCTCTGTTAACGAACAGTGGTGGAGAAATCGTTTGACCATGGACAAACGATGATGAATAACCGCAATATGGTAAGTTTTCTATGAATTTAGATTAATATTGTTGTTGTATGTGTTTTTAGGGTGTATTTTGGGATGGGTATGAGAAAACCTTTACAATATATACAGATTTTTGGATTTAAAGGTTTTCGACATTTTGTCTTAAAATTCTATTCAAATTGAGATTGTTTAGCACCGAACAGATATAAATACAAATGGGAGGGGACCGTTTCTAAAATATAAAATTGCTCATGTCAAACCCACTTGCAACTGGAAATTTCCTTTTCAATTACACTGTGAAACACAGAATAAGAAGCGTATGAAGAAGTTCTAGAAATTGTTATTTGCATTGGAAAAAATTGTGGATGAAGAACCCCAATATATGGAAGAAAGAGCTCTCAAAATCATGTTTTGCACTGGAAATCAATCAAAAACGAATTTGTGGTTTCTATTGGTCAGTATATCAGATGCTTTGATATTTGTTATTCTCATTTTAACATTTTTTTTACAATTGCACATGAAAGTCACGTGATGGGAATTACAGACGGAAAGTGATTTCCGTATGGATTCCATCACATGATGTCAATTTCAAAGAGTTCAATGGGTTTAGTAACTATTTTAAGAATTCGAGGGGACATAAGCAATTCACGAACAATTCAGATGACAACAATACGATTTAGTTTACAAACAATCGGAGAGAATTTCATGGGGTGTATTGGTTTATTTTAATAGATAATTATGGGAAGTAAAAGTCTGGTGCTATTAAATTGAGACTTTTTTCATAAATTAGATAAGTATGGGGGGATTTGATTAGGATTTTTAAGATTTTTTTAAAAGTCCATAATATCATGTGGTATTGGATCTAGACTTTTAAAATACAACAAATTGTCTGGTGGTATTGAATTGAGATCAGTATTTGTAGGATTTCATGACAAAATAGATTTTCTAGACTTTTTAGTGATAACTATAAATACCAAGACCCCAAAATTGTCTTACCCTTTTCCATCAGACTTTTATAAAGATGATGATCAGAGAGTGGGTGGTGGGGACTTGGGAAGAGAAAAAAGGTGTCGAGACACATTCAATCGATTGTGAGAAATGACGGAGTTAAGCAAGTTGTTGGGATCTGTGACGATTGCCAATGGAAGCATTTTGCCTAACATTCATTAGACTCTACTGTCGAAGAAAATTGGGGGAAAAGAAGGGCAAGATTGGCTTTGTTCCTCAGGAGTTTTAGGGTTTTATTTGAGTTAGCTTTTGGTTTAGATTTATGTTGATAGCATCAATCTATACTCTTATATGTTTATGAGGGTTATAATTCATTTCATCACATAAGTATATCTTTTCTTTTGAAATTTTTCTACAGACTCACTGTTTCTTTTTGTGGGTTTCTTCCAACAAAATGCTTGAAATTGTATGTGATTCCTATTTTGTTCGTGGGTTTTCATATGTTGTGTATTTGATGCTCAGTTGTGAATTCTCTATTTCTTAAAGGTAAAATGATGTTAGGTTTTCATTTTTTTAAAATGGTGCTCAGTTAGGCTTTCATTTTTTTTATAGGTGTAAATCCCTTTTTTGATTGTCAAGTAAAAATGCAAAGTTTCAGTCCAGAGAGTGGGCGGTGGACTGGTGGTGAATATGGTATGGGTGAGGAGGATGAAGACGAAGAGAATGAGACATGTAGGCAAGAAGATTATGAATATATATATATATATATATTATAATCATAGTTTTTTTATGTAAAAAAAATCATGTATAACTCAACAAGGTTATTTGACACAATATTCCTATGAACAAATCCTAAAAGTTTATAAATAGAGTCTAGATAATCTCAATAGTCAATAAATAAAGTCTAAAGTAGAAATGACAATGGATCGGATTGGGTATGGATACCCCAATATTCATCCCAGTATCCATTTGAAATATATATCTCTATCTCCGCTTCCATCCATCCATCCTCATTTATAAGTGAGCGGAGTGGATTCGAATAATCCGCTAATTAAGATAAATATATCCATCTTCCCTCTGTTTATATCCATATCCGATGATTCTTTCTTTTACGATTTACAAAATAAAAATGTAACTAACATATTTAACGATATATTTTATCCTATTTAATGAGAAACAAATATATCCAATAAAGCTCAAATATAAAAATTAATAATAACTTATATAATTAGAATTAATAATTACATAATGAAATAAACTCAATAGTAATAACACAAGAACACAAGAAGAAATCAAGAAATAGATAACATATAAATATGATATTTTATTCACTTCTCAATGGTATTTACAACTTGGTGAGTCTTCCCTTTCATAGGCTCATAATATAGTAGTTACAAGGATGAAAATACATTAGTAATAAACATGAGAATAAATGGTGTCATAAATATGAGAATAAATTGTGCCATAAACATGAGAATAAATTGTACCATAAACTTGAGAATAAATTTGGGAAGATGAATGATCATAAGTTACATTGTAATATTGGATGGATATTCACTCATATTGTATTTTCATAACACTACCCCTTGAATATTCATTTTACATAGAATATACCTCGTTAAAACCTTTACTAGTAAAAACCCTGCGGAAAAAAAACCAGTGAAGGAAAAAGAGTACATTATTCATATGTATTTGAAAAATAATATTAGAGGTGATAACAACTGCCTCATTAAAACCTTACTGAGAAAAAATCTATGGGATAAAAACTCAGTGAAGGAAAAAGAGTACAGTATATAATATATAGATTTTCCTCCAAAATAATTAATCCCCCTCATCAATACGCTCATTTTGTTGTTGTTATCTCAATTGTTTGAAAAATACTTTTCAATTACCACATCCCAGTATCATGCACTAACTTTGTAAATGTTACGGTTGATAATACTTTTATAAATAAATCTGTAAGATTTTCACTTGAGCGTATTTTTTGAATATCTATTTCACCATTCCTTTGAAGCTCATGTGTATATAATTTTTTTAGTGAAATGTGCTTAGTTCGATAGCCTTTAATATATCCTCCTTTAATATGTGTAATGCAATGAGCATTATCTTCATATAATATTGTGAGACTACTTTTTATTGAAGATAGTCAACATATTTTCTGAATATTTTGTATCATGGATCTTAACCAAATAAACTCCATGCTAGCTTCGTGAATTGCCAATATCTCCGAATGGTTTGAGGAAGTGGCAACCATTGTTTGTTTAACAGATCTCCATGAGATAACAGTATTTTCATAGGTAAATAAATATCCTATTTGTGATCGGGCTTTATGTGGATTAGAAAGGTATCTAACATCCGTATATATCCGGATAATTGTGATTTTGATCCGTTTGAGTAAAATAACCCCATATCAATTGTTCCACAAAGATAACGCAATACATGCTTAACACCATTCCAATGTCTTCTCATTGGTGCAGAACTATACCTTGCTAGTAAATTGACTGCAAATGTAATGTCAGACCTTGTACATTTTGCAAGGTACATAAGTGCTCCAATTACATTTAAATATGGTACTTCAGGACCAAGAAGCTCTTCACCATCTTCTTTTGGACGAAATGGATCTTTGTCTGTATCAAGTGATCGAACAACCATTGGAGTGCTTAATGGATAAGTTTAATCCATATAAAAACACTTTAAGACTTTTTCCTTATATGTTAATTGATGAATAAATATCTCATTTGGCAAATGCTTGATCTGCAGACTGAGACAAATTTTTGTTTTACCAAGATCTTTCATTTCAAAATCATCTTTTAAGTAAGATACAGTTTTTGTGAGTTCTTCAATATTGCCAATGAGATTTAAATCATCAACATATACTGCAATGCTAGCGAATCCAATTTCTGATTTTTTAATGAACACACATGGGTAAATTGGATTATTTGCATATCTCTCTTTCAATAAATACTCGCTTAAGCAGTTGTACCACATGAGCCCGGATTGTTTTAACCCGTATATGGATCTTTGTAGCTTAATTGAATACAAGCTTCTATGTTTTAATTTTTCATTCATTTTATATCCTTCATGGATTTTCATATATATGTCGGTATCAATAGATCCATACAGGTATGTTGTTACTACGCCCATAAGACGCATATCAAGCCCTTTTGAGGCTGCCAAATTAATTAAAAATCGGAATGTGATTGCATATATTACCGGAGAATAAGTCTCATTATAGTCAATACTTGGTCTCTACGAGAAACCTTATGCTACGAGTCGTGCTTTATATCTTACAATCTCATTTTTCTCATTTCGTTTTCTAACACAAAACCCATTTATACCCTTCAGGTTTGACATCTTCAGACGTCAAGACAACCGGACCAAAAACTTCACGTTTTTCAAGCGAATTTAGTTCTGGTTGGATCGTTTCTTTCCATTAGTCAATCTTTTCTATGTCGACATTCTTCCACTGTACTTGGTCCAACATTTTCATAATTATTCATAATATCAAGAGCGACAACGAATGCAAATTTATCATCAATGTTAATATTTCTTCAATCCAAGAATTTCTTAGAACCAACATAATCTATTGAGATTCGTTCATGAGTTTCATATAGGAAGATTAAAATTTCTTTGCTTTACAAATCTACATGATCATTTTGTTCCTCTTCAGGGGAATTTGTATTTCCTTATTTGTTGGTACATATACTTCTTTGGGAGTAATTTGATCAGTTTCGGATCGATTAATTTTTGTTGTCTGGTTTTCGATGACAGCTTCTTCAGGAAAGCCACTTCTATTTTGAAGCTTAATTTGTATTCTCCTTTTCTTTGGTGCTAAGTCTTTTGCACCAATTGGTCTACCACGCTTCAAGCGTGGTTTAATTTCATTTACCTTATCTAATTGTCGTTCAGGGACATCAACCATTGTTGGGACATTTTTAGCAGGTATATGTGATTTTACTATTTTGTTTGAATTGGTAAATGTATTTGGAATTCGTTTTACAACATTTTACAACTGAATAATCCTTTGAACTTCAAGTTCACATCGATTTGTTCGAGGATCAAACTGAGATAAGGATGATGCATTCCATATAAGTTCACGTCGTTTATCTGTATTTTCTCCCCCTAACGACGGGAAAACTTGTTCATCAAATTGGCAATCCGCAAATATTACGGTGAAAATATCTCCTGTTAAAGGCTCAAGATATCTAATTATTAAAGGAGAATCATAGCCAACATAAATCCCAAGTTTTTGTTGAGGACCCATTTTTGTCCTTTTGTGGGGGTGAAATTGGAACATAAACAACACACAAAAAAATTCTCAAATGAAAAATATTTGGTTATTGGCCAAGGACAAGCTGTAAAGGTGAAAAATTATGATAACTAGTTAGTTGAATATGAATTAACGATGCAACATGTAATATTGCATGTCCCCATGAAGAAACATGTAATTTTGAATTTAAAAGTGAAGGCCTAACAATCAATTGAAGACGTTTTATCAAGGATTCTGCCAAACCATTTTGAGTATGGACATGTGCAACATGATGCTCTATATCAATACTGATTGACAAGCAATAATCATCAAAAGCCTTAGATGTAAATTCACCTGCATTATCTAATCTATTTTTTTTTATTTGATAATTAGGAAATTGTGCTCGTAATTTAATAATATGAGCAAGAAGTCTTACAAATACAACAGTACGGTAGAGAGCAAACAAACATGTGACCACCTAGTTGACACGACTATTAAAACATGAAATATCTAAAAGGTCCACAAGATGGGTGAATAAGTCCACAAATATCACCCTGAATTCTTTTCAAAAAACTTGGGGATTCAAAATTGACCTTCGTTGTGGATGGTCTTGTAATTAATTTGCCTTGAGAATAAGCTACACATGGGTTATCAAAAGGTAAAAGAATCTCCAGGTTCTTTAAAAATGTCCATGTGAGTTTTCAACAATTTTCCTCATCAGAATTGATCATGGATGACCAAGTCTATCATGCCAAAACATAAAAGTCTTTGGATCATTGAACTTCTGGCTCAATACAATATTTGTTTCTATAGTTCGTATGTTAGTTTGATACAACCCATAAGAAAGTCTAAAAAATCTTTATAGTATCTGCTTCAGGCATGATACAATAGCAGTGATACAAAAGTATTATATATTACCTTCATTACTAGTCTCAATGTGGTATTGATTAAGACGAATATCTTTAAAGCTTAACAAATTTCTTCTAGAATTGCTAGAATATAAAACATCATTATTTTGTAATTTTGTTCCATTTGGTAACAAAATATTTGCTATTCCAGAGCCGTCTATAAGGTTTGTAGTACATGATATTGTGTTAACATTAGCGTTAGCTAATTTTAAGTGGGTGAAATATTTTTTGTTTCGAAGGATTGTATGTGTTGTGGCACTGTCTATAAGACATTCATCTCCATCATTCATCTTTTGATTGTTCAAATCATTAGTATGATCCGAAGTCATCTTTACATATATAAATTTAAGTTAATATAAATAAAATAAAATAAAATAAAATAAAATAAATTGAGGAGATTACATGTCAATTAAGAAAAATTGAAACTAAAATTCAAATTTCATTAAAAGCAAACCAAATTATAAGACCAATTTATTTTCTCAAAGCCCACACTATAGGGAATTTTATTAGAATCACACTCAAAATACTCTAGAACACTCAAAACAAACTTAAACATAATGACAATTAAACATTAGTAACACACCAAAACATACTGAAAAACACATTGAAAATAATACCAAAAATGCTAATTGACATTAACATTTCCATATCCAATCAAGTGGCCAATATTCCCATTTGGGTCCTTAAAGAAATCTGAAACGTCCATATGAGTTATGTCAACTGGCTCATCATGATCAATGAAATTTGTTTCCACCTCTTTTCCTTTTGCCTTCAATGATGCTTGATAAAGTTCCACAAGGTGTTTAGGTGAACGACAGGTACGCGACCAATGCCCTTTTACTCCACATCGAAAACAAGCATTGTTATGATTTTTAGAGGGTTTGTTTTGAAAATATGTCCCATTTTCTTGTTTTTCATAATTGTTATTCCACTTATGGTGGTTTGGTTTAGATTTCTTATTATGACCATTTCGGCCTTGATAATGACCACGGCTACGGCCACGCCCATGCCCACAATAACCGCCACGGTTATTTGATGAGTTAGCATTCACTTATGGGAATGCTACAGTTCCAATTGGGCGAGATTGATGATTTTTCATCAAAATCTCATTATTTTGCTCAACCACAAAAATGTATGAAATTAACTTAGAATATTTGGTAAATCTACGCTCTCGATATTACTGTTATAGAAGCAAATTCGAGGCATGAAAAGTATAAAATGTTTTTTCTAACATGTCTTGTTTAGTTATTGTCTCTCCACATAATTTCAATTGAGAGACAATCTTAAATAATAAAGAATTATACTCACTAACCGATTTGAAATCTTGCAATCGTAAGTGCATCCAAGCATAACGAGCATTTGGAAGTATCACTGTTTTTTGGTGATTAAATCTCTCTTTTAAATTTTTTCAAAGCTCAAATGGATCTTTAACAGTAAGATACTCAGATTTCAATCCTTCGTGGAGATGGTGCCGAAGGAAAATCATTGCTCTAGCACGGTCTTGTGAAGATGCTTCATTTTTTTCTTTAATTGTTTCTCCCAGATTCTTAACATCAAGATGAATTTCAGTATCAAGAATCCATGACAAATAGTTGTCACCAGAAATATCAAGAGCAGCAAATTCAAGTTTTGTGATGTTCGACATATACTGCTAGCTAAATCACGAAAATGATTATTAGAAATTCCTAAACACAAATATGTCGAATGTATACCAAAATATGTAAGGGTATGAATATACTTGTTAATTCCATAATATTTTGTAATTGTAAAAATGATGAATATTGTTATTATGAGTTAATAACAAATTACAATATATATACTTTTCATACCTTGTTAAAAAGTAATAAATAAAGAAGAATATTTACATGATCGGAGCTACTTCGTGCTGATAACGTGAAATAAACTCAATAATAATAACACAAGAACACAAGAAGAAATCAAGAAATAGATAACGCATAGATATGATATTTTATTCACTTCTCAATGATATTTACAACTTGGTGAGTCTTCCCTTTTATATGCTCACAATATAGTGGTTACAAAGATAAAAAGACATTAGCAATAAACATGAGAATTAATAGTGCCATAAACATGTGAATAAATAGTGTCATAACTTGTGAATAAATGGTACCATAAATATGAGAATAAACGGTACCATAAACTTGAGAATAAATTGGGGGAAATGAATGATCATAAGTTACATTATAATATTGGATGGACATTCATTCATATTGTATTTTGATAACACATAATAAATTTTTATATTTTTTAAAATATTAAAATCTATAATGGGTTCGGGTGAATATGGATATCTATAGACGATATCTATCTCCATTCCCAAAAATAAAATGGATATTATGATGACATCCATCCCCGCTCCATTTCCGGAATAATAGTATCCATCCACATTATAAATGGAGCGGATTAGTATGGATATCCTTATATGTGGACAATTTTGTCATCCATAGTCAAAAGACTTTTAGAATCCTAAAAATCTAGTACATATAATCTAATAGCCTTTAAAATCATACAAATCCATAAAATCTTTAAAACATTAAAATCTCTATTAAAATCTCAATCAAATATACTCCTCAATATTTGAATTTGCTAGTCTATTTGATCGAGTCGTTGATCAATAACAGTACCCAAGTATCAATTGGTTTCAAAAAGTCAAAATGGGCTTGACCCGTGAAGAAGCAGCCCAACTGCTCAAGTCCGCTTCAATCCAATGCGCGGAGAGATCTAAGAAGAAAAAGACAGCTAGCCGGCGGCACATATTCATATACACACACCACACCCACTACCCCTAGTCAACTACGCGGCAACCGAAAGAAGACTTGTGTCTGGATTTCCATATTCTATTTTCTTACTTTTTTCGTTTACCAATGACTTTATAAACCACATATTCGCTTCTGTGCAGCTGTCCTTTCTCTGTATGTTATATCTCCTGCATAACTCTGTTTTTTCCGTCTTCTTCATTTATTTATTTATTTTTTGTTGCTTCTCTTACACTGTCTGTGCTCTTATGCTTCAATGACAGGACCTGATGAGGCATATAGAGAGCCTTATGTGAGCGACAGAGAAATAGAACTTGTGTAATGGCTCTTCGCTTCGAGGTTGGACCTTTAACTTGTCTAGTTACTTTTACATTCTTGGTAAAACATATTGTATTTGCTTTACACACACAAACACATGTTAAGTCGATGAATATTGTGAAAAGTTTATTGCATTGGTGCCAATTTATTGGTTATTGGAAACAATGCTATCAGTGAATGAATGTTTAATCTTGGTTGTTATGCTTCAATGCTAGTATTATCTGCTAGACTGCTATTCTGCTTCCATTAGTTAATGTCAACAGGAAGTTGTGCTTTTCGCACCCTAATTGATGCAAAGATAGTATCAATTTTCCTCCATATATACCTATTGATAATTAAAGAAGTTATGTTTTATGTAATTATCAGTTTGGTCATGTGTAATAGAGCTAAGGGACAGTAGTAGTGAATGCGGTTGTTAACGACCAACCTCAAGATAAGGGCAGCACCAGCATTGCTACTTATCTATGTTTTTTGTATCAAAACTTGATTTCTTATTTTGATTAGATAACGTGTTTATATATTTCGTCCTGATCAATGGATTTTTGGGAGGAAAAAACTATTAATCTTAAGGTGCTAAAAAAGTTATGTTCCTCTTTTTTCTTTCCTTTTTTAACTTCACCCTTAGTTTTCAATTTTTCATCATCTGGACTGTGGGTAACAGGTAACTATATCTTTATGGTTAAATTTTTATACTTATATTGGGGAAACCAATTTTATCTCCTTTTATAGGTTTTGGGGAGGTTTAATCGTGCTCGTGCAGCTCAATTGACACTTCCTCACTTTGTGTCTCAGACACCTTTGTTTATGCCCGTGGGTACACAAGGTTAGAGCTTCATATGTCATATATCAGCTATTTTACATGATATATTAGTTCTAACCAAAATACAAAAGAGAAAAAAAAAAAAAGAGAATTGTCAGCATTTAGGTACATTTGCAATTAGTAAGTTGCAGATAATGTAAATAACTTTTTAGTTGTTGCTGTCGTTTTATTTTGCTTTCTTCCATATGTTTGCTAGGAAAAATCTGGCATCTTGTGTACACGTTGGAAAGTGTGCACAAAGCACAAACATGCTATCAATCTGTTTCAGTTTTATTTCATATGATTTTTTGTAAGACAAGATCGGTCTTCCTGCTTACAGGGACAATTAAAGGGTTGACAACTAGCCAACTTGAGGAGATAGGTGCTCAAATAATTCTTGGGAATACATATCATTTGGCACTCCGTCCTACGTCTGAGCTTATTGATGAATTGGGAGGTCTCCACAAATTCATGAACTGGCCTAGAGCAATGCTTACTGACTCTGGTGGCTTTCAGATGGTTGTCTTATTAGAGTGCTATATTATTCTTAATAGTATTACTTGTATTCATGTTATTTATCTTGATTTGAGTGCAATTGAGCTTTGTCATCTTCTAAATTATGATAGTTTATACTCTTACATCTTTGATTATATCCTTATCAGCTCTCCCTCTCTCTCTTTCGTGCAAAACTAATCATATAGGTCCCTTTTAAATATTTTGATGGTAGTGATTTCAGAGATCACATTAATCTTCAAATTTTGTGAGGCAATTGTTTTCAAGTTTAATGACATACGGTTGACGATTTCTTGTATTTCAGGTCTCTCTTTTGCATTTAGCTGACATCACTGAAAAGGGTGTAACTTTTCAGGTAATTGTTCTTCTTATGGTTTTTAGAAATACAAGATATATGAAACCTACTTGGAAGACTGTAACTCTTGGTTGTTATTAAACATACATCCATCTTTTGTTTTCCCTCTTTTTAGAGTCCCTTGTGCTAGGTAGGTTTAACTAGATGCACCATAACTGTAAGATATGGGCATCTTTTTGAATTATCACATTGTGATAATCGTTTCTTAATTTAGGAAAACTACCATGTGCATTTGAGCTTTTTTCTTTCTTATAATTGGTTGTTTCTAATGTTAGTAATTTTTTTTTTTATTACTGCAATGTAGAACAGTATGCCTCCATGCGAATGCTCAATTACTTTGCTATTGCTGTCTTATTGATGTTATTTTTCTTTGCTTATTTTTTCACCTATTTTTACAGAACTTGAAAGTATGTTGTTTGTTGTTGACTGTAACTAAGACTTAGTTTTCTTAATTCAGTCACCCGTTGATGGAAAGCCAATGCTCTTAACACCGGAGGAATCAATTCAAATTCAAGTAGGTACTTTTTTTTTGCATATTTTTGTTTATTTTATTAGTATAACACCTAATCCTGTTGTGTACATGTATTTCGTAGTATTTTTGGTATCTTTCAGTCACTTCATATGGTCTTGCCAAAATTGTACAGTTTAATGTGGAGAGCACTGCGAGTAGTCGAGTATCTGCTATCTACCAATTTAACAGTACAACAAAAGAATACAAGTTAGAGATGCAAATTCAACCATATAAGAGATGCAAATAATTTGTCACCTAGTAATGTGTTTTTTTCCACTTCTATGTGTGATGTCATTTAAGTGGGATACTAGTGGTTGCGTAGTAAACGCTGAACAGAATTATATGTACTTTTCCTTTTTCTAAAGGAACTTGTATCTATCTTTTGCTATGTGTCCATCTGCTGAGTTTGAAGTTGAAGCACAACAATCATCAAAACATGACGACAATTCCAAAAGTTAGATGCAGTCAAACTGTTAGTTCCTCAAGTACTTATCAGATATGTCTTTTCTTCTCCTTATGATTATGCAGAACAGAATTGGAGCAGATATAATCATGGCTCTTGATGATGTAGTGAAAACCACCATCACTGGACCACGAATTGAGGAGGCCATGTATCGCACCCTTCGTTGGATAGACAGATGTATAGCAGGTATATATATAATAACATCTAATGCTTGATATGACTTATGTTTATTTGCCCAAATAGGTGGCAAATGCAAACAAAAAGGTAATAAATTTATGGCAATCATTAACGATCCAAGTTTTAATGAAACACTACCCTGGTTGGTCCAGGTGTCAGCCTAGAACAGTTCTTAGCCTCATGAACTTAGGTTTATTGTATGATATTGAGTTAATTGACTAGTATACTGGATAGATGTTATATACCCTCTTTGTTATTTGATTCCCTGGACAAGATTTCAATTCTTTCTCTTGTCTCTTGTCTCTTGTCTCTTGTCTCTTCCCTCTCCCCTCTCATAATGTGTTGCTGTTAATCTTTCGGTTGAGTTACTTACACTTTTGTCTGCATTGATTTTTTGTGGACAGCTCACAGTAGACCACATGAGCAGAACTTATTTGGTATAGTACAAGGTGGTTTAGATCCTGTGCTAAGGTATAATCTGAAATGAAGTGTTATCTCGCTGCTGTTAGGTTTTCCATTTGATGCACGTTTTGTACATCTTGTTGATAATACTTGTTGTGACCATAATTATATTGTATTCAGGGATACCTGTGTTAAAGGTCTGGTGGATCGGAACTTACCAGGGTATGTTTATTCTCCTCAAGAATAATGCTGAGGTCCAAGAGTGTTAACTTTTTTTTTTCCTTTATTGTTTTGATGAAATTCGTAGACAGTTAAAGATGATCAGGATATTTAAAACAGTTTCTTCTTCTTCTTCTTCTTGATTTTTTAATTCTGCAAACTATAGAAACTGACTGTTTTAAGGAATGAAGAGCCTTCGATCATCCCTTCGATACATATAATTTGGGTCCAGTATCTCTAGGCCATTGTGCTATCTTTTCATAGACTGGGCTGGGTCGCTGGGGTGGGGTTGCAATTAGAACAAACTGCGTCCGTTTGACACCATATTCACCACTAGGTCCTAGGCGCCAGATTCATGCACTTTTTCACTGCCTCTACTGTGCCAGCATTTTACCCCTTTAGCTTGACAACTATGATGAAATGCTGCATTCACAAATCTAACTGTATTATTCCTTTCTAACTGTAGTGCCAAAACTTATCATGGTCCACGTGGCACATGTTGAATGTTGAGCAATTACAATCACATTCAACATTTAGACATACTACTATTACTTGGTATAACATTTAGTATGAAAACTATGCTAGGGGCATCAAACTCCTGGCCAAGGATTTGTTCAGTCATGAATGAACAAGGTGAGATAAATACTACACTCGGTATAACTAACCTCTTTGGTAGCTGCAAAGTGACATGGATAAGGGTCACATGCTGAATCTTCATGTCCCTGTCCATGCATATGAAACAACAAGAATGCCCTCACAGACAATCCATAATGCATGTTTGCATGCCAGCAGTAATGATCTGAGGTGTGTTCACAGCTGTACGAGCAACTGAGATATTCTCCCTATATGAAATAAGTGTCGAACGTCTTCCTTCTCACATTTTGCCCATAAATAGCCCTAAATTTCATGCAACGCACACCTTTATGGGAACCCTATCAAAAACTCTGCTTCTCT
The DNA here is from genome assembly GCA_032871835.1 of Dipteronia dyeriana. Taxonomy (NCBI): domain Eukaryota; kingdom Viridiplantae; phylum Streptophyta; class Magnoliopsida; order Sapindales; family Sapindaceae; genus Dipteronia; species Dipteronia dyeriana. The sequence continues at coordinate 106,061,130 of CM065296.1, read as the reverse complement.
TGAGTTTTTAAGCTGCCTTTCTCCCTACTTCCCTTCACAGGCTTAAGCATTGGATGACTTTTGCCTACAGTCTCACTGGGTGACCAATAACCATTCTCGGTTTTGCAGATGATTTGGTTGCATGAGTAGAGTTCCAAAGAGAAAGCTAGTATTTTAGAGACTACCAGTGCACTGAAAATCCTTCTCTCCCTCTCATTTAAGCACTGTTATAGAAAATAGTCCTATAAAAGTTGTGGCTGGCCTTTCAAACTATAAATTTGCATCTCGGTATGTTCTTCAACGCGAACACTAACCATGAACAGAAATAAACGTGGATATCTCATAAAATGTATTTTATCGCGTTAAAACTCATGATGGATAAAAATGTTATCAATGAGGAACCTATGCATATTCCTAGAACTTTTGCTGTTTTCACACCATTAAGAGTTAAATTTCCATCTGTTCTTATGTTTTGGTGCAAGCTATCTTACATGAACAAAGGCATGGGTATTGTATGTAGGTTTGTGCCCATGTTTTACTTGGGCAAAGTCCATAATTTTTTTTTTATATGGAAGAGAGTTGGACATTTATATTCTTTCTCTGAACCAAGTGAAATGAAGTATAAACATGACCTAATATGCTAAAAATGCATTTTTGCCAGGTACATTATTCTTAAATAAATAAAAAGGCATATCAAATGGGCAATAAGATTATGGTGAATTTGGGAACATGTTCTTTGATGGATACGTTGCATGCCTGTTAGATGCATGCTCCATACCAATACCCATGTGATGCATGCCCAACTTCAGTATATTACACACTTGGAAGAGTTTGTCAACAACATAGTGAGGGAGAAATAACACCCAGCTGCACTGCATCTTTAATCTGGCAGCCAACACAAGCTAGAACACCTTGTGATATAAAGTTATAAACAATATCAAACTCTTGAGAGTAACATTTGTCTTCTAGACTTACTCCTCACTAGTACACAATTTTCAAAAGGCTTTAAATATGCTAATAGAGATTAAAGTCTAATGTGCTAGTTTATTCCAACACATCTTACAGTGAGCGTACCATGCATATTCTATATGAAATGATAAAAATTGTGGTTATCTTCTATATCTTGACTCTATCTTATGTTACATAAATGGTACCATTTAGTTCCATTGAAATACATTTTAAGTCAAAAGGAAGCAATTATGGACGCTTGTTCTTTATTTTTCCACATCAATTATAATAATAATAAAAAATTCTCTATGTATGTTTAGTGCCTGAAATTAACTCTTTCAATTTATGCCCTCTACAGTGTAAAGAGGTTAGACATTTTACAATTTTCAAGTTTAAAAATGGGGTTAATTTTCCATGGGAGCAACTGTAATTTGCAACTAAAATTTTACCCCTGCAATTTTGCTTAATTTTTTTTATTTTTTTTTAAGAATTCATGATTTTTATTTCTTTATTTAATAAAATCTCAGGCTAACTATCTTAAAATTGGAAATCTCAAGTTCGAATTTCTTTTAATTGCTGTAGGACTATATTCATTAGTTGTTTTTCCTTTTCTGGCTGTGACTTGACATTGTACTATTGTGATTCTGTGATCAAGCAGCTGAATAGACTAAGTTTGTTTTTGTTGCAGCTATGCTATCGGTGGTCTTGCAGGCGGCGAAGATAAAGATTCCTTTTGGCGTGTTGTTGCTCAGTGTACTGCTTCATTGCCCGAAAATAAGCCACGATATGTTATGGTACAATGGCTTTTGTCATTCTGTTCCTACATCCTTCTAACTGTCTTGTATTCCAATAAATTGCACGCTTCTTTGCTTTCATATTTGCCTATGTCATGATATTCTTACACACTATATTTCAGGGTGTTGGTTATCCTTTGGATATTGTAGTTTGCAGTTCATTAGGTGCTGACATGTACGACTGTGTTTATCCTACTCGCACTGCTCGTTTTGGCACTGCTCTTGTACCAGAGGTGATGAATTCTCCCTTGAAATAGTTGAGATATGCTACCTATACTTCCCCAACATTGGGGGACATTATATCCTTGACCTTGTCTTGGTCAGCATGACTATTCTGTGTAGTTTTAATTTTATGTATCAATGGTATTTTCAAACTAACATGCATAGCCTTTGTATTGCTTGTGGGCACAGCTGCATTGGGGCTGCTTAGTTTTATTCATTTTCCTTACTATGAAAGCCATAAAAAATTGGTGGCCTAGTTTCACAATTGATTGTGATGCTAATCAACTGGCTGTAGGTATCATTTTTGAAATACTTGAATAATTGTTTTCCATGCTACTATGCACTATAAATCGTCAATGAGTGTCATTATCTTTGGTATGTAAATTTTTAATTTTCTACCTCTAATTAACTAAGCATTTCTAAGTTTAGTTTCCTGCTTGATACCTACAATTCATATTATTTAGTCTTAGTTTATAAAATTCTAAAATGTACTTTCACGTTGAGAAAAAAAAAAATTGGCGTTGCAAGGCAGAATTGTTCTTTTCTTTTAACTTCTAAATTAAGGACTTAGTTGTTTCATTTTCTTGGTTGAAGTTGTTCAATGTGTTAATGTTAATTTTGCATTGACAAGAAATTGAATATATGTATATTTTGCAACTGTCTAAGACCTTATTGCTGTACTTCAAATTGATTTGTGTTTTTCATTTACTGGCTGCTAATAAAAAGAATTTTTATTATCATTTTTCCTCCAAAAAAACAGACATGTGAATGTGCAGTTTGGTTACTGGATAGAATCTCCTATTTTGGAACTTCTAATATATAAGTACTTATTGCAGGGAGTGCTAAAACTCAAACAGCGAGCGATGGCTGATGATATTCGCCCCATTGATCCTACATGTGCTTGTATGGTATGCTCATAACTTGACTCCATTCTTTCTAGTTATATACAACATGTTTTTATCCGTCTGTGCGACATCCTATTTCTTTCACTGTAGGTCTGTAAGAACTATACTAGGGCCTATATTCATTGTCTTGTTACAAAGGATGCTATGGGATCTCAGCTTCTGTCATATCACAATTTGTATTACATGATGCAGGTACAAACACATAGATCTATGTGGTGTATTCTTCTAAGCTTAGTTTCCACTGTATTTGTCACTAAAAGTAAATTATATTATATTTGCAGCTTAGCAGAAATCTACACTCAGCAATAGTTGAGGGAAGGTTTCCAGAGTATGTTTGCCTGCTTTATTCCTATTTTGTTCCTTTATCCGGCCTTTTCTAATTGGCTTATTTGTTTAATGGAGAAATTCAATCTAATTAACATGTCATCCATTTAAAAAAATATAATTATTACATCTATTGGGTAGCAGCTATATAATGTTTTTCCTTCTTTTTGTTTTGGCAGGTTTGTGTGCGACTTTCTGCAAAAAATGGTACTTGCTCTAAAATTGTGCCTTTTCTCTATTTCTCCCTAACTTGTTCTTCATTGCTATTCATGCTCATTTTGTTCTTGGCACTGTAGTGTTAAATCATGACACTCATTAGAAGGCCTTTTTTTCATATTAATAGCAACCTTATTATCTTTAGCCATATGCCACTTTACATAGGCAGCAAAGCTTCATTGGAATGGTAATAGAGATCTACCTCAAACTTGATATATGATATCTATATCCCCACATTTTCAATATTGGTAACCCCAAAATTATGAAAATAGTAAAAATATTGAAAATTTTATTGATATTTAATTCCTCGACTTGTGCACATGTTTTGACATTTAAAGATACTTACATCCATCATATACCATAGCTCTGCATCTCTCTCTCTCTCTCTCTCTCTCTCTCTCTATATATATATATATAAATATATCTCTGACTGCTTGCACGTGCTATTTTTAAATTAAGCTCACCCACTGATCTTCAGTTGCCAGCTGTGCTTAATGTAAATAATTCATTACTTGCTTAGCAACTTTAACTTCATCAATTGTTATTGGATTTAATAAATAGATTGTGACCCTGTCTCTTTCTTCAAATTAAAAGGTTTCACTGTTTGCAACACCAATATGATTAAATCACATAAAATGGAGGACTTAATTAATGAATTTTAAAAAAATTATTGGTGGCATAATCATAATTCTTACCTTGTGTTTCTTGTTTTCCCCTGAGACAATATATATTAGCCAATCCTAACCCTCACTGGCTGGAGTTTGTCTAACCACATAATTGTTTCAAATTATACTCTGTCTGTACCCCTAACTTTATACGTTTATACTGCTTACTGGTATGTTTATACAGCGTATTACGTGTATTTGTCGAACCTGTATGCTCTGGGCCATGTCTTGGGTGTTGAAGTGGGGTTGGGGCTGGGGTAGAATTGGGGTCGTAGATTTAAGTCCCACCTACACAGAGAAAACATTGTTGAGCTGTCACAAGTCTGAATATTGAATATTAAATATTAACTACAAACTTATAATACTTTGTTGTCTTGTAGTTTCCTAAGGGTGATGTGCCTGAATGGGTCTGCAATGCCATGGAGGTTGCTGGAATTGACATCTCTTCTTGCTGTGCACCGTTTCCTTCATCCAAAGATTTGTGTTAAAATTATATACATGGTGAATAATTGAGGAGGGCTCTTACTTACATATTTGACTTCGAAGAGGTTGACATTGAAGAAATTAATTTACAGGTAACAACACGGCAGCATAAGTTTTGTAGCCCATATGCTGCCTGCTTAGGAACTATTATACGAATTAATTCATTTGTCCTACAAATTGTGAGATGAATTTATCTGGCACTTGCCCATGAACATAATTAATGAAGATTTTCGTGTTTATCTCGTTTGATGCCTCTACCACTTGAATGATTTTTTTTTTACACTAATATTAACATTAAGGCAGTAACAAACACTTCAACAGGTGATTAGAAATTCAATTATTTTTATGAATATCAGTTCTAAACTCGCAATATCATTCTCAGTATATTTTAAGTCTAGTGGTGGTCATTTTGCCGCCGTTCTTGTTCAGTCTCTGTTTGGATCCTCAAATGTACGTTAAGTATTTAATTAAGCTGTTTTGTGCACTAATTTGTGAAGGGTACTGGCTTTTACGAAGCCAGAAATTACGCTTGGTTTTATCAAGAACTGAGATGAATTGGAAAAGGGTAGAGCCTGAAATAAAAGTCTTGACATTTCACGGCCGCAAGCAAATTATCTTTTTGTGACATTTGCCTAACCAGTACAACAATGTCAATGGAGTGTCTTAGACATATATTTCCAGTTGGACAGCAAGTTATAGAGATTCACTCACCAGTCACCCAACCTTTTCAAACACGTTTGATCTCCCAAAACCAAATTCTGGCAAATTATTTTATATGAAAAGCTAAAAGAGCTCAACAAAGTCAAGAAAAATATTCCGCTTTGCTTCTACTTTACAACCTATATTTACCAGCATAGCTCTAGGAGTCACTGTTGTTAATGTACCAAATCTCCCTACACAGTTTCATGTTCAAGGGCACACACATGTCACAGCCTCACCTACTCACATATTTTTTCTCCAAATTTTGTTCACTTTCCTGGTTAAGTATGGAGAAACCATTGTCCATTGATGTTACAGGCTTGTGTCTTGTAGTATATCTGTTACACATCTACTTCAGATCATGCAAATTGTAACTCAAATGCAAAGACTGGACTGCATATCAAGTTCTTAACATAACCCATGTGATCAGAATTACTATAAATAGATATGGGTTGTTCTTGTATAATCTTTTAGGCTGTAGACTTTATCTTCCCTTTCAAGTTAAATTAAATAGACAAATACCTACAAAAAGCGGTGTCTAACTACTTATAATTAGAGTCCAACGCTGATGTGATTTTGAGATTAGGAGAATCCATGACAAACGTCGTGTATTGATTGAATTTGTATTGTCCTGGTAGTAGTAATAGTAGTAATGAAATTTGACTGTTGATTGAATAACTGGCCTGTCCTTCATTGCTGTGTCACAAATTGGTTGGCTTGACCACTGACATATTTAAGTGTTGCAACTTGCAAGTCTCAAATACGCCATACCCCTTTTATACGACCACAAAGAAGTTAATGCTGAAAGGGTATTTGCCGTTTGAGTTAAGTTAAGAACATCTACTAATCTTGTTGTTTGAGTTAAGATCATCTCATAGTCTTTGTTTAATCCAGTGATACTGAATATAAAATTGTCAAGATTGGTTTTCTCTGTCTCATGTATATAAGTATTAAAATTTCTAGTAAAAATAAGTCTAGCAAAAAGTAAAACAAATAGAGGATCCTAATCTTGCCAATCTGATCTGCTTAACAATGGTCTAATAATCAAGCTGGGTTTTTTTTTTCCTTCCAGATCTTGTGTTTTGACTGAAATGGAAAGGCTACTCTTTTATTGGAATTGGAAGTACCTTCTTGACAAATCTTAAATATCTTGCAAAAAGAAAAAGATTAGCACAATCAATCAGCAAACGCGCATAAAAAGTTTGCATGCATTATCATTCTAGTTGACACATTGACTTACAAACAATGAGAGGATTTTCTTGACTCATTGATTCAAATATATGGTCCATAACAGCAGGAAAAATAAAAACATAGATAAAAAAAATCAAGGATTTAGGCTATATAAGAAGTCAGCGACATCAATTAATAGGTTGTGATTAATTTGATATTGCAAAAAAGTTAATTAATTAATAACTGTCTCTCAAAATTCAATTCCGACAATCATGGTTTATGATGCCATACACACTTTGCGTTTCATTGTTTTGCTGCATAAACCTAAACCTAAACCCATCTCTCAATTAAAGGTGACAGATTGTTTAGCGTAAGATGATTGAATTTGAAATCGAATACATGAACATGACCACCTACTATCATTATCGAATCCGTACAAGTTGTTAGTAATTTATTCCATCTTCACAGCTTTCAATACCGCATTTCTTCCCCTTCTATTGTGCTGCCAAGATTTACTTACGTATGGAAAAATGGTGGTTGTTGAATAATTTGAAGCAGTGTGTGTGAAAGAAAGACAATTTTAGTATTTACTTGCACCACTCGACTAAGTTATCGAATATTTTTTCAAATTCATGTAATTTTCATGGATCGAGTGGAAAAATACTTCGTGACCTGATTTGTTGTCATTTTCAAGATATTCCTTTAAGAAAATTAAATAACAGAATGTGTCTGATGGCGTGATTCCCTACCGTATCCTAAATTTGTAACGGAAATAGTTACACCCCAAGAAGCAACATTTGGGAAAATGGCCAACATTGAACATGTCATTTTATTGAGTACTAGAGGGAGCATGATGCTAATGAGAAGGCATCTTCCACTTCCCTGTTGCTGTTGCTGTTGCTGTTTTACGGAGAGCATCAAACAAACAAACAATTAAAAAGCAAATATTTCATTATCAACCATCAATGACATCATCATCAACAACTCCTCAAAACACTACCACTACTTCTCTATCAATCCCAACACAACTTTCTAAGATTCTTCAATTATTTGCCTTTTGCTACAATGTTTATATATTTCAATCAATTACTTAAAAAAAAAAAAACCTTACATGTAAAAAAAAATAAAAAAAATACCCCACTTATTGACACCTTTAAAATCTATCTCATAAGTCATGTCTCAACAGTTCGATATAAGCTAAAGTGTGTATATATAATCGATCATCGAGGAGTAAATATAATAAACTGGTCTTTATGAGTTGCTTTCACTAGTGTCTCTCTCTCATGGTCAGATTGATTAAAAGATTTTGACAACTTCTTCTCATCTTGGTTGGGTTTGGATTGCTTATATTAACTAGTGATTTCTTGCTTCATTTATCTTCTTTTTTAAAACAATTGATGGGTTTTGGTAAATAACAAAAATCCTTTTGATGTTCACTCAACATTCAACAACACAACAAAGCCATGTCCTTTTGGCAGCATTTTCCGTTCTTGTCATCTTCTTGTACTTGTTGAATTCTGCTTCTTAGTTTCTATTGCCTTTGAAGCTATGAAGCGCTTCACTGCTTCAGATTCTTTGGATGCTTTCATCTCCATGTGTCAATCTAAAGGTAAACTCGATTCAACCATGCAAATAACCCTGTTTTTTTTTCTAGATTCTATTTGGAAAAAGTTTGTTAAGATTGAGCTTGTTTTCTCTCCCTTTTGTTTTCAACCAAACAGAAGCACTCTTTCACTCACTGGGTTTTTATTTTATGTCAATCTCTTACTACTAACATACAAAGTTTTAATCTTTTGTTCATATAGACGAGAAGGGTTTGAAGAACAATCAAGTGTGCAGCAGAGAATTTCAAGCAATGATAGATAGCTTAGAAGAAGAAGACTACAGAGAAGAAGCAAGTCAAGCCACTGAAAAGAAACGACGATTGAGTTTGAATCAAGTGAAGGCCTTAGAGAAGAATTTCGAGGTCGAAAACAAGCTAGAACCAGACAGAAAAGCCAAATTATCAGAAGAATTAGGCCTGCAACCGAGACAAATCGCTGTTTGGTTCCAAAACCGACGTGCCCGTTTGAAGACTAAAGAATTGGAACGTGACTATGGTCTTCTCAAATCCAGTTACGATGCTTTGAAGCTTGATTACAACAATCTTGAACAAGAACATGAAGCTCTTAAAGTACAGGTAATAACTATAGCTATTAACTAGTATCACTGTAGTTGCACAAAATTGAACTTGTACTTATCAGAATTATGTTCCGTTATGTGTTTGATTTTGCAGTTAAGTGAATTGAAATCCAAACTTAGCCAAGAAAATGAAGAGAGCAGTCAAGTGGCAACTGCTGAAGTTGAAGAAGAGACCCCTGTTTCAGAACAGAGTAAAAACCAGAGTGGTTTATGTGATGATGTGAATGCTCAGTTACTAATATCATCACCAGCTTCTTCTACTACTCTTCACTTCACTGGCTCTTCTTCATCTTCACTGACATCAATGAATTGGGTTCAATTATCTGACCCAAGAACAACACTGAGCAATCATCATCATCATCATCATCATCAACAGTCTCATTTTGTGAAATTAGAAGAACAGAGTTTGTTCAATTCTGACTCCTCATGCAATTTCTTCTCTGTTGATCAACCTCCTACTCTTCAATGGTACTTTACTGGGCAGTGAAGGTTTTAATTACTTATTCGAAGTCCTATAAAGAAATAAGATAGTTTTTAAAAGTTTTGTAATCTGGGGTTTTTAAATTTCGTTCTCCACAATAGCGGGAACAGTGCAGTTTATTAGTGTAACAAAGTTATAATTATCACTTAAATAACCAAATACAAAGTAATCTATAAACGTTGATGATGTTTGTTGACATCTTGTTGCATGTTCTCTTTGCTTTGATTGTGTCTATCAAAAAAAAAAAAAACTCCATTTAAGTTATTGGAGAAATTGAACAGTTGAAAAAATTGGTAGCTAATAAAGGTGTTTGGCACTTCGGCAGTGCCATTGAAACCTCTCTGTTTGGACTTTGGCGTGGCCTACAACCCACGTGGTTGGTGAAAAGCAGATGATGACATTTAGCGATGTTACGTTGAATGCCAAAGAATTGGCAAGATCATATACACCAAGACATAGCTTTTGTTTTGTTTATGTGGGTGGTAGTGTGGTACCACGCTCTTGTAAAACGAATCTTTCAATGGCACCACTATTTTTCTCTCTAGCGACGATTTCACTTTACAGGCTCCTCTCTCTCTCAAGACGCCACCGTCCATGACAGTGATTGCATTAGCATTTAGCAAGCAAGGTTTGAAAATTGAAACCGAGTTTCGTAGTCTGCAATTACATTCAAATAATGTGTTGCATACAATTTGATAGAAATCAGCAAAAAGGTTATGGGAGCAAGTGGAGGTGAAGAGAAGGCAAGTCGTTTTCCAAATTTGATATTTTGTCTCAAGTTTTAAGTGTTTTTTTGGGGTAGAGGAAAAAGCTGCTAGTGCTCCTTTTCCAAAGTCATGCAAGTGTCAGAAGGTAGAGACCCACATGTCATCCATCTTTGACTCTTTTAACGTCTCATAGGGAATCTAGCTGCACTTCTGACGTCTTCTTGCCAATCCCAAAAAATACACCCACCAAATCCCCGAATGACTGAATCAAATCCAACTTCCGTGACTCTCCCCCATTCCCTATTCTTTTCTCCTCTTTCTATTTTGCACCGTAGTTTTAGTTCCATGCGATTTGCAAATCATTTATAAATTTTGTTTCTAAGTTTGTATTATATTTATGTTACTTAAATAAATGGATTACTGTATTAATATTAAATTTAAATAAAGTAATATTATTTTTAAAAGAAATTATATTAAAATTGAGATGTTCGGATGAATAAATGGTATAAATAATACGAAGATAGTACGCCAACACTAACGTGGTTCTGTCGGTAGATGGACAAATTAGAGAATTGGATAAATGATTTTCAAGCCAATGATTCGAATTTTATCAGTGATGAAAACTTTTAAAAAAATACAACTTCCCGAATTAATAGATATTATTGAAAAAATAATATAAAGATAGAACAATTTCAATGCTTTGAGCATTAATAACTATTGAGAATCCGAAATGAATCACTAATTGAATAAATAATTCTAAGATTTGGACAATCTCATTACGTGAGTACAGCTTTCGTAAAAGGAAGAGGCCAAAGGGGACATGGCCCTTTCTCTAAAATACAAAATTATAGATGGGGAAATTTTCAAAACTTAGATCATCTTAAGTATTGTTTTAAAATTGTAACCATTTTTTTATGAAAGTAATATTGTTTTTATTATTTTTTAGGGTAAAAAATCCAAAACATAATGTTAAGATTGTTTGTTTAGTTATCACTTTTGTGCGGCCGGGGAGAAACGTAAAAAGTGTTCTTACGAATGTTGTATGTTTGCACCGGTGACAATAGGAGGTGACGACGATGGGTGGCGGTGAGAGGCCACAAGGAGAGAAGGGCACGCCGAAGAAGGAAATCAGAAACCGGTTTGAAGGTAAAATCTCAACCCAAATTCATTTAAACGGTAAATTCAATTATTTTTTATCATTTTTTATTTATTATGTGTTTATAAATTTTAAGTGTAGTTTTTTTAGTTTTAGGGTTTGTTTCACTCTTAAAAGTGAAAGAGATTATTCGTTTAACTCTTAAAAATGAAACAGATGAGATGTTTCATTATTGAGAGTGAAACAAACGAATGAAACACATATTATTTCATTATTTAAGAGTGAAACACCTTCCATATAAAAAAAATGAAACATCTCATCTTTGAAACATATGTTTAATTCTCAAGAGTGAAAAAAGATCTTATTCTTTAACATATTAACAGTGACACGTCGTCTTATATGTTCCATTTTTAAGTGAAACATCTTCAATTTCCAACACATAATGCGTGTGTCACGTTGGTGAGTGAAATATATAGTGTATTGCACTCTTTAACGAAAAAATAAATTCAAATATATTATCGGTTTTTTTTAGTAATACTAGGTATCTTAAATTTTTATCCTAAAATTATGTCCCAAATAATGTGACACGTGAGATTTCAATATCACATCATTTACCACATAATCTTATAATTTATAAGATGTTGACACCTGACATAGTACATCATTTGGAATAGAATTTTGGGATAAAACTTTTGGACACGTAACATTACTTCTTTTTTTATTATATAGAATAGGGTTTTTTTTAGTATGTATTAATTTTTTTTTAAAAAAAGATTTTATCATGGTTAAGATTAGAACCGTCGATGTGAGAGTCATTTATCTAAATTCTAAACCTCAGATCTATTCTTCTACCAACCGAACTGTATCCATAAAGGTGCAATAATCAATAGCTTAAATGGATCATTCTTGACTATTTCCATTACATTTATTATAGATTTATCACTACATTTATGATTTTTTACTTTGGTTTCCTCTAACTTTATTATTTTAGTGCAATGGCCCTTTATATAAAGATTAATGACTCAACCTCTAGCTTCCTCATGTTTTCTGATCGGTAAAGCTTTTGGCTTAAAAGAGTGATTAAACAAGAGATTTGTCTCTCATGCAATTGATTAACTAAAACCCACCTTGTGTCAAGTAAAGCCGAGACATTAGGATTGGTTGCCACTACTCACTAGCATGCACCATTAGTCAACAGACAAAGACCCATCTTTTCTCTTCCCTAGCTTCTCATCATCACCTAATTATTTATGTGTTTTATCTTAATCTAACTTATCGATAAACAAATCCAATTTTTTCAATAATGCATTTGAACCTCGGTGACGTAACTAGTTAATAGATCGATGAATTTAGAGTTTATATAAATGATTCACAAATCAACGGTTTAAATCTTATTGATAATAAAAGTTTTCATAAAAATATATAGTCTATATTGGTAGATAGACAAATACCATAAAAAAAAAATCAATAATATATTTGAATTTTTATATTACTTCCAATTCAGTTTTTAGAATTAAATTGTAATTTAAATCGATAAATACCCATTCTAATTTCTTTTAACAAATGATTTTGGTTCGTGAACGAAGTAATTAATCAAATGACACTTGAATATTAACAACCGACTTCTTTTTCTTCTTCTTTTGGGTAGGACCTCAGACTTCTAATTGTTGTATTAAATCGGATAAGCTCAAAAGATGTGATCCAACAAAAAAGAGGGGGAGAGTGTAGCTGAGGTAAATTGTTCCTGACAGAGTAACACATAATCTTTGTCAAAGTTGCGTTAGTTAATTAATCAACATCAATAATTAAGATGAGTAATGTTATTTTTGTTTATAAATATTATATAAAGGACCATGCTTGAGTACTGATCGGTCAATATCCAAGATACTGATAATTTATTTTAATTGGTGGAAAAAATTATTTATAGTGTTTGATATTAAATACATGGGGTTGTTGATGGATTTTTTCACCAATAAAAATAAAATAGTCAGTACCTTAAGTACTGACTAGTCAATACCCAAATATTTTCTTTACATAAATTCGGTTTTTAAAAAGAAATAATTCAAACTTATGACCCGATGGTATAATATTACATTATAACTGTTGTTTAGCTATAAAAATAAAAAATATTAATATTTTTAGAATGTTTAAATATTATGGTTAGACCATTTTTTATCGGTTTAGTTACAAATAACCAATCGCAATTAATAATCATTAGTGTTAAGGAGTAGTTCAATAGCTTCTTTGCATGAACTTTTCCTCCGTCTTTTTAAAAGTATATTTTTCTTTTTAGACTCTATATATATATATATAATTTGATATAAAAATAATAAATATTATATTTAACACATCATTTTAATATTGTACTTAATATAAAATTCTATTCGATATGCTATGTTTTATATTTTTTATTATTTAAAATTGTAAAAGTCAAAAAATACAACCAACGTATTAATTATTTTTTAGAATTGTTTCAATCTAAATTTTCTCTATCAAATTTATTAAATTTTAATAATTTAAAATTAAAAAGTTAACAAATACACGTGTATTTATTGTTGTACAAAATTAGATATATACTACACTTTTAGCATATGTCATATGCTAAATTTGACACAATATATAGCATATGTAAAATTTGGTACAACGTTTAACACTGCTTTAGAACTTTTTTTACTTTATGTTAAATTATGGTATTGATATAATGGTTTAGCATTGCAGCGGAGATACTCTTAGTAGCGAAACCAAAACCACTAAGGGGTCCTAGCCTCATTCCTATATATGTTTAAATTTATTTATATTATACCCTACATTTTTTGTCATTTACATTTATTCTATTATTTAAAAAAAATAAATTCAAATCAGCTCCCCATTTTAATGGAGCTAACTTCGTCTTTTTACTTGTTTATGGTTGATAAAAGTAGATATCAGGATTAAAAAAAATAAAAATAAAATAGCTAAGCTTCACTCATTGGGTTAACTCTTCATTCTCTATTTACGGTTGTTTTTATTATTGCCTACATGATTTTTTTTAAGTATTACACTATTACATAAATTGGAGATTTTTTGGGGGAGAGGTAGAATTCAAACTCGCAACCTTAAGATGCATGTGTGAGTGGTTTTACAACTAGACCAACTGTTATGTGATAAATTGAGCCTCCGTTATAGCCAATTGTTATAGGGGGGTGATAATCCGGATTAACTGGATAATTCCACTTTATTGAATGGTGAGAGCAAGTTTGATGCTTACTCTTAGTTACAGTTGAGAGATAACTCAGTTCTAAAAGCTAAAGTAAAATCGGATCCCCTTAAAGAGACAAAACGGGGTTTAAATAGGTTGTGGGTTCTTACACATAGGGTAATGTGTTCCCCTTTCATTGGTTGGAGGCGTAACAGCTGTCACTGGAACGCTAGTGGCGGTTTAGGCCATTATGACTCCTCCTAAAGACTGTGTCGAGGTCGAGTCATCGTGAATAGCCAACTCTGGCTGGTAAATCGAACTCCGATATTTACTTCGATGGATATGTAATTCTAAAGATGACACTGTTGGGGCTCTCCACCGAGACTCACAATTATGTCCAACAATTTTCCCTCAAGGTCATCGATCGGAGCCAGCGGGTGATCATGGTGCATCGATTGGTTACGGGCTTGATGTCGGGGCCCCACCATTCTAGGCCCATGTACATTGAGCCCGGGCCCATTCCATGTTGTGACTGGGAACGCCACGTGGCTCACGAAGTACGAGGCTGTTGTTTAATTGTCGTGCAAGGTAAATGACCGTTGTGTCGCTTTCGTTTCCCCTACAAGGTGGGTGATGGCTATAAATATAAATGGGGACCTCACCACTTCTCATTTGTGATTTTTTATTTAATCAGGGCCACTTCGGATATTAGTGTTCAGTGTCCTTATCTTTGGAAAAGTTAGCTTCTGGAAAACTCTTTCTTATATTTTCTTTACTTCTACATTGTGTTTCATCATTTTAGACTGTTCAGAAGCGTGGGCAGTCAAAAGTTGGGGTATCGTCGAGCTCTTTAGAGTCTTCATCTGAGGATTCATCGGAGGGCGGTAGTACATCAAGCTTGTTCAGGGTTCCCAAGATGAGGGGTCAGGTACAATCCGTAGAATCACAATTGAGGCCTTATGATTACAAATATAATTTGGAGGAATTCCTACCGACATGAGATGGATCATACTCGATTCAACATCAACCAGATAATAAAGAACTACTGACGGAGGTTAGGATCAGGTATATTGATGTGGAGTTTTCAATTCCCGACTCTGTTGGTATAAGGTTACCTGCTACGAGGGAGTTAGCAAGCAACCTCACGGGCGTTTCTGTGGCTTTTCACCCGGCCTTGTTAGAGATCGAAGCCAGGCTACCTCTTCAATCGTATGTGTGGAGATTTCTACACGAAATCAGGATTGCTCCAACCCAACTGAACTCGAATGCTTAGAGAATAATTATTGGGATGTCAGCCTTGTAGCGGGGGATATGAATTTCCCGATCTGACCTTTACGGAGATTGGACACTGCTACAACCTTATTTCCCATAAACTAGAAGGCGATGGCTGGTGGGTTCTTGCATATTGTGATAAGCAAACGGGCGAACCTCTGATCACCGTGCTACCATCTTCGAACAAGGAGTGAAAAAAAATATGGTTTGTTGCATGGGGCAATTGGGGAAAACATGTCAAGCTCAGTGGTCGAAGACAGAGTGTTCAATCTCCCAGGTGTTTGGGGGATCTCTATGTATGCTTTATTTTTATTTTTAAATTTTGACTTTATTATCTGATTGGGCATCTTTGGTAGCCTCGTGGGAGCGTGTCTCGGAGGAGGATCTCATATCGGAGGCGTGGTCTCTTTCACCAGCCAGGAGGCACATCGATTTTTAGGTAAACGACATAAATCTCTACGAGCTTGGAATCATCCCTGTTCTATCGGAGAACATGAAGAAGACTGTGGAGAGAAATTTAGAGAAAAAAACGTAATATTGTTTGTTTTGACAAGTGTTTACATAGTCGCCAATTTAACTTATATTATGAGTATTCTTGTTTTGTCATCTGATGCAGGGGAGCTTGCTGAAGGACCCAGGAAGAGGATGGCTAACAAGGGAAAAGAGGCGGAGGGCAGGAAGAAGAAGCGTCGGATCCTGCACAGGCCGTCGCTGATCAAATGGTGAATAGCTTCCGAAGTCGATCACGCACCGAAACGTATCTGGGTGGTATTCTCATCCGCATCCGTGACTATATCGGATGTTGGTACATAGCCTGTGGAAGCTATTCCTCTGCATGTCTCCTCAAAGGGACGAACATGTGTGCCACTAGTTCGAGTTGATGCGAGGCAAAAGAGAGACAGCCTAATGGATCTGTACATACATGATCCAAATATAAATCCCAATTACTTCATAAATCCTCAACCAAGAAGTTCGATCTGAATGAGAGCCTTATCATCCCCGAGACAGGAGTGGAGTTTATGTGCTCTTATTGGGAAGGACATGCTGAGGAGCCAAGAGTCTGTCCATTTTATCAAGATGTCGAATATCGATCAGATCAGGCTGTTTCAGGGTACCTTCTGGCATGTAAGGGCTTTCAAGTGTTTATGATTTTCTTTTAAGATTAGTCAATTCGAGGGTTGATGTGTTTATTATATGGGTTGCAAGCCATAGGGAATCTCTTGGAAATAGAGAAGAAGTATAAGGGGAAGAGAGAGAGAGTTAAAAAAGGCTAAAATAGAAAAAGGATGACGTGGACAACAAGGTTCAGCTAGCCCACTGAAAATACGAGTCCTTGAATACGGAGATAAGCGTGTCGTCTGCATGTTACCGAAAATCAAAGGTTGATTATCAAAAGAATCATGCGAAGCTCCGTGACTACCGCCAGTGGATCAAAACCGTGAATGGGACCATTAGAGGAATGAAGGAGGATCTGGGGGACAATGCGGTTGGCATGTTCCTGGTCTCTGAAGAATTTTAAAGTAATCATACAGAGAAATTTGATCATACGATGGAAGAGATAAAAGTGATGTTGTTGGAGTCATATCCCAAGTTTGACTTCAGCGCTTTTGACGCCAAAGTTAAGAAAGCGGACGAAGGTCCGGTGCGGTCAGTCAATGATTTGGTGGCAGATATTTCCTCAGCTTTTACGAAGGTGACTCTCTTGGATGACGTACCTATAAATGTCTCCTCGGATGACAAGAGGTTCACCGAAGTTGCCGAAGCTGGGGGGACACATCTGGTAAAGGGAAAGTTATTGCTCATGATTGAACACTCTCTCTCTTCTCCATTTTGGTTTGTTTGATCTGGACATAATTCGTCTGTCTTTGTAATCAATCGGGATGTAATGAATTTATAGGTTTATTAATGCTGTTATTTATCTGGTCCCTTTTTGTAACGCATTTATGACATTGTCTTTATTTATATAAAAAAATTATTTTCTTAAGTCTTATGTATCGGTGCAACAATTTTTGGTCGATTCATGTTTCGAGTGCCTTTCCGTTGGAGATTGATTGCTTCCACGGGGAGACTTTCAATTTACACCAATGAGTGCAGTCTCGGGGGCATTACCCTCAGAGACTTATTGCTCTCATCGGGGATATTTCGAATTTGCACCATTAGGTGCAGTCTCAAGGGCATTATCATCGCTCCCATTAGGGAGACTTTGAATTTGCACCATCAGGTGCAGTCTTAGGGGCATTGCCGTTGGAGACCTATATGTCACGGGGTGAGATTTCATCTAGGCACACCCGTGCGGCACTTAGGCAAATTCTGTGGGAATGTTGTTAAGTAATCCTTGTAAGAGGGACACTCGGGCAAGTTCTTGGATGAACGTTGTCAATTGTGAAAATACGAAAGCGATTAAGAGTGGGGAGAGTCGGGAAAGGGTTTAAATGGGGAGCCCGAAGACAGAGGATCGGTAGGACTTGTGAAGGAAGACCACGATGCTCTGGATCACTAGAATGCTCATAAATACTCTCAAATGAAGAATTGTATTAATGAAAGAATTCTAGGATGGTTTACAAATGAGAGGGGTTGACTATTTATAGGTGAGCCACCTCCTTAAGGAATGTTATAGACTAATCTATCCTAATAATGAAGATTAAATCTCTAGAATATTCTACATCTAACTAGAATACTCTACATGTATTTACATGCCTTTACAATGTTCTAGATTATTCTACACCGATATAGATAAGTACAAGAATGGTGTAAAGATGGTTGAGTTGCTAGAGACTTCCAGAAGCTTGACCAATGTTGGAATTGTAAAGAGGTCTCTAGAATCTTCCAGGATCTGGGCAGAGAAAGGGCCTTTGTTTGACTCCTGGGCAGAGTAATGGCCTTTGTTGGACTCCTGGGCTTGTAAGCTTGCGGCCAGTGATATCCTCACACACCTAAGTTCGCAACGTCCTCGGTGCGTGAGCGTTGAGTATGTTGGAGTTGGCCGCAAGTGGGGTCATTCGTGCGAAAGGTCTTCGGCTTGGGAAGCCTCCCTTAAGGGATCGAATTCTAGTCTCGTATCTTTTGCTCGACGCAAGTGGGATGGCTAAGTTTCGAAGGTGATCCAGCATCTTGGGTGCCTTTTCTCGGTGCATTTGATTGCTTCCCATGGCTTGCGTACTTCTTGCTCATTCGAATGCCTACAATCGGTTGGTTCTGTGGAGAAGTAGGAGAATTGGGTGACTCTTAAGCTTTTCGACTGGTTGTATCCTTGGCTCGGTGTAAGTGGGCTTGGTTGGCTTTGAAGGTGATCCAGCATCTTGGGTGTCTTCTCTCGGTGCCTTCCATCGCCTCTCATGGCTTGCACGCTTCCTGCTTTTTCGAACATCCCTGGCGTTACGTCATATGGAGAGGAGAGAGAGCTGGGTGTCTCCTCGTGTCGTGTTGCGGATGACATCCTGTATGGCTCGGGCAGGGATTTCGCCTGGATGGAGAGTGCCTTGGACTTGCTTTGCTTGTTGTGAGAGAGTTGGTAGCCACGAACAAGCGTTTGGATTTCGAATCGAGCAACTTCGCTATCGGATGACGTGGCTCATACTAGCTGTGATTGCTCTGTGGTGGCAACTTCGCTATCGGAGTGCATGACTCGTGCTAGATGTGATTGCCTAGTAACAAGCTCTGAACCCTGCTGCTTGGAACCGACATGCTCTGATACCACTTGTCACGGGGTAAGATTTCAGTTAGGAACACCCGTGCGGTACTGAGGCAAATTCCGTGGGAATGTTGCTAAGTAAGTCTTATAAGAAGGACATTCGGGCAAGTTCTTGGATGAACATTGCTAATGCGGAAGCAATTTAGAGTGGGAAGAGTCGGGAAAGGGTTGAAATGGGAAGCCTGAAGGCAGATGATTGGTCTTGCAAAGGAATACCACGATGCTCTGCATCACTAGAATGCTCATAAATACTCTCAAAAGAAGAATTGTATTAATGAAAGAATCCTAGGATAGTTTACAAATGAGAGGGGTTGGCTATAGGTGAGCCACCTCCTTAAGGAATGTTCTAGACTAATCTAGCATAATAGTGGAGATTAAGTCTCTAGAATATTCTACACCTAACTAGAATACTCTACATGTATTTACATGTCTTTATAAGGTTCTAGATTATTCTACACCTATCTAGATAAGTACACGGATGGTGTAAAGATGGTTGAGTTGCTAGAGACTTCCAGAAGCTTGACCAATGTTGGAATTATGGTGAGGTCTCTAGAATCTTCCAGGAGCTGGCAGAGTAAGAGCCTTTGTTAGATTCCTGGGCTTGTAAGCTTGCGGCCAGTGACATATCGCTCCCATCGGGGAGACTTTGAATTTGCACAATCGAGTGCAGTCTCGGGGGCATTTTCCCTCGAAGACTCATTGCTCCCAACGAAGAAACTTTTTGAATTTTTACCATTGGGTGTAGTCTCGGGGGCATTTGCCGTCGGGGACTCCTCGCTCCCATCGGGGAGACTTTCTGAATGGTTCTGAATAGATGCTTCATTTACACATGATAACCAAAAAGGAATATTTCATTTATATACGGGGAGTGTCAATTTTACATAAAGAGTGAGTAAACTATTGGTAGTATTTCTTCATATGATCCGTGTTCCAGGGGTTCCTTAGCGGCATTCTTTCCTCAGTTTTCAACTTGTATACTACTATCATTGAGACAAATGCGATGATGTACATGCCTTCCCATATGTCGCCTAAGCATCCAGAGGAAGGTTGTTTGGTGCTAGGGGTAACTTTCTTGAGGACCAAATCCCCCCGGGGAGAATTTTGAGTTTTGACTCTAGCGTTATAGTATTTGACGACTTGTTGCTGATGACGCGCCAATCAGATTCTTGCTAGGTCTTGCCTTTCCTCTAGCTTCTCGAGGCAATGTCAGAATTCTTCCTCGTTGTCTTTGGGGTTGCAACATAAGACCTTTTGAATGTGGATATTAACCTCTGTTGGTATGATCGCTTTCGACCCGAATGCCAGAGAGTAGGGGTTTCCCCAATTGAAGAATGTGGGGTTGTCCTAATCACCCATAAAACCTCCGGGAGTTTTGTCCACCCATGCTCTTTTCCTTGCTTGTAATTTTCTTTTTAAGAGCGTTTTATCACTTTATTGACTGCGTCAACCTACCCGTTAATCTGTGGATGAGATGGTGAGATGAACTTCAAGTTTATGTGGTGATCTTAGTAGAGATTTCAGAAGTTAGAGTAGACAAACTGTGGACTGTGGTCGGCAACCATGGTATTTGGTACATCGAATTGGGAGATAATGGACTGCTTGATGAAATTGGTGGTGTTGACTTCAATAATGTGCTTTAAGGCCTCTGTTTCTACCCACTTCGTGAAATAATCTTTGGTGACGACTACATACCTTTTATCCAAGGTTCCTCTAAGTAAATGACTGATTATGTCAACTTCGAATATTACAAATGGCCATTGGGATGACATCGGGGTAAGAAGCTTGGCCGAAAGTTGGGGCACGAGTGTTATCCTCTGTCACCTATCACAAGACCTTGCGTTCTCTTTTGAGTCTTTAAGAAGGGTTGACTTATAGTATCCATGCCTTGTTACTCGATGCCTGAGGTTCTTACCTGCCGAATGGCTACCACAAGTTCCCTCATACACCTCTTGAAGGATCGACTCGGTTTGCGGAGGTGCGACACATCAGAGGTAGGGCAGTGAGAAGCCACATCTATAGATAATTTCATCGATGGTGATATATATGGGGGTCTACCTCCAAATTCTCTTTGAATCGGCTCTATCTGGCGGTAGTGTCCCGTCTTAGAGGAAATTTAGTATCAGGGTCATCCATGTCTCAAGCTGAGGCCCACAATCTGGCATGATAGAGCCAGTGGGTTCCTCATCGGTGAAGACGATGATTATAAGTGGCAACTTCATGTTCGTGGTGAAGGTCAGTTTGGCCAAGGCATTAGCTTGTGAGTTGCGGTCCCTGGGTATGCAAATGATGGTGCAATTTGTGATTTTAGCCATCAGGGCCTTAACTTTCTTCAAGTATCAAATCGTATCGTTATCCTTGGCTTGATATTCTTCATTCATTTGGTTAACAATTTATTGGGAGTCGATGTAGGTGATTAAGTCTTCGACCCCCATATTGAGGATGATTTTCAACCCGGTGGAGAGAGCTTCATACTTTGTGACATTATTGGTTGCCTTAAAGTTGGAGGGCGATTTTGCGTTATGCTACCATTAGGGGTTCTGATGATAATGCCCACTCCGTTGTTGTGCCTGTTAGAGGAACCGTTGATAAACATCTCCCGTCATGAGATTAGGTCGGTAGATAGGTTAATGACCTCCGGGTTTGAGTACTCCGCTTTAAAGTCGGCTATAGCCTGGCCCTTGATGGAGGTTCTGGGTTTATAGTGGATCTCGAACTCGCTGAGTTCCATCGACCCCTTGAAAAGTCTTCATGCGGACTCCAACTTCTGTAATACTTACCTCAGAGGTAGGTTGGTTAGAATGAAAATCAAATTCGATTGGAAGTAGAGTCTGAGTTTTTGTGAAGCTACTGTGAGGCTGAGTGCTAGCTTTTTGATCTATAGATATATGGATCCAGATCGTTCATGCTCTCACTGACATTGTACACCGTTCTCTGGGCGGATCCTTCTTCCCAAATTAGCATGGAGGTCACCGCTACTTTAGATAAGGCTAGAAAAAGGAAGAGTTCATCTCCGACCGTAGGCTTGGCTAGTATCAGTGGCCGTTGGAGATATGTTTTTTGATCATGGAAGGCTGTTTGACATTCGAGAGTCCAACATAAGTCGTCATTCTTCCTCAAACCTTTGAAGAACGAGAGACATCATTCGGTTAACTTTCAAATGAATCGAAAGAGGGCGACAATCATGCCGTTCAATTTCTGGACCCCCTTCACTTTTATAGGTGTTTGCAGGTTTATTACTACCCTAATCTTGTTGGGGTTAGCCTCTATCCTCTTTTGGTGGACCATGAACCCAAGAAACTTTCTAGAGGAAACTCTGAAGACGCACTTGTTTGGGTTCAGACGCATTTGGTATTGCCTTAATTGGAGGAAGGTTTCCCTGAGATCATACGTGTTCTCTGTTAAAGTTACGGATTTCGTAAGCATGTCATCCACGTGGACTTCCATGATCCTCCCAAGCTGAGGTGTGAATATCCAATTAACGAGCCTCTGATAGGTTGCTCTGATGTTCTTTAATCCGAAAGGCATTCGGTAACAATACACTCTATGGTCCGTGATGAACGCCGTTTTGGCTTCGTCATGCTCGTTCATTCGAATCTGGTTATAACCCGAGTATGTGTCCATGAAGCTAAGTAGTTGATGTCCAGACGTCGCGTCTACAAGCTAGTCGACCCTTGGAAGTGGGAAACTATCTTTGGGGCATGCCTTGTTTAGGTCCGTGAAGTCGACACATATCCTTCACCGTTAGTCATTTTTCTTCACCAGGACCAGATTTTAGAGCCACTCGTTGTAGTCGAGGCTCTTTATAAATCCCGCTTCCATTAGCTTCTCTAGTTCGGTGGCCACTGCCTGGCCTTGCTCGGTGTTGATTGACCTCCGTTTCTAGGAAACAGGTTTAAACACAGGGTCGACGCTGAGGGAATGAGCTATGATGGAGGGATCAATGCCATGCATGTCGGTATGCAACTAGGCTAATATATCCGAGAATTCCCGGAGGAGCTTGATTAGAGAGTCTCTAATCGGTGAATGGGGATTAGCACCAATCAGAACCGGTTTTTCTGCATTATCCTCCCGAAGTGCAACCTTTGTCAATGGCTCGATTGGTTCCCCTGTCAGCTGGGATCCAACCTCCCGAGGGTCGAGATTGGTGGCTCGTATTTCACCATCATCGGGGGATTGATCCTCTATTGTGTCCCCGATCCTAGCTTCCGTTAGTATGTTATTTATCGTCTAGTTGATGGAGGATCGAGTATGATATATCTCATGTCGGTAGAATTCCTCCGAATTGTACCGTTCTTCGTAATCATCTGGCATTGGCAACGGTTCCGTGGATTGTACTTAACCCCTCGTTTGAAGAGTCCCGAACAAGATCGTTGTACTACTTGCCTCTGATGTATCCCCAGATGAAAACTCCAAAGAGCTCTACGATACACTTAACCCTTGGTCCAAAATGATGAAACACGAAGTAGAAGTAAGAAAAGATAACAAATAGCGTTCCAGAAGCTAACCTTGTTAAAGAGAAAACACTGAACACTAATTCCAAAGTAGCTCTGATTAAATAAAAAATCAAAAATGAAAAGTGGTGAAGTCCCCCCCACCTCTATTTATAGCCTTCACCCACCATGCAGGGAAATCAAAAGCGACGCGACGGTCACCCACCATGTACGACAGTCAAACAACCGCCTCATACATCGTGAGCCACATGGCACTCCCTACCACACCATGGAATGGGCCCGAGCCCAATGTACATGGGCCCAGAATGGTAAGGCCCCTAAGTCAATCCCACGGCCAATCGTTGCACCATGATCCCCCGCTAGCTTCGACCGATGATCTTGAGGGGGAATTGTTGGACATAATTGTGAGTTTCGGTGGATAACCCTATCATCGTCATCTTTAGAGTTACATATCCACCGAAGTAAAGATCGGAGTTCGATTTACCAGGTGTAATTGGCTACTCCCAATGACTCGACCTCCGACACAGTCTTCCGAAGGAGTCATAAATGGCCCAAACCGCCACTAGCGTGCCAATGACAGTTGTTGGACCACCTCCAACCAATGAAAGGAGGACACATAACCCCATGTGTTAGAACCCCCACCCTATTTAAACCCCGTTTTTGTCACTTTAAGGGGATCCGATTTTGCTTTAGCTTTAGCTTTTAGAACTGAGTTATCTCTCAACCGTAACCAGAAGCAAACATTAAACTTGCTCTCAACATTCAATAAAGAGGAATTATCCAGTTAATTCGGATTATCATCCCTTTTTAGCAATTAACTATAACGGATGATCAATATATCACATACCACCAACCAATCTCGTCATCCACCAGCCTAGTTACATACTAGCATTTTTTGTTCAATAATTCTATTTTGCTCAATTTTAGTACCCAAATGATGTGGCATCATTGGTTTATTTACATTAGAATTACATGATTGAAATGATTGGATCTTAGAGATGCCATATAATTTAAACACCAAATTTATATAAAATAACATTACTTTTTTATTTTATTTTATTACGAAGCCGTCTAGTCAGCCTAGTTAGCAATCCACTTGGGCCTCAAAGGTCGAATGATGTTGGGCTTCCGGGTCACTAAATTTGGGTGGGCCTTCATGGGTTACGATTTATTTTCTCGGTGTCGTGTGAATGTGAGAATAAGCAAAGGAACCCCTAAACCCTCCGGGCGCCATTTTTTACGTTTCGCTGCCGTACGAAAACATCGAACCGGTAAATCTAACCCTTTTCCTCTGCTATTTCGTGCAAATTATATATTTATATGCAATAATTGATCGACTTATCTGTGTTTCGGTTCAAATTTTGATTTTGTACATACTATCAAACATGTACAATGCGGTGCTTATTGACATAATTTC
The DNA here is from genome assembly GCA_032871835.1 of Dipteronia dyeriana. Lineage (NCBI taxonomy): Eukaryota > Viridiplantae > Streptophyta > Magnoliopsida > Sapindales > Sapindaceae > Dipteronia > Dipteronia dyeriana. Next base: position 106,036,251 of record CM065296.1, on the reverse strand, counting down.
TGTTGTAATTGTTGAATAACCTGAACAAATTGTTATGAAAGCTTTCTTTTTGTGTTTTAGGGTTTGTTTTAATTGTATAAAAGGAGGAGAAAATGCCTTTGGGACTTTTAATAGGGATTGGGAGATCAATGCGAAGAAAGCGTACGTCTTCACTTGACATTCTCTCATCAAAACGTGCACCACGAGATTATTACAAGGGAAAGAACTGCAAACCCACTGGTTTCCATACTCGTAAAGGTTCGATCCTATGTCTCTACTATTTGATTGTTTCAATTTACCTGTTTTTTGAGCCTAGATGCGTGTATGTTACGACTTTGAGAGTAACATTGTCTTGATTGAAATTGGACTTTATGCTGTTAGTTTTATAGATTTGAGTTTGATGAATTCTAGTGTGTATTCTCTCTTGACTTTATTTGTGCCGCATTTAGGATTTAGAATAGATCATGGACCCCTAGTTTATACGAGTAGCAAAATGTGCTAATGAAATGGCATCTCATACTCGTCAAGCTTTTGCTTTAACATATTTTGGTGTATTTGGTTTGGTGATTCATATGGTAAAGTTACTAAATCCGTTTTGTAGAATAAACTGTGTTAGAGCCAATTGTAGAGTTAAGAGCTATAATGATTTGTCGAAGGCTCTTATTCTGGAACCAACATAATGTCGTTTTTGGTGGATCAGTGGAGCATGAGAACTTCAGTTGTTAACTTGTTCGCTTTCAAAATTTCCACATTGGTTCTAACTATCAGATTTTGATAATGGTGACATAATCCTCCAACCCGTTTCCGTTTCTTTCATGCACAAGGGCAAGGCCTTCCCCATTAGCCACAACCAAATCCTTGCATGATGGTAAAAGATTAAGAATTCAGAGTTTTATGTTGAGTGAGGCTCTGCTTGGAAAGAAAACGTGGCTCAAAATTGTACACGCACACACACACATATATAATAATAATAAAAATTAGCGTAACTGACTGTCTGACTCTCATTTGTTAAAGCTGGTTGGGTTATTAGGTCCTCAGAAGTCAGAACCTAGTTATAAATTTCACAAGGATAAGGTGTTTCATTTTCATTTCGTTAAATTGGAACATGATCAAGTAATAGACTGAACTATTGCATAACAGGCTACAGACTTACAGTTATGAATGCTTATAGCTTATATAGTTCTGTTTGTATTGTAACTGAACAATTAACTGCAGGTGGGTATGTGGTGGTGCAAGAGAAACTGCCGAACTATGTTGTCCCTGATTTGACAAACTTCAAGGTTTTTATATTCTGTCCTTTCCCCTTGAATTATTATTTTCACATTGCCTCAAAATTTGCATGCAGTTAGGTGCCAATATCTGGCATTGACAGAATTTTTTTGTCTGGTTTGGGGAATCAAATGATCCAATTCATTTTACAACTGATGAGAGAAGAAACTGAAGAGTTTTCTCTCCTTATAGGCTACTAGAATTTCTCAGACCTCTACAGATTTTCACTGATGGTTTAGAGGCTGAGTTGAATATTAATACCATTTTTACATCACCAACATTTTATTCCCATGATTGTAGTTTTCTGTGTGGGTCAGTGCATAGCTAAAGATAGTTTAAACTCCCTTCAACAGTTCATATTTTAAACTCCCTTCAACAGTTCATAATTTAAACTCCCTCAAGTACATCTTTTGCCTTTTGTGCCTTCAGTATAATTTCTAGAGTTCAAGTCTTTTCAAAATTCAAACTTTAGCAATTACCAAACCAATCCAAATGCAGTCTTCCAGATACTGCATTTTGCAAATTGGTAGCTGAAGAGAAGAGCTTCCAGTGTGAATACCGGGAACAAATTCAACTGCCCTGTGACATGAATTAGGTTGCTGAGTGAGGGTTGTAATATGACCAGTATCACCCATTTTTGAGTGAGGGTTGTGGAACACTGGCTAGTCTGAACCAAAGTCGGTACTTTATTATCTCTTTAGGCATTTCTTTTTCATTGTGTACAGTATGTTATTGAGATTCAAACTTAAGATATTGAGTATTGGTGAACATTTTTAAGATTCATGATCCCAAATTCCCAATATTTGGTGTCCACCGGAAAGGCTGGAAAAAGGAATCAAACAGCACACATACTACAACACAATAATAGCTATTTCTGTTCTGATTTCTATACAAGATTAGGGGCTAGCAAGTTAGCAGTTGACTTTTATGGATGAGGTGTTTTGCATGTAGAGCTGATTCGAATTTCCATTTCATGCTTGCAGCTCAAAGCATATGTATCTCAGTGCCCAAGAGAAGTCAAAACAACTGAGGCTGCTGAATCAGCGAAATAATTGAATAGATTAAGAGTGTCTGATCTTTTGCCTTGTTGTCAAACTGACGGAGTCATGTGGAATGTAATTATGTTGCACATGATCTTGAGACTCAAATCTAAAGTGTAGACTTAGTAGTTTCTCTTGTTTTCTTATTGTTTCTGCAATTTGACCTATTATCTGTTGATGTCCAAGTATGATTGTTTAAGATGAATGAATCATAATTGGAAATAGTCTACAGAAAAGTGTTCCAGAAGTTGTTGAGATCCACATCCTAGTGTTCAATGTGGCCACGAGTAAGATCCAGGTTGACATGAAACTTTCTAACTCATTGGTTGTGAAATGTAATGAGAGAGTTGCAATCAACTATCTGGTTATGGTAAGACGCTGAGATTCACATATAAAAACTCTATAAAGCACTCTGATTTGCTTGTATAGGGTAAGTTGAGGTCTTCAATCCTTTTTTTTTTCTGCTATTTAGATTGGCAAATAGGAAAAAGCCATTGTTTAACTATGCAATTGGGTAGTAGTATAGTATTGCAAATGTATTATTGTTATTATTTATTTATATGAGTAGGAGTAGGTAAGGGTTATTGGTTAGAAAATCAATTTGTTATTGATATTGAAGAGCTGTCCTGACTAGTACGGAAGGAAGCAGGAAATTTTGATCAGATATGAGATGGGAGTGAGTGATGCAAATTCGTATTGATTACAGATGGAGGGATGGGCTTTTGTGGCTGGAATTTGCAAGTAGCACAATTCCACTCACTTTTAATAGCTGGTTCCGCGTTTTAATAAAATCCATGTTTCAGATTTGTAGACCGCTATTTGCTTGTTACCACAAACCTTTGCTCATTGTCTCATTGACGATTTTATTTTTTATTTTTTATTTTTTAAGTACAAATGTGAGATTTGAGTGTGAGGATTCGTCTTGAACCCACATAATCGATGTTTGTTTGTGAGTGCCAACACTAACTCAGCTCAATTTTTACAGAAATGCTTCGGAGTTATATGTTCCAATCCACTCCAATTATGCTGCTGATTTGAATAATCAATTATATAAGAGATGTATATCACATAATATGATTGGAGTGAATTTAGATGACCTTTTAAGGCTTTTGATAAGAATATCAAAAGTTATACATCCTTGTTGATTTTACACTTTAATATTGAATTTGTCAATTTGATGGTACTGTCCAATGCGGTAATGTGGTACAAATGTTCATGTGATGGGTTATCAATTTTAAAAAAAATTGATCAACATCCAATCCGTCTTGGCCAAATTAAGCAATTTAATTTACGTCAACCAAATTATGCTAAATTAAGAAATTGAACCTAAATTTTATAAATATAAGAATTTTTATAGGAATTATATTCATTGAAACTTGGGCGTGGCGAATTTTGTATAGAAAAGTCAAAGAGTTATCTTTTCTTGTTTTAACCCGGTATAAAAAAGGAATAATGTTTGTCACCGATGTTAGTGTAGTAACCGGTCCAATTTGTGAGATATATATATATAAACCACATACTATACTCCTGTTGGTGAAGCTAGTATTTAGATTTAACATGTGGGTTTTTTTTTTAAAGAATATAAAGAGATAAATATAAAAAGAAAAAGAAAAAGAAAAAGAAAAGATCAAGTAATACACTCATTTGGGGTAAGTATCCTGAATGCTGATTGGTGAGCGTCAGACATTATTTATGTTAGGTAAGGGTATCAACATGAGTCACGACATGACATGTTGACACGACACAACACGAACACGATTATTACGGGTTTGGGTTGAGACTAAGCGAGTCGTGTCAATAAACGGGTCAACCCGTTTATTAATCGTGTCGTGTCCGGGTTAAGCTTAACAGGTCACGAGTTGACACGAATAGTGAGGGTAATAATATAAATATAATATTAAGGGTATTTTTGTAATTATCATATTATTATATAAAGTCAACTATGAAACCCTAACTCATTATTTTCTCTCAACCTCACCAACGCAGCCACTCCACTCCTCTCATCTCATCTCCTCCCTCTCCTTTCCAATTTCCTCGCTTCTCTCTCTCTCTTACACCTTTCTCTTTCCTCTCTCTCTTCTTTCGGCGCCGCAGCTTCCACCTCGTCGGCATCGCCTTAACTCGACGTTTGTGCCGAGGGTCAACTCTCTAGTTCTTAAGGTTCTAAAATATCTAGGTTGAAGGTTGCAACACTTTTTGGGGTCTGATTTCAATAGAAAGTGGGATCCGATCTCTATGAGTGTCCTTCCCATCCTTTCTCCCATCTTTCCATCTCAGTCTATCTACACCCAATCGACCCTCCTTCTTTCAGTTGCAGCCTATTGCTCTGTCTTTTGGATTCATTTACGAGCAGAACAGAATATGGATTCACCAATTTTTTTTTGAAATAAAAATATATATAGATCTGAAACTTTTCAATTAGATTTTCTTTTTATTTGTGTAGTTTAGTCCTTTTTTTCTAGTTGTTATAAAGTTGTGTTATATTATTATATTTTAATTTTAATGAATGTTGATCAATAGTTTTTTGTTTCTGTAATTTTTTCATAACAAGTATTACTTTGATTTGGATGACTTTTTTTTTAAGGTTTGTCTGATATCTTGACTGGAACAAATGTGTGGAATGGGTCATAAATCGTGTTATTTGACTTGACCCGCTTAACCCGTATAGTAAATAAGGGTTAGACAGGTTGTGTCGCGTTGACCCATTTATATTCGTGTTGTGCTTGAGTCGAGGGGTCTGACCCGTTTAATAATCGTGTCGTGTTCGGGTTGACCAAAAAATAATCGTGTCGTGTTCGGGTTGATCCAGACACGACCCGCCAACCCCTAATGTTAGGTTTTGACTCGTATTCTCAAATGAACTCATTGTGAATCAAACGAGACTCAACTGATGTGGAGCTTCCTGGAGGGAGGTTGAAGACTAGAATAATTGAAGAAACAAAGAACACGGTGTATTCTAGGTGACTTGCAACAGTTTAGGAAGCGGGTACGCAACCGTAACCCGAATCGTAGTCAATCATAAGCATGCGTCAAAAGGGGAATCTTTGACGGAGAAGGAAAGTTTTCTTTTGGAAAGTTCTTGAGCTTAAAGGAAAATGATTTCCTCTTAACATGAAGACTTGTTATAAATATGAAATAGTATTTATGTGGAACAAGTAATTCTTGTACCTTTAGAAGTAAGATTTCCTTTTATCTTAAACTCTATGTAACTAGTATAAATAGAACCTTGTATCTAGGTTATTTTGTGTGGAACAAAAAGAACACCATGTATCATTAGAGAGTGGAGAGATCCGGGTGAAGGGATTTAAGAGAATATCAATGGATCAAGTTAGAGACCCTTGAGTGATATTTACGGGAGACCTAGGGGATCATGTGAGCGTGGTTTAGGGTTGAAGTGTGAGAGAGAATCCTGAAATATATAAAGTTGTAACAATTTATCATATAGTGGAATTTTCTCTGTCGTTCTAACAATTCATGGTTTTTTACCCGATTTAAGTTTTCCACGTATATCTTGTGTTGTGATTGGTTTATTTTCCTCTCATCTATTTTTCTGTTATAGATGTTATTATTTGCTGTGAATTATGGGTCTATATCAGATACGACGATTCCGCGATCTTTGGTTCAAAATCTCCAACAATTTTTTTTTTAAATTTAAAAAAACATTAAAAAAAAAAAAGTTTTGAAGGTATGGCGTGGCACAATTGCATTGGGTTTACCGAAAGAAGCCCACTCCAGCGCATGCTCCTTACGTTTTGAAGACAAATTCCTCGTTTCCTGCTGCCCTTTCCCCTCTCCTCCATGGACCTTGAACCGACGTCTCTTTTTATACGTTTTTAACATGCTCGGTAGTAATACGTCGCCGTTTTAGCGTCACAATTTTGTATGTGAACACAGAACACGCATGGTTGATGATTTTCCACGCCGCCTCATGAAAAGCTTTGATAACATACACTCCCACTCCACACTTGAAACCATCACAGCCACCCACCCCAACCCAAATCTTAAAGTGTGGCCCATACAAACTTCCTCTCTCGTATCTGAACCCTCCACTTGTCCTCCTCCCAACTAACTTAATTTCCTCAACCAACCAAAAAAAAAAAAAACACGATGAAACCTTCCATGAAATATCATGGAAATTATAAGCAAACCACCCACACCACACGCCTATATATTTCCGACACTTGACCAAAACTCCAACCCCTAAAAAAAAAAAAAAATCAAAATGGCCAACCTCGTGAAAAGACCAACAAAGCCGGAGCTCCGCTGCAAAAAGCACCCAAAGCACCGCCAGTCGCCGGGAGTTTGCTCGGTCTGTTTGAGAGAGAAGCTCTCTCAGCTCTCTTCTTGTAGTACTAGTAGTAGCTCATCACGTTCTACCGTTTTCGCTGCAACAAGTGGGTCGTCTTGTTCTTCTTCTTCTGCTGCATCGTCTTATTACTCTTCTTCATGTTCTTCGGTTTCTTCTTCCTCTTCTCCTGTGCATTTTACAACCACGTCAAATCATCATCGTAAGGGAAAGAATTCTTTGTCTTTGTTTCTGTTTGGTGGGAAGAATAAGAACAATGTGTTGACTAAGAGTAGGTCGATGGCTTTTGTTCCCAGAAATATTGATGATAAGAAAGTTGGGTTCTTCTCCAAGTTATTGCTTATTCGTCCAAGAACTAATAATAAGAAGATTGAAGACGGCAACTTGCTGCATTCTAGGTCCATCAGAGAGATCAGAGTTGCAGCAACCTAACTCTACTTTCCATTGTTTTCCTCCATTATCATTCTTTTATTTTCCTTAGTTTGATACATCATACATGTTAGAACATAGCTTTTTACAGCAACAAAATTGAAAAGATTAATGTACGTACGTAGAGACCAGGTTTGGAAAAGTAGAATTCTGTGTTTTTGTGTACGTATGTACATACATACATGTACGTACGGATCCATCAATGTTCTCGTGTGAGAATATGAAGAAAAAGTTCTGCAGATTTCCTGTGTTGTCCATCTGTATTCTGTACTAGTACTGATTATAATATGCAAGATACTACTGTATACTTGAGAAATTATTAATGTAAACGAGAGCATTACTTTAATTACAGTTTCAACCGTTTGTGTACTCTTGATCCGATGGATGAGATTTCAATGTATTTATAATTATTGGATTAGCGGCACATGAATAGTTAAAATCAAAATTTTAAATTACAAATTTAAATTGATTCGGCTCTAACATATTATTTTTTTGCAATTACGACAAATTAAGGGTTGTATAATATTGTTTGTGCATAATGAGAAAACAAAAATTCCACATGTAACAGCGAAGAAACATTCTGTAACAGCGAAGAAACATTCTGTCAACTGAGTCGATCTAATACGGGAGAAAGCTAGCGCATGCACCACATTTAGCGAGTGGCTCATGCATGATCCATGGACCTGACCCGTGAGCCCCATGCATGATCCGAGAAATTTCTTGGCATCACATTTTCAACTTTCCAACTTGATAATGATATCCAAATTCCAGTCTAGACTTTGATTGTGTCTCAATAAAAGACTGAGACTAATCAAAATTGGAAAGGAAAATCTTGTGGGGACAGCTGATTAAAATATACTCAAGTCGGTCAGTCCCAGCTCCCAGGTTTACGTTAACTTCTAAGCAACTTCATGTGGGACTTAAAAGTTAAAAAGTGTCACGTTGGCACAACAAATTAGAAAATTGATCGAAAAACACTATTCACAGCTGGCAAATTTCGAAGATCAAATTGCTGGAAATTTACAATTTCTTAAAATAATCACAAACGATTAGTATCATAGTATCATGTAAAGGAAAAGGAAAAAGAAAGACAAATGTGATTAAGTTTCCCATTAGACCATTACCAGTTCATGACATGGCATCTATAAGTCCAATCTCTTAAAAGATAAAGAACACCATATCTTAATGCAACTTTTTAATTACAGATAATCTGACTAGTATTTGCTTGACCCATCCAAACTCTCTACTTTTTGTTTTTGGTTTTCCCCAGTTACGTACTGCACGTATATTTTAATTTCACAATTAATGTGTTGATTAAGCAATTTTTGTCGGTGCCCAATGTAGCTTCTCCCCTAAATATTAACATAGCATTATAATAAATTAGTCAGATTATTGTACAGGATTTATAAAGATTTCCCCCGGATTAATTTATTAGTGTTTGTGAACTGTAAATAACTGTAGGGGACTCAGGAATTATGGTATTTTGTATTCTAAAAATTTGTATGCAAGTAAAATTTTAAAACTCTTTTTTTTTTAAAATAGTTCTAGTTAAAAAACATTTTTTTTTAAAATAAAGTGGGAAAAGAAATCTAGTCAATTGTCATTAGCACGACAACGTAAAAAGTTATTTTTTATTTTTGACAAAGTAACACAAAGTTGTACATTAACTGATCAACAGGAACGTAAAAAGTTGTTATTCCATTAAATTATTGTAACTCTAAATATATATCAAGCATATAAGAATTCAATACTTGTTAAAATTCAATCATATCGAAAACCATAAATAAATTCTAGATGCAAATATTCTAGAATAGAATATCAAAAAAAAAAAAAAAAAATTGGATCTACATCATCCTAGATTATTAAGGATTTATGGATTGATGAGATACCTCGATCAATTATGAACGATCGCCTACCGTTACGAAAATACTACGACAATCGATTACGAACTGATGAATACAAACAGGTGGTTTGTGATCTTCCTCAACCAAATCGCCTTAGTTACTCAATGGGACTGTCGTCTCACTTCCAGATGGGGAGAAGGGAAACTGTGTTATGATTTGGTGTATTGGGGACCATAACTGAAAGGGTCTTTATATATTGTCTAATTAGGGTTCCCATAATCCCCTGATTAGGAAAAAAATCGGTATCTACTCAATTAGTTCATATCAATTCGAGCAGTCTACGGACTTATCAAAATTAGACCACTTAATTTCAGCTTATTAAATTAAATAACTAATATAATTGAATAAAAAATATGTTGCCCAATTTAGTATAGGAAACATGATTTCCTAACAATCTCCCACTTGGATTACGTATTATTCCTGTAACAATTACATCACAAAATTCCTTTGGCACGAATCTGTATGCTATTTATCTTTAGACTCCTCCTTAAACAATCTAGTCCATTTCATATATTAGCAATAGAATCACTGCGGCTTTTATCACACTATAGTCGTGACTAAACCACGATGAGCACCATACTAATACACTCAATGATATATATCAAATATGGTTGAGTAGTATGGAAATTACATGCAATGTGATCTCACACATGCCCCAACTGGACCTTCTTCAATTTTTAGTGAGATCAATCAAAAGTCCTTAATACAATGCAAATATTGCACATAAAAAACATAAGTAAGCTCAGAAATAGAATCATAAACCATCAACTTTATTTTGCAGAAAACTAAACAATCCAATGTCTAAAGTAAAACATATAGAATATAAAAATGACTCTCACTAAACCAAGGTATTATCATAAATAACACGTATATAAGTAGTGTGCTCATGAAAGACCTTAGGTGTTAAGCCCTTGGTTAATGGGCCCGCTAACATAGAATTTGTTCCTATATGTTCTATGAAAATCTGTCTATCCTGAACTCTCTCCTTAACAACTAGAAACTTGTTGTCGATAAACTTTGACTTCGTCGAGCTCCTGTTGTTGTTTGAGCAAAGCACTGTCGAGTTATTTTCACAGTAAATCTTCAATCGTCTGTTAATACCATCTACCACACACAACCCAGTGACAAAGTTTCACAGCCATATCCCGTGGTTGGATGCCTCATAACAAGCAATGAACTCTGCAACCATGGTTGAATAAGCTATGAGAGTCTGCTTAGCAGACGTCCATGAGATAGCTCCTCAAACCAACATAAATACGTAGGCAGATGTGGAGCGTTTGTTATCCGGGCATCCCGTAAAATCGAAGTCAGAGAACCTGATAACCTCTAAACTGTCTGATATCCGATAAGTGAGCATGTAGTCTTTTGTTCTTCTTAAATAACGCATCACGTGTATGGTTGCCTTCCAGTACTGAATACCTGGATCACTCAAATATCTGTCCAAAACTCCCACTATAAATGCTATGTTGGGACGAATGCAAACTTGAGCGTACATTAGACTCCCTACTATTGATGCATAGGGAATCTTCTACATCTTTTAACTTTCAAGATCATTATTGGGGCACTGCTTGAGACTACTCTTATCTTCTTTAGCCATGGGCGTGTTTTATGGTTTACTATCTTTCATGCCAAATCTACTTAGAACTTTATCGATATAGATCTTTCGTGACAACCCAAGGATACCTAGAGAACGATCTCTCAGTATCTGAATACCTAATACAAAATAGGTGTCACCAAGATCTCTCGTCTCGAATTTCTTCGTCAGGAATTTCTTGGTTTCGTGCGGCAAGCCTATATCGTTGCTAGAGCGTAAAATGTCATCGACATATAATACCAGGAAGATATATTTACTCCTACCGAAATTGTGTTATACACAGTCATCAACGACATTCGCCTCAAAACTGTATGAGGTGATGACTTGATGAAACTTGTGATACCATTGACGGGAATCCTGTTTGAGGCCATAAATGGATTTCTTCAATTTATAGACCATAGACTTTGGATCTCCCGATACAAGGTCTTTTGGTTGTACCATATAAATTGTCTCGTCAATATCTCTATTGAGAAACATAGTCTTGACGTCCATCTGATGCAGATCTAGATCAAAATGAGCGACCAATGCCATTATAGTTCTTAAAAGAGTCTTTCGAAGATACCGGAGAGAAAGCCTATTTGTAGTCTATGCCTTCGTTCTGAGTAAAGTCTTTGGCGACTAGACGAGCCTTATATCTCTCGACATTACCCTTCAAATCCCTATTAGTTTTAAACATCCATTTACAACCAATGAGGTTCACATCTTCAAGTAACTCGATGAGATCCCAAACGTCATTGTCTTTCATAGACTTCATCTCATCCTTTTTGGCATCAATTCACTTATGACAGTTAGAACTATGCATGGCTTGACAGAAGTTGATCGGGTCATCCTCTTTTAAACCAACGTCATCCTCATGTTCTCGGAGAAAGATGAAATAATCATCTGGAATCGCACTTCTCATTTCCCTAATAGATCTTTTTAATGGCACTTCTTGAGGTTGTTGAGTTTGTTCTATAGGTGATGCTTAAGGAAGAATCTTATTGTTATCTTGGTCTGGAACAATGTCAAGAATAAAAGCCTGAACATTGTTATCTGATGTCGGAATTGTGTCTTGAACAACAATAGATATAGAGACCTGATCACTGTCAATAACATATTCTTTTTCAAGGACAACATTCCATATGTTATCTTCCCGTCCAAACTCAACATCTTGAAGGAATCTCACATTTCCTGTTTTAAAGAAAAATCTTGATGTGGGATCATAAAACTTGTAGTCTCGAGAACGTTTAGCGTAACTAACAAAATAACAACTAACTGTCATTGAGTCCAATTTTCTTTCATGTGGCCTATAAGACCGTGCCTCAGCTGGAAAACCCCAAATGTGTAAATGTCTGTTGCTAGGCTTCTTGCCTGTCCAAAGCTCATAGAGGGTTTGGGCAACTGCTTTGCTCGATACCCTGTTAATGATGTATACTGCGGGCTTTAAAGCTTTTCCCCAAAGTGACTCTGGCAAGGAGGAATGAATAATCATACTCCTTACCATATCTTTAAGAGTTCGTTTTCGTCGCTCTGCAACACCATTCATGCTGGGTTTGCCCGACATGGTGTATTACGGAACAATTCCACACTCATTGAGAAAAATTGTGAAGAGTCCTGGACGTTGTTCTAGTGATCCATCATATCTGCCGTAGTATTCACCACCATGGTCCGATTTGATAGCCTTAATTTTCTTTCCAAGTTGAAGTTCAACATCAGCTTTGAAAGATTTGAAAATGTCTAGGGATTGCGACTTCTCGAGTATCAAATATAGGTAACCGAACCTAAAGTAACCGTTTATGAATGTAATGAAGTATTGTTGTCTATTCCATGAAGCCGTAGGGAATGGACCACAAATATCAGTATGTATGAGTTCTAAGACATATGTAGCTCTCTCGACACCTAATTTTCTAATGTTTATCTGTCAAATCTAGCGGTTCAAGAATTTCATCTGACACAAGCCTCTGAATTCTTTACTTAAATAAATGACCTAAACGATTGTGCCACAAGGTTGCGGAATTCTCACTTAATTTTCACTTTGTACCACGTGAACTTGTTTCACTGTAAGAAAAACAATATTTCTTAATAATCTTTTATTGATTGTTTTACAAAACTGTCAATTAACTTATAAAAATTGATAGTCATTTTTAACTGTAAAAAAGAGTTGACAGTTTTTTAGAACAATCATATATTAACTGTCAAATATTATTGACTATTTTGAATAACTGTGAACGAATTTGTTTTTCAAAATTTTTATTTATCGTTACTAATTTTTTTAAGACCTTTTATTTCCTATTTTCAACACCAAACAAAATCCTGCTTTTTATTAAGTTCCCGCTATCACAATTTCATTGTATCTAAAAAAAAAAGATCTTCATAATTTCACTGTATCTAAACTAAAAAAGAAAAAAAAATCATTCTTGCAATATAAATGTTTCCCTCTCCTTAACTTAAGATTTCTCACGACTTAAATTTCTATTATCCATTTCTCCAATCAACTAAACTTCTTTCAAATCTGCATAACGGTTTGAGTTGTTTGTGGTAAGTGCACTAATTTTTTTTTAACTTTTTTTGTCAGTACACTAAAATCCTTAAAATTCCAAAATTTTAAGGTATTTATCTCACTCCTACTGTTTTAGAAATTTTACAGAAAAAGATTATTAATATTCAAGATTTATTTGTTTTTAGGTTCAATTTGGTTGGATTTTACAGTTATTGTCATTAAGAAGGAAAACAGACTCTGGCAGGTTTGAAGATTAGTTGCTAGGTGAGGAATTTTAAATGTTCTGAGTTGTTACAGTACTTGATTTTTATTTTATTTTTTGCCAACTCTTTCCACTTTTACATTCTAATCATTTTTTTTAATATTAAGGGGTTTTTTAAAATTGGTTCCAATAGGTTCATATCATTGTTACATTAGCTCAATTTTATTTAATTGTATATTATACTTTTATGGAATTAAACATCTATTTTACTCTTCTATATATTTTCTATTTATTGTCTAATTTATATATTAGTTACTTTTTGTTTGCATATTACAGATTTACCAATTAAGATTGACCTAAAATTTCTGTTGGGAAAGGACTTAAGTTGACGGAAAAGGTAGACCTCATGAACTTTAAAGTTTTTTGCACGACTTAATTTAATTGTATCTATTTTTTAGGTAAATATGTCATATTTATTTAATATGAGTTGGTTGTTACTTGGTATTGTGAATATGTTGTGTTTCTCGATATTTACATGCATAGTGTGTTGAGTGTTTGTGGGTATGTTAATAGAAAACATAGAAAACATATATCGAAGCATGAAATGACTTTATCAAAGTCTATGAGCTCAAAAGCTATACAAATAATTATCTTTATTAACATATCTTCTTGCTGTATGTAAAAAAAATGGTTGAATTTAGTGTTAACGGATATATGAATAATTATATTTTTATGTATAAATAATTTTTGTTTCTAATGAATAGTGTCTTTAGATTTCTTATAATTATTTTTATATTTCAGGACTAATTAAGTTATAACATACGATGGATAAGTCTTGGATGCTGATTGATAGAATGTCAAGGGAATATGAGATTGGGGTTGAGAAATTTATAGAATTTATCATACTTTCCTTTGAAAATCCTAATTTAATAAGATGTTCATGTCAGTTTTGTGGAAATTTGAAGTTTCAGTCACCTAAAGAAGTAAAAAATCATTTATTTGTTAAAGGTATTGACACGATCTATCAAATTTGGACTTGACATGGAGAGGATGATCCTAGTATGGGAGAAAATATTGAATCAGATTGGAATCAATATTTTGATTATGACAAAGGTGTTAATAGTTAATGCAGTTGAAATGGTGCATGATACATATAAACATTGTATTGTTGATCCCAAAACATTTAAAGCTTTATTGGAAGATGCTGAAAAGCCTTTTTTTCCTAGTTGTAAAAAGGATTACAAAGTTATCTACATTAGTAAAATTGTTCAATATTAAAGGCAAATATGGGTGGTTTGATAGCATCTTTTCTGATTTGTTGAGTTGTCTTCAAGATATGTTACCTGCGAATAATGAAATTCCAATATCATTTTATGAGACCAAAAAAACAATGAATGCCTTAGGTTTAGAATATGAGAAAATACATGCATGCCCAAGTGATTGTTTACTATATCGAAAGAGTACAAAGATCTATCTGCTTGTCCTACTTGTAAAGAATCAAGATAGAAAGCGTACATAAATAAAAATGTAACTGATAAGGGAAAAAATGCACCCTTGTAAAAGTCTTATGGTATTTTCCTATTATCCCCAAGATTAATGCAGATGTTCCATTCTCCTCGCTAAAGACTTGATTTTGCATGCTCATGGAAGAAAAAATGATGGCAAACTTCGTCATCCTGTATACTCTCCATCATGGAAATTGGTTAATCACACATGGTCGTACTTTGTAGTGGATAGTAGAAATATTCGACTAGCTCTCTCTGTTGGTGGGATTAATCCACATAGCTCACTTAGCAGTAGGTATCGTTGTTGACCAGTTATATTTGATAACTTACGATCTTCCACCATGGCTATGTATGAAAAGTAAATTTATGATGTTATCATTGTTGATATCAGGTCCTCAACAACCTGGAAATGATATTGATGTCTAGTTAGCACCATTGATTGAGGATTGGAAAACTCTTTGGGATGTTGGTGTTGATGCTTTCGATGCAAATAAACAAGAGCACTTTACTTTGCGGGTTGTTTTATTGTGGACTATCAATGATTTACGCGCATACGGGAACTTATCTGGTTGTACAGTGAAAGGGTATTTTGCTTGTCCAATATGTAGGGAAGGTACGAATTCATGTTGGTTGAAACATTATAAGAAAAATGCATATATGGGTCACCAAAAATTTCTTCCAATAAACCATCCATATTGAAGACTGAAAAAAGTTTTCAATGGTGAACAAGAATTTGGGTCTCCTCCTGAACCGTTGAGTGTAGAGAAAGTATTAGAAAAGATTGAAGATATAGAAAACTCATGGGGAAAAAAGAAAACTGACAAACGCAAAGCATTGATGGTTGATTCATCAAACTATTGGGAAAGGAAATCAATATTCTTTGATCTCCAATACTGGGAAATTTTACATGTTCACCATCAATTGGTTGTCATGCATATTGAGAAGAATGTGTGTGAAAATCTTTATGGTACATTGTTGAATATTTTTGGAAAAACGAAAGATGGAATTAATGCTCGATTGGATCTTGTAGACAAGGGACTAAGGATGCAATTAACCCCTAATATGAAAATGAAGCATACTTATTTATCGACTGCATGTTACACATTGACTAAAGTTGAGACCAAATATTTAGTCAAATATTGTTAAATATAAAGGTTCCTGAAGGATATTCATCAAACTTTAAAAACCTTGTGAAGATGGAAGATTTAAAACTTTACGGTATTAAATCGCACGATTGTCATGTTTTAATGTAGAAATTGCTACCTTTAGCTATAAGATCAGTTTTGCTGAAGCATGTTAGATATGCTATTACTAGATTATGCTTCTTTTTTAATGCTTTGTGTACTAAGGTGGTTGGTGTTTCTAAACTGAAAAAAGTACAAAGTGACTTTGTGATCACTTTGTGCTTGTTGAAAAAATACCTTCCACCTTCTTTCTTTGATATCATGGTTCATATAACAATACATTTGGTAAGAGAAATTAGATTGTGTGGTCTGATTTACCTTAGATGGATGTATCCGTTTGAGAGGTTTATGAAAGTTATAAAGGGTTATGTCCGCAATTGAAATAGTCCTGAAGGGTGTATAACTGAGTGTTATATTGCAGAAGATGCAATGGAATTATGCATAAAATATTTATTAGATTTGGCTCCAATTGGGATTCCATATTCAACTAAAGAAAATGTGCATTTGGGGAAGGTTCAACAAGGTGGTTATGTGATGGTAGTTGATCATCAATTATTGTATCAATCACACCACTGTGTGTTGGAGAATTCAGCAGAAGTACTACCTTATATAGAGTAAGAACATTTATTGATATGAATTATCAGTTTGATTTTAATCTTCTAAGTTAAGTTTAAATTTTAATATTTTACTCGGTAATGAATAGGGAACATATGATCTGGATTAAGTTGAAATATCCAAAACAATCAAAAAGTTAAAAATAGTTACAAAACGAGCACAATAGAAAATTTATTGATTGGTTGGAAGAGAAGGTAGTTGTTGTTCTTAGCTATGTATTCACAATTTTTAAATATTTCAGTGCTTATTTTTATAAATTAACTACTGTAGTTTTCAAATTTGTTGATTAATGAATAACCTATTTCAAGTTCGTTGAAGTGGTTAGCACAAGGACCTCACCCCACTATGGTCAAACATTATAGTTATGAGATAAATGGTAGTTTTTTTCAAACAATTGATCGAGATAATTGTCGGGTGACTCAAAACAGTGGAGTTAGTATTACAGCTACAACAATGCAAATTTCTAGTGCGAAGGATAAACACCCTGTAATAGGGAAAATGTGCTTCTATGGGATAATTACAGAAATTTGGGATCTTGATTATCACATTTTCAGTATTCCTATATTTAAGTGTAATTGGGTCGACAGTAAAAGTGGAATTAAGGTTGATGAACTTGGGTACATATTAGTCGACATCAATAAGATAGGGAATAAATCAGAATCGTTTATCTTAGTTTCTCAAGCAAAACAATTTTTTTTTGTACCAGACCAGCTTGATTGCGAATGGTCCATTGTTCAATCAACTTGTCCACGAGAGTTTGTACAAAAAGATTATGTTGAAGACTTAGACTTTACAATGGAACATCACCCCATGACTAAAGATTTACCCGGTGTTGAATTATTTGATTTGGGAGATGAGAACAATGTAATATATGTGAGATCAGATTGTGAAGGTTTTTGGATTCATAATAACACATCCCAAGAATAACAGAGTACAAGCTAGACAATGGAAAACTTCAATGATTTTTGTTATTGCATATTAAATGATATTTTTATTTATTTATTTTGAATTCGAGTTTCATTTTTAATTATTGATTTCATATGTATGCAAAAAACTACTATATAAGGTAGTTTAATATATTTTTATGTATTGTACATATATTTTTAATTATTTCTCTCTTTAAAAAAAAATGTTTTTTTCCTTATATTTTTCCAGTTTTAGAGATGGAACATGAAGAGAATGACTTACCAAATAGCACTAGAGCACCGGGAAGATTGACAACAAAAGCTCAGATTATAAAAAACAAAAGTGAAGGAATTAAGTCAGTGGTGCAATGTAATGACATGAGAGTAATGGTGAGGGACGTGAAAACTAACTTGGTTAGCGTCATTTGTATTTTAGCACGAACTACAATTCCCATCACATATGATGATTGTCCATATGTCCCACAACATATTAAAGATAAATCGTAAGAATACGTAATGGTATGCAAAATAAAAAATAAAATAAAAATCTCTTATTTGTAGACTTTCTAGTAATATGTTATACATGTTTGTAGTTTTAGTCATTACATTTAACATTTTCAAGCCTATTGCAAACTATTAACATTTTAAAATATGTATAATCTATATGTTCATCATAAAGGCTTGGAGTCATTCAAATAAGATATATTTTTGTAAAACAAACCGCTAATCATTTTATTTACATGAGATATTTCAAAAATATAAATCTGATTTTTTTTATGGCAATATGACAATATTATATGTATATATTTTTGATATGACAATATGACAATATTATTTGTACATATTTTTGACAGTAATTTCAGTATTTTATTAGAGAAAAAAACATTACTAAACTAACTCAATTATATATATACGACAATTTTCAAGTCAGTACGCACTGATATAAATTCATCAGTGCGTTGAATGTGGACCATTAGATTTACATGCTTTGACTTAAAGTGTGTTCATTTGTCAAAACTTCTCCATAATCACTAGTCCACATACAACACACTGATATAAGTTATATCTGTGCGCACTGACAGGAAAACCACTGTATAATATATATATATATATATATATATATATATATATATATATATATATGTATATATGTACATATATATATATATTATATTATATTATATATATACATATATATAATTACAAGTGTGTGTGTGTATGTGCGCTATATAATGTTCATATAATTTAATCTAAAATGTTTGTCGTGTTCATTTGATCTTAATCCCAAGAGTAAGAAAAATGTATTGTCAATTTTTGGCAGTACATTTCAATTTTTTAGACACACATTAACGGTTAAATACATTCTTCCTTTCAAAGCTAATCTTGAAATTTTGGAGTACCCTCCAATAATTTATAGCTTTATTAAAAAGGACCACTAGGATCAAATTATGGCTAGCCGTCTATCTGAAAAGTTCACAGTGGGTACATCTAAAGTGATTTTTGTTATTTTTATTATTTTTATTGATTTTAGTTACTTTGTTTGAATATATCCTAATTAAGCTAGTTTTTATGATTTTTTAGAAAACTATAAAGGAGCAACAAAAGAAGCGGAAAAAAAAAACAAATATGACCACAAACTAAGTCGAAAAGGTTATGTAGGCCTTATAGAAGAACTAGTAAGTCAGAAAATTTGAATATTTCTTGCAAAACATTTATGATTGCATAACCTATATTTTCCGTTTACATTTACTTGAAATAGAAAAAGAATCCTAAGTATGAAGGCAAGTCTCTTGATAGAAGTTTGCTATGGAGATTAGCACGTCAAGATAAAAATGAAAAATTGACTTTGACACGCAGTCAATTGTCGATAAAATAGTAAGTTTTTTTTTTCCAGTTACATTATATAAAGTTTTGTAAATTCTTGTTTACAATAAGATTTTATAATTTTAAATTATATACGGATTGTATTGTTTGCTGATTTTTATCCATGAGTTATAGGATCAGTTAATATAACAATATGATGAGGGTTCCTTACAAGTAGTTGATTCTCAAGATGTTTTAACAATGAGACTGGGAACACTGAGCATTCTGGTCGAGTGCGCGGTATGGGGCATTTTGTGACAAAGAGAATGTACTTTGACTTACCCAAATGCCAAGTTAATTTACAAAATGATAGAACTGCACAATGATTAGCTAAGTTGGAGGCTGAAATTCAATCACTTAAACAACAAATCTTTACTCCTAAACATTCCGAAGTTTCAAGCTTTAACATGGCAAATAAATATGCATGGATGACCAAGAAATGAGTATATTGCCTGGTTTGGAAACAAATGTAGCGGTAAATATTTTTTATTTTATTTCTAACACATGTTTGTTTTTGTATTAATGTTGCCATTATCACTATCACCGAATTTCTCATGCTTATTTGGAATTTGAAATGCAAATATATATAATCATTATTATTAAAAAAATATTGTTGCAACCGAACTATTATAGAATATAAAAGTTCAAATTATCTTGTATCTATTGAAGTGGTGTTTGATAGAGATAATAACCTTCCAGTAGCAGATAATGATGAGTCATTAGTTAAAGTGAATGATGCAATAGGTAATCATGTATTTTGGCCAAAGAATCTTGTGATCCATACTCCAAAGGTATTGTTATCATTTTTATTATTATTAAAATGGTTATGTTTTTTTTCCACCATACTATTATAGTTTAAATTTTTATTCTATACTTTTTTGTAGGGGGGATGGGGAATTCAAAAATGTAGAATGTAATACTCAAAAGATTTCAAAAATACAACAGATAGTAAAAATTCATCCAAGAGCTTTTGCTACACTAGTTGATAGATGTGTCACTCCTTCAATAGATATTGCGATAAAGAATGATTGTGATATGTTTGGGTACAAATGTAGTACACATATTTCTCTGGATGACTGTAGACGTATCTTGTCCATAGTAGAAATTGGGGTTTGTTGTCTAAATATATATATAAGGTAAGTAAAATTTTAAAACTATTATTAAATTGATGAGATATATTTAACTTATGTTATTATTGACATGACATTATATATGGTTTTACCTTAGATTACTCTATGATGAATTGAAAGAGAATGAAATGGATGGCCAATTTGGATTCATCAATCCTGCAAGTGTATCCTTCTATGGTGGATTAGCAAATGAGAAAAGATACATTGAAAAATCACGCATGATCGCAAAAGGCTTGGAAAACGCATCACAATCTCATTATGTTTTTATTCTTTACAACTCTAGGTAATACTTTTGCTATTTATTTTTATTTTTCCTTTTTAATAAGGTATCATAATCATTTATAAATCTTTTGAACAAGATATCATTGGATATTAGTTGTTATCGACATGTTGAACATGCAAATCTATTGTGCTTATTAATTTAATAATATTAAAAAAAATCTTTTGTGGAATAACAATCTATTATAGGGAATTTATGATAGCATGACAAGTCAGCATGATTAGATATGTCACGTTACGGGAGTCAGAAAAGATAAACCCAAGGCAATTAATAGATGATCTCAAGGCCAAGTCGAGATTACCCAAGATGGTCGGGGAAGCTAACCGATTGGGTATAAATAACTTGGTCGGGGAAACTACCCGATCTGGTAGAGACAACTTGATCGGGACCATCCGATCAGGACAAAAGAAGTTTGGTCGGGATTAGACAATTGGTCAGTTGGACAATGCGTGGGAGACATTAAAGACAACTACGACTCAAATATGAAGAAGAATTGTCTTACTCAAACAAGGAATCTAGAATCACACTTTAATAAGGAAATATCCTTATTTCCTCTTCAATGTTGAGAATTCTGTTCAGGAAAGAACTCAAAACTTCTAGAAGGATAAACTCAAAAACAGGAAAGAAGACAAAGATGACTTCAACAAGTAACCAATCCTAATTAAACAATATCACATTTCCTTATTTGTATAACAATGATTAAGGTTCTATGCACATATAAATAGACCCATAATCTCATTGTAAAAAAAATAACAGAACGACATATACAAAGAAGATATAGACGGAGACGTAGAAAATACATAAGAGAGAGAGAGAGAGAGAGATACACCAAAGAAGGAGAGATTGAGTGTGTAAATATTATATTATAGTAAATTTCTTCTCGCCGTCACCGGGAACCGTGGATGTTTCCCCACATTGGGGTTTTACCATATAAACTTATTTGTGTATGATTTTCTTCTTTTTCTATCTTTCTCATAACATCTTCAACAATCTACAAAAACCTGTTAGACGCGTGATCAATTCTACACGATCCAAAAATCACCGTCAACACAATCTACATTGCACAAAAGAGCACCACTTTCAAAAGAGTTAATTTACAATGGAGGTCAGTTAAGGTGATATATATATATATATATATATATATATATGCACGATAGAATTACCTTAATATTAATGTATATTATTTATATAACTCATGTGAGTATAGGTACCACTATAACCCGGTTATGTGGAGTGCGGTTATTATGTCATAAGATACATGAAGGACATCATCGTCGATCCAAGTTTACTAAAAGAAAATGTGAAATCAGTGTTCTAGAATGCGCTAGGTGCTAGTCATACGGTAGATAGGCGCTTAGCGCCTAGACCGCCCAGGCGCCGATTAATCGACGCCTAGTGATATTTTTTTCTCATTTTATAATTTATTAAAAAAAAATGTTGACAATGAAACCCACTAACATACAATCAACCAATCACTCGGCTTCCACCACTCCCCACTATCAGACTATATCACTTATTTTAAAAAATAAATAAATTTTGATCACATCATCACTTGTCTTCCATTAATTCACCCATCTACATCATCATCACTTTATTTTCTTCTTTCAAATAACATGCAACCACTCCATCTCTCTCTCATTTCAGCAGACGCCATCTCTCTCTCTCTCTCTCCATAACTCTTCGTTTCTTCTTTATTTCTCTCAGTCTCCATCTCTACCTCATTCTCTTCATTTCACTTTTTAACAGATTTAATTTTTTGTTTCTCTCCAAGACTCCAACTCTTCACACACATTCTCTCTCTCACTCCATTTTTTTTCATTTCTTTTTTATTATCTACAACTTTCTCTTTCTAGATGGCTTTCCGAGGACCTGACGTCGAGATGACGGCGACAATGACAGTTCTAGTGACAAAGACATGGCGAGGCAGTTTCGACGATGGACACATGGCAAGATCTGGTCATAGGCCTACTAATCGTTGCTAGAAATCGGGCTAGACGGCCGATTAATCGGTGCTAGGCGCGTAATAGGCGGCTGGCAGCCTAGGATGGCCAACTAGTGCCTAGTCGTGGCGACCGGAGCCAACTAATGCCTAGTCGACCGACTAATCGGGCGCCTAGCTTGATTACTAGAACACTGTGTGAAATACTTCTATCTTGTGTCGCTTGTTAAATTAAATTATTATTTATTTAAGTTACATTTTATTAATATTGTTTATTTTTTTGAATATTTTTAGTTTCGTGGCAAATGTGCATATACTCAAAAAAGAGATTAATAAGATACGTACTGGGCTGTATTTATCTCTCAATTCATTTGAAAGGTTGGTACCTATACTATCTTTTGTTGACATATATCAATTTTTCATTAACATTAATAAAAGTGGTCGTGTATCTTGGTCATGATTAATTGATTGTTACACAGATGATCAATTGAAAGACTTAGACTTTTCCTGGAAGAACTACACTTTGCTAGATGAAGCCACACCTAAAATGCCGTGAAGTACTTTGTCGATATTTAAAGTTTATAAGATATTGTATGTAAAGTAAACTTGAGAATTATGTTTAGATGATCAAGTAAAACTCTAGTTTTATAGTTATATTAGATGCTTATTTATAGCTAGCTTGACTATGTTGATGATATTTAATAAAGATTACAATGCTATATATATATATACTCATATATATATATATATTGGTTATACTTAATAGGTAATTATATTTTATAAAATAAAAATAATGTACAAATTTTTATAAAATTTTCAATAACAAATATATAAATATATAAAAAGTTAATGATGTATTGACAGTTTTTTAATTAAGTATTATCAAGTTATTTGACAAGTAAAAACTGTCATCAATCCTCAACAGTTAAAAACTGTCAAGACTTTTGACAATTAAAAACTGTTACAACTTGTTGACAATTTTAAATTGTCAAGATCTTTCTTGATATGGGCATTCTTGACAGTCAGAGAACTGTCAACCACAATGCCTCTTGACAGTTAACTGTCAATAAATATAATATTTTCTTGTAGTGTTTGCAGTATATCATTATAGGAACTGACAACATCAACCATATGCAAATTATCAATTAAAGAATCGGAACCAATAAAATTTGATTTTTGATAGAGACTAACTTTATTATTTTCAAAAGAACAAAAAAATCTTGATTTGTCCAAACTGGAAATAGAAATTAAATTTCGTCTAAAGGTGCAACAAATGTCTCAAACAAATTCAAATAAAACCCAGTTTTCAATTGTAATCTGAAAGTCCCTATAGCCTCCACCATAACTTTATTGTCGTCACCCACAAAGATGAATATTTCATCATCTCTTGGTGGTTGGCTCCACAGGCAACCATATATAGACATACATATGTGAGTAGTAGCACCAGAATCTACCCACAAAGTATCCTTAGGTCCAGAAGCTAAATTAACTTCAGAACAAAACTAAAGTTAGAAGCATACCCTTCTTTGCACGCCAGGCCGCACAAACACTCATTCTTCATGTGCCCCGACTTCTTGCATAAGTAGCAGGTAAACTTCTAATCCTATTTCTTTTGTTTCTTCTGCTGAGAAAATCCTTCTGCAGCAACCTTAGCTCTCTTCCTTTTCTCGTTTTGAGAGTTTAAGGCCAAATGAGCAGTCTCAGTCTTATCTCATTGCTGCCTCTCTGCTTTTTACACACAATGAAATATAAGCTCATTGAGGGACCATTTGTCCTTTTGAGTGTTATAACTCACTTTGAATTGCCCAAAGTGTGTAAAAAGAGAGATCAAAATCAAGTGCACAAGCAATTCCTCAAACAACTCCAACTTAAGCGACTTGAGTTTTGATGCGAGATGAGACATCTCCATGATGTACTCCCTTATGTTCCCTTTGCCCTTATACTTCATAACGACGGGTTTAGCCAAATGGTTACTCGCCTCCGACTTTTCTTTCTTGGTAAAATATTGCTCAATTTCTTCTAGGAACTTCTTGACACACTTGCTCTCAGTAATAAGCCCCAAAATGCTTCCGGAATGGAGCGTTTCATGATCATCAAACACATTCGATTAGACTGGTCCCATTTTTCAATTTTGACCTCATTGAGGTCTTCCGGAGTAGCAGTGGGTCGATCCGACCGAAGTGCAAGATCCAAATCCATACAACCGAGGACAATTTCCAATGTTTCTTTCCAGACTTTGAAGTTCGTCCTGCTCAGCATTGAGATGCTACTGACTTGGGCAAAAACATTCGTGGCAATAGCAACATAAACTATATAGATAACAAAATAAACAAACATACTCACATTAATAAGCATGTCATAAAAAATAAAGCAAGACATGCAAATAATCCAAATTGGGGACCCATCTCAAGATGTCTTGCACAACATTAATTCCTAGTCTTTGACTAGAGAAATTAACTGTACGTGGTACTCTTAATGCCATGATCAAATACTGACAATCAGTTATGTCAAACAACATAATTTATTTGGACCGACTGTTATTCACATGAAAAGTCTTTATAATCGTTACACATTTATCACCGTAGACGCGTTGTTATTTGACAAAACTGTGTCTTCCTTTGGGCCGAGCACAATTTGCATAAATAACTCCGTACAAACATCTACGTATTTTCAGTCAAATTTATCTTCACAACAGAGGTTACTTTGGCAATATGTTGCTTCAATCAATTTAATTGAAAATAATATACTAGATAAGCAAAATAAAAAACAATCATAAAAAAATTAATAAAAAGAAAAAATCTTAATCACAGAATTTTTTTTATCAAAATTATAAAATTGCCCTTGATTTTGGAAAATTATAGAAAGATCTCTCAAGTTTAAGAAATTACAAATTAGCCCTTACTTTTTTTCAAAATCAAAAATTAACTCAAAATAATTACAAATCAGTCCCTTAAGAATATCAAATTTTTTAAATTGTCCCAAACAAAAATCAAAACTTGAAACCCTAGGTTACCACCGCCCAAGCCACCAATATTTATGATTTTTCCTTATTAAAAAAAATACATAAAAAACATATCTAATTTTTTTTTTAAAAAAAAACATGTACAACTTCTTCAAAAATTTCTAGAATTTCACGTAAAATTAAACCATAAATATTCTATTCAACAAAATAATCCAAACACCATACGAATAAAATATTCACAAATCGTAATAATCTAACAACGGTGACCGCTCTGATATCACTTGTTAGAAATAAATCACATCGAAAACCATAAATAAATTCTAGATGTAAACATTCTAGAACAAAATATCAAAAAAAAAAAAAACTTAGATCTACATCATGCCAGATTATTAAGGATTTATGGATTGGTGAGATACCTAGATCCATTATGAACGGTTGTCTACCGTTATGGAAATACTACGATAATCGATCACGAACTGATGAACACGAACAAGTGGTTTGTGATATTCCTCAACCAAATTGCCTTAGTTTCTCAATGTGACTGTCGTATCTCTTCCAGATGGGGAGTAGGGAAACCGTGTCATGATTTGGTGTATTGAGGATTATAACCGAAAGGGTCTTTATATATTGTCTAATTAGGGTTCTCATAATCCTCTGATTAGGAAATAAATTCGTATCTACTCAATTAGTCTTAGGGATGGCCAATGGGGAAATGGGGGCGGATTTAGGTCCCCCCATCCCCAACCCCATTTTCCAAACCCTCCCCCATCCCTCCCCATCCCCCCCCCCCCCCCCCCCCCCCCCCCCCCCACACACACACACACACACACACACACATTTCCCCATTTGGGGGAAATGGGGTTGGGGTAATTTTGGGGGGAGGTCCCCCCATCCCCATACCCATTTCCCTATTTCCCCATTTCCTCATTTCTCCAGTTTTTCCCCGTTTTCCCATTTCCCCAAAGTCCCCCATTCCTCCACTTCCCCACTTTTCCTATATCAGTAAAAATTATATAATAAAGAAACACATAAATTCGCAATCCAATAAACTCAAATACAAAATAACATTCCATACAAATTGAAATGAAAGTTAAGTTGTTTAATATGTATATATAGTTAGTAACATATGTTAATAAATTATATGGAGCTTGCTTGATGTGTAATTTAACAAGAAAATCAATATGTATATATAGTTAGATTGTTTGGTGTATAATTTAAGTTATAGTTTATAAATATGTATATATAGTTAATAAAATAAAAATAATAAAAATATTGAAAATATAATAAAAATATATATTAATATTTTTTTTATATAATATTATAATATTTGAGGGAAATTGGGAAATGGGGATGGGGACGGGTCCCCCCATCCCCAACCCCATTTAAATTTGGGGTTAAAAGTCATCCCCTTCCCCCCATTTCCCCATTTCCCCATTTCCCCATTTCCCTTCAAAAAAATTCCCCCAAATGGGGATGGGGGAGCGGGGGCTTGGAGCCCCGGGATAAAATGGTCATCCCTAATTAATCTATATCAATTCGAGCAATCTACGGGCTTATCAAAATTAGACCACTTAATTTCAATCCATTAAACTAAATAGCTAATAAAATTGAATAAAATATATGTTGCCTTATTTAATATAGAAAACTTGATTTCCTAGCATGCATGACCAAATTCATATGTCCTCGATCCTTTGTCCCACATATTCTAAAGCTAATCTTAAACATTATTGTTGAACTCTTCTTTATCAACCCAAAGTGTTTGATTTGATTCTAGTATACAAAATCAAACTATAATAGACAAAGGGATTGAATCTTGAAAAAAATGTCATTCTATATCAACAAGATATTTCTATGTCTCTCAGGATCATATTTTCGTACATATTATCAGATGTAGTGCTAAACAACACCATCGCACCTAACCTAATAACCAGATTGCATGTTTAATTAATTAGGTCTAAACCAAAAACCCCTCTAACTGTTATTATTATTATCTTTTTTGAAGATGTGATATTAATATATATATATATATATATATATATTATATGCTGGAGAAGTTGCTAGGATCTTGGTCGTCCGTAGTGATAGGTTCAGTTCATTTGATATTTTTGGTCTGTGAACCACTACAGATGCTATCCTGCCTAAATTTTGGACCAGCTCAATTACTATATAATTATAGAATCAAAACGAATATTAATTATTCTTTAATTTGTATCTTTCTTCAACATAAGTAAACAAAACAATACATGACAAAATCAATACAAAAATGCACTTCACTTGTCTTTTAAAAAAGAGTGTAATTGAGCCCAAAGTGCCAAAGCAATTGAAGTTGTATATTTGTCAGCTAATTGAGTTGGGCCTGAATGTACAAATTGCGTTGTGGGCTTAGTTGAAAAGTTGTTTTCATTTGACATGTCTGAATTCTGATTGATGGAGACTCCCAAACTTTAATGCTATTCCACATCTGTCTGCTTCGTTATGTTGTGTTTTCAATCAAATGATGCTTCACATCAATCAAGTCACACAATTAGGTAATGGCGTCCAATGCGATTGATCTTTAGTTGTTGAGAGTTGAGACTTGGTTCCACCGATCAATCTACAGTCAATTCTTTGATTTTCAACTATAGCTTGGGGCTCTATCCAGTGTAGAATTGGGTATTCGGGCTGGTTTATTAAAAGCAAAATAATGAGGTGGCAATACTGCTACAACAATTAAAATGGCTATAGAACAGATTCAAATAATTTGGTTAAAAGAGCATTACAGATTTACAGTACTTCAATTCATCGATCATTTGCGCTTGAAAATAAATCCCACACACAGATTCACACAAGAATAATAAAAACCAAAAAAATAAAAAATGAAGAAAGATATTGAAGTTTCACTGAAAACGAAATTAACCCACCACACTTTGCACGCCTAGCTATATGTTACATCTGCCCAGGTTCTTCACCAATCAATGGCAATCATCAATCATTTTCTTTCTCCAATTTCTGCCAATACAAACAAAAACATAATGAGGTCTAAGACTCTAGAGCACCCAAGAATCATTCTATTTGAGAAATAAATAAATTATTATCGTGTTGAACATAGCAAGTTGGTGTTAGGTGATGTTTAATTGCACAGTTAATTTTCTCCCCCACTTAAACGACCAAACTCCTTCCACTACTTCCAACAACCCATCACAGAATTTCATGGTGCAGAAGTTTTTGCTATGCTTTCGTTTGTGCGTTGAGCACAGAAATAAAATAACAATATGAAGTTTAAATGTTGGGTTTCATTATAAATACAAGTTTTTTATATGATTATATGTATTTATGAGTTATGACATGGTGATGAAGTAGATGATATAAATTCAGTAGTTGACTGTTGTGCGCACTACGGGAGAGTAAATTTAATTAAAAGTAGAGTTTGATTTCCAAGTCTCTTTTTCAAAATTGAAATGTGACTTGTATAGTTGTACTGACCCCTTTGTTCTTCTTCAACTACTGTAATTCCACAGGACAGACATTGAAAGCAGCCCCTCTTTTAGTATTTAAAATAATCTTATCAAGTAAAATTTAACAGTGCATGCAGAAATAAGCGACCAGAACATCCGATAATAATCCGTTTGTCAGGCCTGCCTTGTTGGAGACAAGGGACCCACTTTAAGGTTACTATAATCACCAAGGATCTTCCGCCACGTATGCTACTGTAAATTAAAGTGGAGAATCCGAGGCCACTTGATTTCTAGATTAGACTTTTCATACTTCAGCCACGTGGCTTCGGATTAGATGTGATGCGTTACCTAGTGAACACGTCAAACGTCTATGTTCCCTATACACAAAAAGAAAATCGATTAAATTAGACCAAAAGAAAGGGTAACTTGCAAGTTGCAATCCAATCCCTTAAGGACATGAATAATTATATTTTTGTTGTGATTGTTCACCCAGTTGATCGTTATTGAGTTAATGGTGGACTTTAGGTGGTGTAAGAGTAAATTTGTCTTTTATTATGTACAAATTAAATACTATCCAATCAAAGCAAACAAATTAAAATATTTTAAAATAACAAATAAAAAAACTTATAAAGATAAATAAAATCTATCTCCTAACAAATGTAAGAAATATAATTTTTTCTTAAAAGAATCTAAATTATTATTATTTAAATAAACAACATTACAATAATCATTTGTCCAAACTCTAAATCCGTCCATCAAGTCATCAACCAGTTGAGTTTCAGTTTCACCCCTAGGGGCTTTGATTAAAAGTTTTGTGTTGAGTTTTTTCTTTTTCCTTATTTTTTGTAAATGAAACAAAATTTTTTTTAAAAAAAAAATTGAAACAAAATGATTTTATAGAATCTTAAAAACATGATTTTGTTTTGCTTTTTTTTTTTAAAGGAAAGAAGTGTTAAAATATAAAAAAGATAATTTTGGAATAAAAATGAGTTTTCTTAAAAAATTTAAAAAATGTAAGTTTTATGATGAATTGTATTTAGAAAAAGGTACGTGAAAATATAAAATTGGATTGTTAGATAATATAATTAAATTAGGGACAATAAGGATATTTCACAATTAATAGTGGTCAACCGTGATTTTTAAATAATTTAAGGTGATCAAATATATTTTTTGTATAATTACAGTAAAAATTGCATTTTTTGTGTCTCAATGCAAATTTTTAGAGCATTGGATTGCAATTTTCCCTAATAAGAAGTGAAAGTTTGTTGAATTGAGACTTGTGAGGTCGTGGGGTTAGGAAATTTTTGTCATTTGCGTCAACTCCAAAAATCAAACTTTGGTTGGATTTTTTTTTTATCTAATATGTTATATTTCAATTACTTCCTCTATCTAAATGTTAATATTAAAATATTTATACAATACTTGTTAAAGATAGGAAAACGTAATTATATTTTTAAAGTTTTTAAAATACAAAAAACTGTACCTTAATATATTATAGCATGTATTTCTTTTAATAAAGTTTCTAAATTTTGAAATATAATATTATAAGAATAAAAGAATTATATATCGAGTGTGAACAAGATTTTGTCATCATTTTCGCTTTAAAATATTGGTTGGGCAGCAATGTACAGTTACTTTACAGGCACCTATACAAAAATACTAAGTATACTATACCAAATTTATATAATATCAAATAAATTTAGTTTTTTTTTTTTTTTTATCACCATCATACGAGACAGACGGATATCGTTAGATATAAACGTTAATAAATGCTGTGTAATAAAAAACTTGCTTTAATGATCACAACATTTCTTGGGAAAAAAAGAAGAAGGTTAATTAACCCTTTTGTTTGTTTTAATGAAGAATTAAGGAATGTAAGCACACAACCATTTGATTTGGAACAAACAATGCCATTTAAACCCACGCTAATTTATCAATATCCTACAAGTTAAGCACCAAATAAAGAAATCAGCGAATGAGACAAAAATTGGATAAGATATCAGGGCAGGAGGAAGCATTTTGTAGTTTTGTTCGTCACGGATTGTGACTATTTTTGTTCATTTTCAAGAATTGGTCATAAGAAGCTCTCGATGAATTGGTGGAAAGGTTTCTTGTTTTGCATTTTTTGGTGACGATAGTGAGCTGTGGACTGTGGTGTAGGACCAATACTTCGTCAAAAAAGCAGACGAAAAGAACAAGGTGTCACGAGAAACTGAAAAGGGACCCCTTCAATCAAGCAAATAACGCTGGTTGATTACTACTTACAACAATATCCATCCGTTTTGTCTTCTCTCCAATGAAACCACAAATTAATCCAAACCACTTATTTGCTTTTGTTAGCTTCACTATTGTAATTGTATCGGGTTAATAAAACAGCGTTCATTCCATCTGAAAATATTTACGTTCACAGAGTAATAAATATTTTTACACTTAAATATGTTAGTTTTTGAAGTCACCTGACATTCCAGACTCCAGAGCCCTTATTTCACGTGATTTAAATAACCGAAGCAGTAAGTAGTAGCACTGCTACATTTGGCTGCACGTCGAACAGCATTTATCGGTGAAAATTGCTACTTGTCAATTTTTTTGAGATGTTGAACACCATTCCTCCTTTATTGGCTTAACTTATTCAAGCAAAATTTCTTTTTGTTCTTACCTAATCAACCTACACATATAGATTAAAAAGTTTCTAGAATTCATTATATTCTTATAAACCTATGGGAAATCTCTATTACTGTTTTTACAAGAAAGTTATTCAAGTAAATATTTTAATCAAATCTAATAAGAGATTTTTTTCTCATTATGATCCATCATACTTTACAGTTTTATACTTAAAAGAGATCTAGTAAGATTGAGGTTGACATTTACTTTTATATATATCACAAACTAGTTTCTCATATTATGTACATATGATGTCATCACACCCATTAAGTTTCACGGTTTTATTTACAAGTGTCATCATATATTCATATGGTACGGTTAAGGCTAACTCAAGAAAGGTCATTTGACTTGTATAGAAGAAATTGGAGGGTTGGAGAGAAATTTAGCAACGAAACCAACTATAAATATATAATCCATCTAGTTTAAACTTTAAAGTGTGCACGCAAATAAACAGGCATCTATAACCTATAACATGCAACATAGAAGTAAGTCTTGCACATGCAAGCCATCCTTTTAATCAATGCAAATTCATCTTGAGATCCACACTACACATTCCGCTCCACTGCTTGTACAGCTTTTTGCAACTTCTTCACCTGAGACTCTGTCAACTTTGTAAATGTCTACACTACTACCAACTAACAACCCGATTTCAATTCTCTATTCAAAATAATTGAAAGATTAAAGTTAAATCACCGAGGATTTCTTCGATTATTTTTTAATAATATTACTTGATTCAAATTTGGTATCAAAATAATGTGATAGCATTCTAATCCATTCATTTAAATCGTATAAATATAATACAATTTAAATGAATGGATTAGAATATTACTGAACCACATTTGAACCGATATATTTTTTACCTAACTATCTACCGTTCCCTTTTCTACCCGATATTGCCTACATTCTGCTTAAAAAACGCCCATGCATTTCACTTTTTTCACAAGCACAATCTCATTGATCACAATGAAAGAAAAAAAAAAAATCCTAATTGATCAAGTCATTTTACCTTTTCAAACTAAATAAATAAACAAAGTCATTTTAATACATAAGCCAACACAATGTTAGTTTTTTCCCCCACAAATAGAGGATAATTAATTCTAAACACATTTATGGTATGATTTAATATCTCGTTACAAATCAAATTTTCCTCTTTTTTCTATGTAGAGCAGTGTTTTAGTAAACGTTAGACACTAATCGAGCGGAGGTCTAAAGCCTAACGTATAGGTCGAGTAATCGAAAAATTTATTACTCTTTATCTCTCTCTCTCCATCTATTTTCATCTTCTTCGTTCATTTTTAACCGATTAATCATCGATTTGACCGATTAATAACCGATTTGACCCATTAATCGATCACCGACTAATAAAACCGATTTTGTCCATTTCACCTCATATTCCTGTCGACTAATTGTATTGAGCCGATTTCTCGAACACTAATGTAGAGTCATTTATCCAATTCCAACCTTATAAAGTACTAATGTCAAGCCAATTTTAACAACAAAACAATCATATAATACATAATATTAGCAATGACTTTTAAAAAAAATTCACCATTTAGAAACTTATTTTATTATTGTTACTGTTTGAAACGCAGTTGTTCAACTTTTAATTTAATAGTGTTGGAATCTATCTGGCAACTGATAATGAAATATGTCAGTAATAAATGGTTATAAACATAGGTGATAATAATATATATATTTACACATTCGTTTTTTAGTTAGGTTGGTCAGTCTTACAGATTTCAGTTAAGATTAATATAAATTTTCTTTTGGAACGAAATCGGACTAGAAAATTATTATATTTGAAAACTCATAAGTAATATATTCTATTATTATCTTTAATATTCAGAATAATTCGGAGACGATAATTACAGATTTCCAGCTACGGGCGGATCCTATTGATATCTTTTTTTCTTCTTTTTTTTTGAAAAGAATTCTAAAATTTAATTTTGCAACAGTGTTTCGTTTGAGTTTTCTCTGTCATCAATCAATTTTCCAATTCCCTCTTTGTTAAAAAAATATACTTTTTAAGGTGCCCAAAAACCGAAACACCGTAAGCAACAGCAACAGCAACAGCAACAAGAAGAGCAGAGAAGGAAAGAAAACAAAAGAAGAAAACATTACCAAAACAGCCCACTGCTTTTTCCAAGTCTTCTCCAAACAGAGAATTTAGAGAGTCATTAAAATAATAAAATTGTCATCTCCTACAACACTCACTTTTGTCATTGTACCACCGACTTCGATTACAGATAGAGAGATTCAGATATATCAGTAATCAGATGCAGAGGCGGAGGAAGAAAGCGGTGCTGATTCTGCAGAAGCTGCTAACGTGCGCCATATGCGTAATCGCACTCGTGGCTCTACTGTCCGTACACCTCCACATCTTCACTTCCTCCAAACTTGCTGACTTCGCTGATCCTTACAAACTCCCCACTGTTGTCAGTCCAGTAATCTCTCTCTCTCTCTCTCTCTTTTATTTTTATTTTAATTAGGTTTAATTTTAAGGTTATCTGATGATGATCCTCTGTTTTTACTTAATAAGGAAACTAAACAAAAGATTCGGTTTTGATTTTATTTTATAAATTTGTGTAGAAGACACATGAAATCAAATATCAAATATTGAGTAGAGAGCAAAGCTGGACTCAGGAGCTGGCTCCGCCTCATTTGTCCAAAGCTCCGTCACCTTCTCGCAAGGTTTTCATATTAACCTATTATTATTATTCTACTTTAGATTTCTGATTATTTAGGACCAATCACCAAAATCAATTCAATCAGGAACATACATGTCAACAAACAGTGCATCCAATTGCCATTTCTGCGTTTTCATGTGTTTTATATGCAAAATGTCCAATGTTGTGAGATTTTTGTCTGTTTATGATCTTTTAGTTGAGTACAATTTGGAGACCTGTAGGGATATATATATATATATATATATGTATGTATATGTATATATATGTATGTATAGTTTGATACCAAGCAGTCATGCATCTTTCATGTTTTCACTCCATTAGACTTGACAGTTGGTGGATGATGCAAGTCAGATTTCGGATTTTAAATACCTATGGAAGCCTCCACCAAATCGCGATTATGCACCTTGTGTAGAGCCTAGTCCCAATTATACATGTAAGGAAGAGGTTTCCATTTCATTCTCTCTTTCAATGTATATAACTAGTTTACTTATTTCTCAATTTTATGTTCTTTCTTCAGCTCCGGCAGAGTCACTCCCGCGTGGTTATCTTATGGTTAATACGAATGGTGGACTCAACCAGATGCGTGCTGGGGTTAGTATTTTTATTCTTTTTCATGGGTAAAACCTACAATTTATTTTTGTCTGATGCATTTGAATTTCATGAATTTGAATTTTTGTTATTTCTTCAATTCATGAATTTAGCAGTAAGAAAAGACAAGACTTGGAATGTTTCACTTAATTATTCAATTTGACCTCTTATATTAAAAGATTTGGAGAATATGGCTTTTGGTGATTGAATCTTTCTTGGTGAGTTTCATGCAATTGGCAACAAATATGGTTTTCAATCCACTCGATGGAAATGGAAATATGAGTAGCCTAGTCAAGTAGTTGGCTTTGTTCCATTTAACTAAGTTGTTGTCTACCTAGACTCATATGTTAGTCATGCTCTAATCATGCCCCCCACACCTCTCTCTCTATCTCTCTCTCTCTCTGTGCGTCTGTCTGTCTATTTCACGTAATTCATGCCGGTATGCCACTTATAAATGTGAGGCTATACATACAACACAACTTTTGGTGAGTTAAATGTTCACTGTAAAACAAAATAAAAGATGTTTGGATTATTAATATGAAATATCATTGTACATGACTGATTGCTTGTTGCTTGATTGTGCTCTTGCAACCGATTTTCACTAGCATAACTTCCTTTGTCTTAATGGAATGTGCTGGAGAAGGAACTCTTATTTAGATGTTAACAATGAGATTTGTTCCCTGCATATATTTAAACGCTCACAAGCACATATAGGATGTATACACAAACAGTTCTCATTAATTGTATCTATTTTTAAAAACTTTTTAAAAATTTCAAAAGTTGTAATGTAGTTGATTGGCATTGCTTGCAATTTAGGAACAATAGTGACAGGTTATCCAGTTTGCCAATATATATATATATATATATATATTTCATCTTGGGCTTTGACCCTTACAAATTTCTTGTGGTTATTATATAGTGCTGATTACAGTCTAAATTTGGGTTGCAGATATGTGACATGGTAGCTGTAGCCCATATTATAAATGCTACTCTTGTGATTCCAGAACTTGATAAGCGGTCATTTTGGCAAGACACTAGGTATCTCCCTTCTCTTGAAAAAAAAAAATCAATTTTTGTCTCTATGTTAGTTAATTTAATATTTATGCTGTGAATTGTTTTCTACTTTCTTTGTCTGCAGCAACTTCTCTGATGTTTTTGATGAACTTCATTTTATTAATTCTTTGGCAAATGATGTTGAAGTCATAAAAAAGCTTCCTAAGGAACTCAGTACAGCTACCAGAGCAGTTAGGCATTTCAAAAGCTGGTCAAGTATAGATTACTACCGAGATGAGATAGCAAGCATGTGGGATGATTATCAGGTGCGTTTCCTAAATTGCCTGTCTGTTTTCTATTAATAAGTTATACAGTATTCCTTATGCATGTATCTTACTGTTTGCATGTTTTTCTGTAGGTTATTCGAGCAGCTAAATCTGATTCCCGCCTAGCAAACAACAATCTACCTCCAGACATTCAGAAACTAAGATGCCGTGCTTGCTATGAATCCCTCCGATTTGCTCCTCAAATTGAAGCAATGGGAAAAGTAAATATTTTGACATCAATTTTCATCTAATTTCAGTTGTGTTTCTATATCTCTTGTGACCCATGCCATGTCCAGATTTGAAAAGTTTCATTTTTATTGATGTTGTAGTTGTTGGTAGATCGGATGAGATCGTATGGTCCTTATATAGCACTACATTTAAGATACGAAAAGGATATGCTTGCCTTTAGTGGTTGCACACATGATTTATCTCCTGCTGAAGCTGATGAGCTAAGGATGATAAGGTCTGACCTATTTGAATTGCATGATACTTTTTGATTCTCTACTTTTCGTTTGATGATCTGTCCTTTATTTTACTTGATTGACACTTATATATTTACAGAGAAAACACTTCTTACTGGAAAGTAAAAGACATCGATTCAAATGAACAGAGATCCAAAGGTTATTGCCCCCTAACTCCAAAGGAGGTTGGATTATTTCTTACTTCTCTTGGGTACCCATCGAACACCCCTATTTATATTGCTGCTGGGGGGATATATGGGGGTGATTCTCGTATGGCTGATCTGCGATCTCGCTACCCCATATTAATGAGCAAAGTATGATTTGTATCTTATGTTTCTTGATGTATATTTTTCTCCTTTTAAGTAAAATTGTTATATTGGTGCACTGCATGACTCTCTTAAACCCTTGGGAACGTCTTTTATTATGTGTCGACCTGGTTATATGTGATCTGTATACTAAAGGAAGAAAAATAACCTTGCCTCTTTATTTTCATATGTATACTAACATGTTGAGTATTATTGGCTGATGATAAAATGTTGATTCATATTTGTGGTTTCTTTTGCAGGAAAAATTGGCATCTGTTGATGAGCTTGAACCATTTGTCAATCATGCATCTCAAATGGCTGCACTTGATTACATTGTATCAATTGAAAGTGATGTATTCATTCCATCATACTCTGGAAACATGGCGAGGGCAGTTGAAGGTCATCGCCGTTTTCTGGGACATAGGAAAACAATTTCTCCTGATAGGTAAGCAATTTCATTTGTGAGAAATCCAGGTCAAATGACACTATTTTTGACTGCTTTGTCTTTATGACTTAATTTTCATTCAACTAATATGTATTGAAGTTGCTTCTCTGTGCTTATCAGGAAAGCACTTGTTCGTCTGTTTGACAAAATTGAGGTGGGAAAACTGAAGGAAGGCAAAAGTTTATCCGATCGAGTCATTGAAATGCACAAAAGACGGTATGTCATCTGTTGTATTTCTTATGTAAATCATATATATTCTTGTGCTCTTTAGTTCGTGTACCTTGACTTTACCATTTCTAATTTCCTTATGTTTTATAATCAAAGCTTTGATGGTACAATTAAGAACAAAGAAAAGAAAAAATATGAAGAAACTAGAAACGGAAAGTCAGACACGGGAAACATACAAAAAACTGGTTTTGTTAAAAGATCACTTCACAGTTCACATGACATTAACTAGTTATATTATCTTTGATCATTTGGTGTGCTGAGAGGAATATCTAGGAGCCATTCTTCCTGTTTGCCACTTGTAGGTCTCTTTAATCCATCTAACTTGAAATTTCTATTACTTATTTCATTAGAAATATTCAATTACAAACCATCATATGGTGGATCTTGCATAACAGATCAAGGTGTTTTAAAACAAATTTTGGAGTCTGGTTCTCAGATGCTGGTCCCCATTTATTGTTCTTCTTGTTTTAAATTATCACGCTCTCCCTTGATTTTGGCAAAAGTCAGCAGAAGATAAATTAGATCTGTGATGAAATTAAGTTTAAAATTAGGACCGCCTTTGGATACCCACCTATTGTCCACATTATCCACAAGGCCAGTGTTCATTGACAATAATGAGTAATGACTATGAATCTTAGGTGAGATTTGATGATCTCTACCGATGCCAATGTAATAAAAATAACATATGAATATGTTGAAGATTCTATTTACTTATTTCTCAAAATTGATTTTGTTTCTTGTGTTGGTCATGCAGGCAAGGATCCCCTCGAAAAAGAAAGGGTCCCATCTCAGGAACGAAGGGAATGGATAGGTTTCGTTCAGAAGAAGCCTTTTATGTAAATCCTTTGCCAGATTGTTTATGTCGCAGGGAACCATCAAATATCAACTCCTCCTCAGTCGCCATTAGGTAGATTATGCTGCTGAATGATTCCCTTCAACAAAGACCCCCTCAGCCAGTGGTAAATTGGCACATAATTCTTTGATATTTATCACGCAAGTTGTGGAAGCCGGTTGTTGTGCCACTTTAGCACCGCGGACGCGGGGTGTGTATAATATCCTGAGTTGAGATATAACTTCAATACATAGGTAAAAAAGCATGAGGGTGCAATGCAAAGGATAGGATTATTCATGACATGGGATTTCCATTGTTTATCACAAACGCATATTTATATATATCAATATATGGTTTGAGAAGTTGGCCAAATTTTCAAGAGAGGGATATGGGATTTGATTGGGGGACGAGGTGATAAATGTAATTCAAGAAATAAAGTGTTTTCAATTCTCACACGTGATGTATCTCATCCGGTGTCATTGAACTCAATAATAGTAAAAGTATTTCTCGGTTTCTTGCACTCGATTGTTTTTGCTTCTTCCGTCTTCTTTATAGCAAGTTTGCACTCAATAGATTCGTAACTAGAAGTAACCATACAAATCTTTTTTTTTAAAAAAAAATTGTTACAATAAATTGTGAGATTAAAAGATCTATTAGTATGCTATAAATATGAATGAATTCTGTCTATGAGAGAAAAACTGAAATATGTATGTATTGAGCCTGTAAGAGAAAAACTGGTGCACAAGTTCATTCGCTGAATCACTGTTGTGTTTTATAAGGCAGTCGGTAAAAGTGAAAAGTGAAAAGTGAAAATAGGTTATGTGGAGCTGTTGCCTGTTGGTCTTGGAAGACCCATATAGGATATGGATCTGGGTCCTTAACCATGC
The DNA here is from genome assembly GCA_032871835.1 of Dipteronia dyeriana. Lineage (NCBI taxonomy): Eukaryota > Viridiplantae > Streptophyta > Magnoliopsida > Sapindales > Sapindaceae > Dipteronia > Dipteronia dyeriana. The sequence continues at coordinate 105,996,819 of CM065296.1, read as the reverse complement.
CCGGTTGTATTCGGGTCGGTCAACAATCCTACTAATATCAGGAAATTTCTGGAACTGATCCTCCTCGGCTACTCGAAGATAGGATAACAATATCATGAACTCCCAAGCAAGCTCCACACATATAATACCATCATTGGCCCACTCTCTCTCTCTCTCTCTCTCTCTCTACATTCACATTACTTTGAAAAATTGAAAGAAGAAAATTGAAGAGACAATGAGTGTCTCTTTTCTCTCAACAGTTTCTTCTCTGGTTCCAACTCCCAGTACTTGCAAAACAACTGTCACCAGATGCCCCGCTACTAATGTCGTAAGTTTCCAAATGCATCTTACCCTTCTTATCTTTCAAAGAATCAAGATGGTGTTCTATGTCTGATAATGCTGAAATATCACTTCTTCTTCTTTATGTATTGCTTTTGGAATTTGAATGACCAGGGTGTCATACGTTGTCAAAAAATTGAGACTGATGTTTCAAGCGAGGATGGTCTCCGTCGACGAGATGTTCTCAAATGCTTTGCTGCTACAATTGGCATGGTGAGAGCATTTTTTTTTTCTCTTTGCTTTATCAGTTTGTTCTTTACATTTTCTTTTATTAATCCAACTATAAAGCCATAAAGGAGGAGGTTGAATTTCAGAGTTCGCTTTACTTCTTGAAACAGGGATTGAGCTGGCAAATGTCTGAAATCTATATTAGTACAGTGAATTAGTGTCTTATTTTCAAGAACAGACTTTAATCCTAGTACTAGTAGCTACCATTTGATGCATATATGACAAAACCCAATTGTAGTATTAATTTCCCCTTCAGTCATAGGAACAATGCTTTGAAAAGTTAGAATCTGATTTTTTTAGTTTACTCTCCACTCATAGGAACAATGTGTTCATATAAGTTCAGGAATAGATACATTGTATTACATAGAATAAGAATGATTTGATAATGAGTTTCTGCCAGTTTTGGTCTCCTCTTAGGAATTGATAGGAAGCTCGGGATCATTTGTTGAAATGGCAAGTGCTGCTGATTTGATACAACGCAGACAGCGTTCAGAGTTTCAATGTAAGTTCTCTGAACACTTATTCCCCATGTTTAAACCACCTGGAATTTGCCTAATCAAATTTGTTCTCTTTTTATTGTAAACAGCAAATGTTAAGGGGACCTTCCTAACACTCATAAAGGTAAGCATTCGTGCACTAAAAAACTTAGTCATGGTGTATGATATAAGACCTTGTATATATATGTACATTTCACCCGCAATGCTGTCATTGTGCATTGTGTTCACTTTTTCTGTCTGTGCCCATTTCAGGGAAAACCAGATCTTATCCCATCCATACTAACTTTGGCACTGAATGATATCATGACTTATGATAAGGTCAGACAAAAGTCTTTACCTATTTAAATTTCTTGTGGACGTCATAGAAGTCCCTTGCTTTATGAAGGAGAAAAAGAAAGAAATAAACTGATTTCCTGCTGGTTAAGTTTGTAGGCTACAAAATCTGGGGGCCCAAATGGTTCCATACGATTCAGGTACTTGCTACATGTAGTATTGTCTCAAATATTATGAACATTTGTACTTGTTCAACTGACTATATAAATACGTTATGCCAATTGGTTTATCAAGCTCTTGTCTGAGCGTAATAGTACCAATTGAATGGCAAGAAATGAGAGATTTTGATTATCTTGTTGGTTCATTAAACCTTCCCTTGCCTGAAATATCACCAGTTTTGGCTTGCTACTTATTTACCTTGGTTTTTTTCTTCTGCCATTTTTATTGACTGAAGCTCAGAGATAAGCAGACCTGAAAATAAAGGGCTTTCTGCTGCTTTAGATGTAATAGAGATAGCGAAGAAGGAAATAGATTCTTATTCCAAGGGTGGACCAATATCCTATGCAGATCTCATCCAATATGCAGGTTGTAAATATTACATATGCTCAAGGTTGATTTATGTACCATGTTATGGCATCTACCATGAGTTTCTCTGGGTGTCTTAGAGAAAGGCTAGTGTCCATGACTCAATTTTCTTTATTGTATGTAGCTCAAAGTGCCCTTAAAGCTACATTTCTGGCATCTGCTATCCGAAAATGTGGAGGGAATGTAGAGAAAGGAGGCTTGTTATATGCTGCATATGGTTCGTCTGGACAGGTTTGTTTCTTAATATGCCGTGCTACATTTAGCTGACATAAGCAACTTGTTACTCAAATCAGATTCCTTGTATGAATATTCTCATCTTAATTTTTTTTATTCTATACAAACAATCACTGTATGCAGATATGTTGCCACCGGGATATACTATATTCTGCCCTATACTTTTCCTGAACTACCTGATATTTGAGTTTCTAAAATGCTGACACTGCTGAGATAGTTTTTCTCAATTTGTGAATTATTTGATTTATTTCCTTTTATTTTCTTCATAAAGACATTATCCTTCGGCCTTTAAAACACAATAAGTCTATGCAATCAAATGTATGGTAGCCAGCCAGTTATGCCTAACTGTGATATTACTAGAAGGAAACTTCAATTTTATTAATTTATAATGGACACCTAGTTAGACGTGAAGAACAAAATGGCTATTCTTTCTTGTGTCTTCTCAGCAGGGTAGCATTGTGTTTTATCTATTTTAGGTCATATGCTTGCTTCACTAAGTGACTTATCATGTGATCTAAGTATCAACTGCTAAATGAATATGCAGTTCCCATTAATTAATTTTTATTTAATATTCATGTGGACATGCTATGCTGAATGGTACATGCTATGCCATAATATCATAACACACAAGAAAAGGTAAGCATGTAGATGGGAAGCAAAGGAGATGAAAAATGACTGAGAAATCTTACATAAAAAGCAGAAGCACACTATCACAAACTATATTACAAACTGGGATGATTTTTTCTATACCTACAAGCTGAGCTTTGAAGCTCTATAAATAGAAAAGCACAACAACATAACCAACCCATTATCATAATGGTGAAACACAAGCACGTGAAAAAAGTAAAAGCAAACTAAAAATGTAAACAAAAACATCATTACAGATTGCAAAACCATGATAACATTGTGTTTGGCCTAAACAAGTTTTCTGATGCACGTTTTTGCTGATCAAGATCTTTATTGCAATTTCCCTTGTTAGTAGGGATAGTTATTGGATCAAACATAATGCTATAAAATTCTTGTTCTGCCAACAGTGGGGCTTATTTGATAGGCAGTTTGGTAGAACAGATGCCCTGGAGCCAGATCCAGAGGGGAGGATACCCCAGTGGGAGAAAGCAACTGTACAGGAAATGAAAGATAAATTCTCAGCTATTGGCCTTGGTCCTCGCCAGGTAAATTGACTAATATACTTATATGTTGCAAATTGTTATTTTATAATCATGGTCAGCTCGAAATCAATTCTTTGCAACCAAAATTTCTAAGCTTTAGCTAGCACCCCAGAGCACGATGTCAAGATTCCCCGAGTCACTTTATCCCCAATAGAGTATCTTTCCGTATAGGGGAAGGAAACGAGAAAGGAATATTTCTTTAATTCAAATGTGTAAACTTCGCAAAATAAGAATGCATTAGTTAGAATTATGATTTATAGGAGCTTTGTCATAATCTGCTTTGGTAATATATTTTAATTTGCTTCACTGTGCTGCCCAACTTTAAAATACAACCGTACAGTTTGAGGAGGATTTGCATATGCCCAATGTATTTGTCTGGAACATTAATGCAGGGATACATGTTATTTAATAAGTTGTGCATCAAGTTCATTACTTTCTGGTAAAAAAACATGTGATTTTGGATCTTTATATAAATTATTTGCATTGCTTTTTACAAATTACAACAGTTAAAAAGAATGAAACTTAAAAGTGCTGGAAATAACATTGGTAATGAACAGGTTGAGCATCATCTTAACCACACCATGACTATGTAGAGGGACATGTTGCATCTATATCTTGTACTAGTGTCGTAATTAACACCCACTGATCCGGTTCTTTCCATATCTTTTTTCCATTTGTCAGCTAGCTGTAATGTCTGCATTCTTGGGTCCTGATCAGACTGCAACAGAGGCCTTGTTGGCGACCGATCCAGATGTATCTCCATGGATCCAGAAATACCAACGTAGCCGAGAAACAGTGTCTGAAACGGATTATGAGGTTAGTTCTATAATTTGTCTACCCCCGGATGGAGGAACGCAGATTGGGACAACTTGGTTCACGATTTATTTGTTCTGTATTGCTTTATTGAAATTTAATTCATAGCCTCAACTTTGTAATTGATCCTTTTGTAGGTTGATCTGATAACTACGCTTACAAAATTAAGTTCATTAGGCCAACAAATCAATTATGAGGCTTACACATATCCTGTTCGAAAGATTGAATTGAGCAAACTCAAGTTATAGACAGGAAGAAAATGATGCTACTGAATCAGCACCAACACCACGAAGTTTGGCTAGCGCAACATTTGAATGTGACATTAAAATTTTCATGCGGAATATATCTGAGCAAACTTTTTTGATTTCTCTCCAGTTGATTCAGCAAGTTTTAAATATCAGTTTTATGTCTGAGATGGTGTGTAACTCTACTACTTGCCAAAGCTGAATAACTATATAAAATTTCTTGTTCAATCAAGTTGTTTTGTCTGTTGGTGATAGATAGGGAACAAAAAAGTTTAACCAGTCCTACTTGTGATATTAATTGCTAATCTCATGTGTCACGAAATTGTTTATGTTATTTTCCATTAGCAAGCTGTTTAAGAAAATTAAAAGAATGATAAATTGACGCAGCGGGGTATAGCGAAAAATAAGGATGATCACTTTATTGAACCCTGAGGTACACTCAGACGAACCTTGACACAGCAATCGGTAGTTACCCAAGCATGGACCGCCGTGCAGAGGCCATCATTCCCTAATCTTCGTTAGAAAATGGTGCTTTCGAATCCTCAAAGAGTATGTTGAATTCACGACAGATAAATATTCCAAAGGAACGATTTTATTAAAGTCAATCAAAGGTTAAAAGTTACAATAATTGGAAATAATAAGACTATTTATAATAAACTAATCCTAATACGACTCGAATACGACATTCCTTAAAAAAGAGTAAAACAAGAAAATATTAAAACTAATCAGAATCTTCTAAGATTCATGACTCCTAACTTGACTGGAAAACAAATATCAAATCTTACCAAAAAGGTAAGTTTGATTTATTTCCAAAACCTAAATTTAATTCCTAATCACACTAAAATAAATAAACTTGCTAAACAAGAAAAGACCTAAATTAACAAAATAAGAAAATAAAGAAATTGTTCGGCATGGGTCGCAGTTCCTTCATCTTTGTCCTACATCATAAAATGTGTTTAGTTCAGTGATATACCAATCGTCATCATCCTGAGATAATTTATATTGTACCGTATGATATCCTATACGCATATCTCAAATGATTTGTTGTTTATGTTACATACTATAATTTAATTAGATATACATTAGGTATACCAAAACATTTCTCCATCATCAAATTATACCAATTAGATTGTTAATTCGGGTCATATTTTCTATTCGCAAACCTTAATTTGTAAATTTGTAATAGTTTCAATGCTTTCTATAAATGCAATTCTAAACTCAATATCTTGCATGAAAAAAAATCTTTATTGTACGCTGAACCTTCATCCATCAATTTATTTTTTTGAATCAGTTCATCTCAACCACACATCCAATTGGTAAACAATTCAACCTATTTTAAAACTACTACATAATTAGCAACCCCTAACCAACGGTGATACTAAATTTACATAAAAAAGGAGTTGGTCATCTAACCACACATCACATCAGCTTCCATAATTTTCAATTTGAGAATAATATGACATTTTTACTTTGATCTATATACCCTATGATGTGAAAATTACTTTTTCCTACATTCCACATCATGGGTGCAAGGCTGCAAGCTGACATAACAACTGTATCAGAAAAAAGGATAAATGTTCACATGTCATTTTGTTTTCAAAAAATCAATGGGAGTTTGATTTTTTATTTGGAAATATTTTTTTTTTATAAGGAAAAACTGAGAAATACCTTGAAAGCTAGGAAAATAAAAACAAATTAAAAATTAAAATTGTCAAGGGAATGTTTAATAAACAAATGCCTGTGTTTGGCTTCATATGTACTGTTGGACATAAATGCAGTGGAACGTGTTATTACGAATTCGTATCGTTTCGTGTTTATGTTCTATCCGAACATGACCCGTTAGTTTAATGAGTTGAAATATATAAAATTGAAACCATTTGTTAAATTAATAGGTAACACGATCCAGTATATTGTAAAATATTATATTTGAGATTTATTAAAAAATTGAAAATAAATAGTGCTGAAACATGTTCAAACTCATGGAATCAAGTTCACCATAGACATATAAAACTTCAATAAAAAAAAATCCACCATAGGCATCAACAATCTATCGAAAACATCTATTTTTTTTTTATAAGTCCAAAATGAAAAACTTGAAAATGAAATATTCCTCCTTAATCTTTAATATGTTGCAATTGAGAATTTAAATCCTCATTTAGATCTAAAATGTTAAATTACTTGTGTTAAATGTTAAGAAAAGAAGAATTAACATACATTAATAAATCAAATACCTTTATGAATAAATTTATACTTTTCAAATTTCAATTAAGTATAACAGATTGGGTCTCTTGGGTTGAATTAATAGTGGCCTCAATGTTCAAATTGAAGACATCTTTGAGCTCATCCATGTTAACAAGATCTTCCTATGTAGAAGAATTTTTATATATATATAGAAACAATTTATTTTATAAGGAATAAATTATTAATTAGCACATCAAGAGTTGTAGGAGACTAGAAGATTTACCTTATTTCAAGAAAGTTGAAAGCCACTACTTTTAGAATTTTAGGGTTAGGATTATAATATTGTATATATAATTAATTTATAGTTTTAGAGTTTTTAATTTAAAAATTGACAAAATTTATGAAATTTTCCTTTTTAAAAAAAGAAAAAAATAGATTTTTTTATAAAAATAATTAGTAAAATATATTCTAACCACAATTATAGAGATATTTTTTTTTATAAATTCCATAACTTAACTATACATAGATTTTTTTTTAATAACTTCCATAAACACATTAAAATATATATTTATATTAATAGGTTATCGAATTAATGGATATTTTAAAAGTAAATTCAAAACTGATCCATTATATTTCGTGTTTTAATGTGTTGATCCATTAATAATTTGATTTGATAAACTAGATCCACCGACCGTTATTTTTAAATGGATTTAGATTGTATTAATGGACCTTATAAAATTTTGTCAGGTCTACACAATTGTTTGAGCTTCAATGCCTCTATAAATCCCTATAGCTTCTCTTTAATACTCTTCATCATTTGGTCTCTCTCTAAAGCATATTATAGCTTTCATTTTTTCTGTTTCTTTTTTTCTTTCGTTCAAACTTCAAGTGTATGCTTCATATACATTATTTTCATTTGTTTGTTTTAATCGTCTCCAAAAGCTAGCAATGGGACGATACCTCCTGAGTATGGAATACGAGAGCAATCAATGCAAGGAACTGGAACCGTACTAAGGTTTTCATCACTTGAATCAGCTGCACAAAATCAGATATAGAAAGAACCGGATCAATAGATGTGAATCACGACACTAGTACAAGAAATAAATGCAGCATGTCACCCTATATATATAGTCATGGTGTGGTTTAAGTGATGCTCAACATGTTCATTACCAATGTTATTTCCTTTGATAAAAGGAGTTTAGGGTAGTGATATGTCTTTATCATCTTTATGATGCCACTTATATTATACTATGTAACAAATATATCTCAAATGATTAGTTATTCATGTCATATAACATGATTTGATTTGATTTGATATATATACTAGATACATTAAAACATTTCTCCACTATCGTATCATATCAATTAGATTATAGGTTCGAATCATTATCTCTTTTCCTAAACCTCAATATGTAAATATGTAATAATTTCAACGCTCTCTATAAATGTCATTCTAACCTCCATATCTTGCATGGAAAAAATCTGTATCGAATCAGTTTCACCTCAGCCACACATCCAATTGGTAAACTATTCAACTCATTTCGAAAACATTTGTGTCTTTAGAAAACTGCCGGTAACTACCCACACTACAACTGTACAACATAATTAGCAACCCCCGCCAACATTGACACTAAATTTACATAAAATGGGTGTTGGTCATTTAACCATACATCACATCAGCTTCCATAATTTCCAATTTGATGATATTATGACATATGAAAACTACTTTTTACCACAGTTTCCACCACATAATTGGTACGAGCTGATATTAATACTGTCAATACGTGCCAGCCACGCCCAATAAGGCTCGGCTCGTAAAGGTCTGGCCGGTTAAATGGGCTGCCATGTCGTCTCTTGCCGGGCATGGCACGATGAAGATAATGGAGGCCATGTGTTTTCTTGACGAGCCTTAATTAGTTGACCCGTCAATTAGTTTAATAAAGTTTTATTTTTAAAAGCTAAGATTTTAATTTTTAAGTATTAAATTTATTATTTATGATATTATTTTAACAATTTAATTTATGTATTTGTAATTTGATTATCTTATTTATTATTTTAATCTAATAAGATAAAATGTAAAAAATAGATAAATTTATTTAATAAAATAATTCATGTGTGATATTAGTGTACTAGAGTAGAGAATAGAGATAGAGAGTGATAGAGAGAGAGAAAGAATTAAAATGTGTAGAGGGTATTTATAGGAAAATTTGAAATGTGGGTAAAAATATAAATATTAGTTTTTTGTATTTATAGGAAAATTTGAAATGTGGGTAAAAATATAAATATTAGTTTTTTTTTTAAAAAAAAAATATTTGTACCTACCGTTGGTCAACTTTTTTTTATGAAAAAATATAAAAGTGTTAATTCCAACCGTTGTAATTGTTTTTTTCTTAAAAAAAAATCTAGCGGGCCAACTTCAGCATGTCACGTGACCGATGGACCTGATATCGGAAGCCTAATGTGATGTGCTGTGTTGGCACGGCTGGCCGGTAACCTCAACCCCGCATAGCACATGCCTCGTGCTGTGCTAGTCCGGGAACGGCCCGCCAACCTTAACGGGTTGGGTACGCCGGGTTGGATCCCAATTGACAGCATTAGCAGACAGAACAAATGTATTGGAGAAAAATATATAGGTTCATATGTCATTTTTATTTTCAAAAAAATCAAGGAGAGTTTAATTTTTGATTTGGAAATAATTTTATTTATAAGGAAAAAATTAGGAAATATCTTGGAAGCTAGGAACTTAAAAATTAAAATTGCCATGTGAATGTTTTGTAAACAAATGCTACATCCAAAAACACAAATTAATTTGAATAGTTTAAAATTCGATAAAAGATATGTAATTGTATAATTCCACTGTAAAAGGTGTTATTAAGTATTAAATTATGAATTAAAGAAGAGAAATTATTTTAATATTTTGTTGTGATCATTTTGAAAAGCCTCTAAAATATATAATTCCTTTATTTATATTAAATTTAATTAAAAAAAAACCCCAAAACCCCAAATAAGTAAAAGGATATCACAACCATTGATGCCAAAATCAATGGTAATGGTTTGAGCTTCAATGCCTTTATAAACCCCTTCATGTCTTTATTGAGCCTTATATGTAGCTTCTTTTCAACACTCTTCATCATTTGGTCTCTCTCTCTCTCTCTCTCTCTCTCGCACAGCTTGATATGGCTTTCATTTTTTTTCTGTTTTCTCTTCATATACATTATTTTTATTTGTTTGTTTTAATTGTCTCCAATAGCTAGCAAGAGGACGATATCAATGCACGAAATTGCAACCGTACCATTGTTTTCATCACTTGAATCAACCTTACCAAATCAGATATGGAAATAACCGGATCAATGGATATTAATCAATAATCACGTCACTAGTACTAGAAATAGATGCAGCATGCCCCTCCCTCTACAGAGTTATGCTGTGGTTGAGGTGATGCTCAACATGTTCATTACCAATGTTATTTCTAGCACTTTTTAAGTTTCATTCTTTCTAACTATATATAAAAAAAAAAAGATTGACAAAATAAATTTTGTTTAGTGATATACCTCATTATTATCATGAGACGACTTATATTATATCATAGGATAAGCATATCTTAAATGATTGACTATTCATGTCACATAACATAATTTAATTAGATCAAAGTACCAAATAAAGTATCAGACATATACACTAAACACGTCAAAACGTTTCTCCATCAGTTTATCATTTAATTGATTCCGACCATATTCTCTTGTCCCTCTTTTCCCAAAAATCAATTTGTAAATTTGTAATAGTTTCAAATGAAGAGTGAAAGAAGCTTCACCAAATCTAGATGACAAGTGGGTTGTGCCTAATGAAACTTATACCCGGTTACAAGTGCTCACGTAATATAATTACATAAAAAAAAAGGATTGAATAGTTGCTCAAAGTCTGTAAGTGCAGAAGCCAACAAAGTTAGTTGAGCTTTGGTGTTCTAATATGTGAGATTAACCTTTCTTTCTGCCCTAATTTTGGCTACAGATTAGGCTTCACTAATTGAACATATGACCTGCCTCCATGATGGAGAGAAGCTACAATATGCGGGGAGCACTATTACATAGCATAGACATATCCCAATCACAAGTGAGATTTCAACACTAATACATGACATGATTTCAAGGACTGCACTTTGTGCCAGCTGTACTAAAGCACTTCTTTGTCGCGAAAAATCTTGGATGTAGCGTGATGCACATACATCCCTCGTCGTGATCATGCCACTTGCAGATGTATGCATTAATCAATCATGGCGAATGGGAATCAAGTTGGATGGATAACTAGCAATGGTCGTAATTGGTTTGAAATATTTACAGTACCAGCTTTAACATCGACTCGCATCAAAATTTCCTCACGTCAAAAGGATCAAATCTAAATAATCAATTAATCAACATCTGTTAAGAAAAGAAATTTTCATCAATATGGATGGTCAATTCAAAATTCATGACCTCAAAACTATATCACCCGTTGCCGAGTCTCCGCACCATCAAGAATAGCCAATATTATTTTCTATATCACCAAAATTTGCTCCATGCACGTAACCCCAACGACAAAAGTAGATATAACAATAAAATATCTTATCTGGATTTAGAAGCTATTAGCTCGAGGCCACCCATGAAGGGCCTCAATGGCTGAGGAATAATAACCGACCCATCTTCTTGCTGATAATTCTCCAGTATACATATAATCATGCGCGGAATTGCACAGGCTGTTGCATTCAATGTGTGAATGAACTGTGTTGGAGCAAGGTTGCCTTTACCCTTTTTAGGATTTGATGATGACTGTTCTGAAGGCCGATATCGGATTCCTAGTCGACGGCTTTGATAGTCTGTACAATTTGATGCACTTGATATCTGCTAACATAAAAACGTCATTATGGCATTAACACAAGTTTCATAATTTCTCATAAAAAATATAATAAAAAAAACCACCATAGTATCCCTCTGCAAGTAACAGCTAAATATTCCAAAAATATAACATTTCAAAGAAAAACTAATGGCTCATAGAAGTGACATAAACCATCTCATGAAAGGAGGAGAAAATAAATGATATCTTTTTGCAATACCTCACCATACCGTCCTAAACCTGGCATCCATGCCTCTACATCAAACTTACGATAAGCAGGTGCACCTAAATCTCCTGTAGCCATATCCAAAGTTCTGCCAATAAAGTAAAGATTACAAAAACAAATAAAATAAAATAAAAATAAAGTAAAACTATGTTAACAATTAAACACAGTTGATGAGACTTGAGAGTTCCTACTTATAATGTAACCCTAGTGATGAAAAGAGATCTTCTTCAATTTGAATGAGCTCCTTATGGTATGAATCACTTTCCTCCGGCCGGCATAAGATGAACATCTCCACTTTGCTGAACTGGTGTACTCGATAAAGGCCCCTGTTCAGGAATTCTATGATGTTAATGCAGAAACTTCGAAATCAGTATAAATTTATATCTAAATTTGAGCAAGCAACTAGCTAGCTTGAAGGAGACTACTTGTTCCCAACTTTAAAATTACCAATAAAGAGCTCTTTACACTGGAAGTGGAGACATGGTATACGTTACATATACAATCTTAGTAATGAGCAAAAGAATGATGATGAATGGATTTGCACTACTTATTATGCAATTGAAAGACAACAAAAACTTCTAACCGTATTGTATGGGAGGAAATTAATTTCTTGAGTAGACACAATTATGACTTCGGTAATGTTGGTTAAATATATACCATTTCTCCAATGATTAAAGATTTAAAGATTTGCAAATTCTCTTTTGCTATTCAGGCACACACACTCTCAGAAGAGGTGAAACAGAAGGTAGTTAAACAATTAAGAAATGAAACATATCCACAGTAATTTACTTTGTTGCTGTGCCTGCAGCACCTGCCTCAGTTCTGAAACAGTGGGAAAATGCTGCATACTTCAAAGGCAATAATGACTCAGCAAGTATAGAATCCATATGAATTCCCCCAACAGGAATTTCTGCAGTGCCAATGAGGCATTGGTCACTACCGTCAATGGAATAAACCTGTAAAATGTTTGGGAAAACTATCATCAAATCACAGTTTAAAAAAATTCCCATCTTCAGAGATATACTTTTTCTAACATTGGGTCTTAGCACATTAAGACATAAAGAGTTTAAGTTATCAATGAGGTATTCAATAATTTATAGCTCAACCTATCATATGGGTTGTACGGACTCCATAAATGTCCAGGTCACGGTCAAATGATTTAAAATGTTCCATCAGGTCTCAGAGCAAAATTATATTATTACAACCACATTTGGCGAGGTAGCATTTTTATTTTATTAGAATAAACAGACAAACCTGGGTATTTGCTGCACGAGGTTGAAAGCCACATTTTTCAACAACAGATGATCTTACAATTTCAGGGGTTGTAAGAGGTGTAAATCCCCTTTTCATCACTTCACAGAGTGTCCAATTGATGAGGGCCATCTCTAGCATAACAGCTTCATTCTTCAGGTAATAGAATTTTGACCCACTGACCTGCATGAACAAGCAGAATATTGAAAGAAAAAATCAAAAGCCAGTTGCTTTTTTCTTTCTTGAAAAGACAACAATAAATTGCTAAATCCTATTAGTTGGGATCTTGCAATAAGTAAGAGAATTTTCTAATTGAAGGGACTAAAGTGGTAATATGCACATGTATGACAACCACATATCAATGACAAAATAGGATAGACCATGTTGACAAGTCCAAAACTAAAATAGAAGCAATGAAGAACAACAGCTCACCCAGAAGCAATTAAAGTCGGTTATCTTAATATACAAATCAATTTCTCTATTGCTTTTCCAATTGAGAATCAATGCAAGTAAAATTCATACAAGAAGACGTCTGCATTCAAAACGTTTAATTAGTTTAACTAGCAAAAGAAGGACTTCTACATCATGAATGCCTGATGAACCAACAAACTATTTGATAATTCAGATTGAAAGTTGTGCCATTAACCTCTCAATTATCCAATTTGATTCGTGAGGACTACACAGAGATGCTATAATACCATATATTAAACAGAAAGGGTACCTCTGCAGCTGCATCAAAATCAAAGATGTCTAGTTCTTTCCCTAGCTGAAGGTGATCCTTGAGAGGGAAGCTAAACACACGTTGGCTACCAACCTACAGGAACACATAGATTAAGAAATTTAAAATTAAACAAGTGTGTATGCAACGTATGCTCACAAACAGAGACAAGAAACAAAATCATAAGAAACAAATTCTGAGTTATAATCAGAAGTGATATACCATTTTTCGTATTTTTGAAGAATCCTCCCCTCCTATCGGGACATCTGGATGAGTCATATTTGGTATACATTGAGCTTCAAGCTGAAGTTCATCTGTGAGTTTAAGTAAGTCTTCTTCCAAAGTCACAAGCCCTTCCTTCAAATTCTTTCCTGGATGCAAAATATAAAGACAATGAAGAGGACAATAGAAAACACAATAACAATAAAACCATAGTCCTATATACTGATCATACCTTCTTCTATGAGCTTTTGACGTTCAGATGGTTCTAGTTTTCCTTTCATCTTGTTTGCAACCACATTCCTTTCCCCTCGAAGCCGCTCAACTTCCTGCTATCTGTGAGCGACAATTAGATAAACTGAGAAGGAAATCAGTTTATACTTTTTCTAATATCTTATATTATTATTATTAATTTAGTTTTTTCTATTTTTCATGTAAGCAGCAACCTAAACAGAACTCCTAAGAGTTGGGGCTCAAAGCAAAATCAGTATCGAATTTCGGGTCTGCAGTGCAACAAAAACTTCTCATCAGGTGAAAGCCATGACTCCATGAGTACAATTTTGCATCACCAGAAACAAAAATTAAGATGCTAAAATTTTGTACTTTCTTATATTTTCAATTTACAAACTCATACTTCATTCACTAAAAAGGTCAACAAATTCAGAGTTGATATTACAGGCAATGTTGTCATTCAAACCGGAAAAAAAAAGGTGTTACATTGTCGGTTGCACAGTGCTTGTATAACTAACCTAGGCTTCAAATTAATCAAAATAAAAATGTCCAAGAAATGGACAATCAATACAGCAGTAAGTGATTGAACAGAAACCTAACCTTCTGGACATTTAACATTTTCTCATAAAGCTGAAGAACAAGCTCCAAATTAGCATTGGAGCTCCTATTTATAATATTGGCAGAAACCGCTTCCTTGTTGTCTCTAAGCCACTTGAAATCGATCGAGGCCTTCCATTGCGGCTGGGGCTTCACAACTAAATCCACATCCGAACAAACGAAACAAGATAAAGAAATTCTATCAAACTGTTTAAAACAATAGAAATAATAACAATTAAAACCGACCTTTGTTGTCCGTGGTGTCGATGGTTTGCACAGCGGGTACAGAGAGAGCTCTAGCTAGAAGCGGAAATGGAGATTTATGAGCGTAATTGTGGCGGGAAATAAAAGGAAAGGTTAGGGCTTTGGAAAGCAGTCTGTAAAAGAACTGTGAAGAAGAAAACGAAGCAGGAAGAGCGGCGAGCCTCACTGTTTGAATTGTAGTCCCCATATTTCACTTTCTTGATGAGTCTCTGCGCCTAAACAATTGGATAATACGTTGAGCCACTATGTTTCAGCTCTATTTATCTGTACGCTTGCATATACCTTTGTTAATCTTTTGGGAAATTACATACGCCCCCTCAGGTTTGGAGTTAAAGCACCTTAGTTTGAATAATTTGCTTATTTTACACTAACACCCCTGCACCCTAAGAGAGTAAGAGACCTTTGTTAAACTCCAACGACAAAAGGTTACCGTTCTTTTTTAATTTTTAATTATTATTTTAAAAAAATTAGGGAAAACTGAAAAGCTTGATGGCCACCTCCCACTCCCCCACCTCAATAGATGGACTACTACGATGTATTTATGATTTAGCCGATAATAAAATTTACATTTAAAATGAAGACCGTGAAAGTAACACAGTTGTTACAATGAGGAGGCACTCCTCCCTCTATAGTAATAGGGTGGAGGAAGCGGTAGATGGTGGTTGGCGTGGTCTCCACCGTGGTGCATGGTTCATGGAAGCCACCTACAAGTGTGGTGGAGGTGGTTAGTGGAGGCCACAAACCACCTGTGTGTGTTTGAAACAAGGTGATATGCTGTTAAGTATAAACCCCAATTGCCATCAAAAGACTTCCGATTGATAAGCTAAATTTTTATGCGTTCACTGCATATCACAATAATAAGGCCAAATGAAGATGACAGTTTGTAATTTATAAGTCTTGCTAATGAATGATTGAACATTATTTGAGCCGCACTTTGGGTTTAATCTATGTTCAGTGATAGAAATCACACTTTATCTCCTCAACCCTATTGAAAATCTACTTGGACCAAATGAAATTGATGATGTAAAAACTTATTATGAACAAATTCAAAAACAAAAATGCAACTTCCCCCTACATATTTTATACAACACCTACAAAAATAAAAAATAAAACCAACCCCAATCATAATTCCATCAAATCACTCGACTATCAACCAAATGATTTACTTAAGACCAATTATATAGAAAATTAATTATTTTCTCCCTCTCAAGTAAATACATATCCTGATACAGTAACTATTACATTTCATAAATGAAATACAATATTTGATTTCATCACTCCATCAAACCAAGCCAACTTGCAGAATAACCACAATACAAATGCCAATTTGCTCAAAAATATAGTATTATCAATCGGCCGATCTAGGCTCATAATCATAAAATGATAATGTCTGTGTGTGCAAGCAACCACACATCACATGTTTAGATACATATTCTACTATTTCTTGAGGCTAATTAAACCAGGGATGAAAAGTAAGCAAAGAGCAATACTTCTTTATTACATGATATGTAGATGCTACTGATATGGTCGGGGTAACTTGTGACATAAGATGGTGAAAATATGTTGAGAAAAAAACATCTTAAAGATGATAAAAAATAATTGTGTGACGAGCAATACATTCTTGGTGTTCAGACTTGAACCGGTTCTAATAGACAAGCCAAAATTTCTTATTAACTCATTAATTGTACGAAAATATCCCCTGAGAATTCACTTTTCAAACATGAACTTTAATCTGTTGGATTTGGGGGTAGCAACTTAGATTTAACAGCAGAAACAAACCAAGTTCAGGCCGGTAAAGAAACACGTCTACAGAGGACCTGGAAAGGTGCCATTCTCCCTTTGCTCATTCCATCTGTCAACCTGGAATTCACAATGTTATAAAGTCAGCCTGCAAAATTGAAAAGAAAAAAAAAAAAAAAGAGACCAACTTATTCAACCTAAATTTCATTTACAACCAGATACATCATGCCTAGTTTAAATACTTCCACACTCATCAGGGAAATGTTTTTCATATCATTGGCCACTACCACTAGTTTAAGGAAGATTATCTCTAACAAGAATGGCAGCAATAGTTTCCTAGTATCATTGATTATTCAAGATATTTTGGGCAGCGAAATACATATCAACAATAACCTTTTCTAACTACTTTTTACTACCAAGTGTAAGAATTTGTGTCACTATTCTCAGCATGTAACTGCTGTCACAATGCCTTTGCCAACCCCAACCAGTTGTAATGCAAGGTTCAATCAACCGCTCCAATCCTATCAATCTATGCATGTAATTTTCTCTGTTCCTCTACTCGCTTTTTTTTTTCCTACAAGTAAATTAAACAACACCCATATATTGCTTTGCATGTTATTAGATTTCTGCCAGCACCAAGAAAGAAATGCATCCTCACGTTAAACACAATGCAGATGCTTGAGCTTGTTTACATGAGGTTAATTTTTATCAGACATGTAAGAGCATGAACAGCAAAAACTGACAAATTTCTCCAACTATCTGAATAATCCATATAAATCTTAATTTTTTTTTTTAAAAGGCATATATGTAAGTTCTTAAGGCATGCCAAGAATCAGTCGTCATACCCATTCACCAGGGCAAAGAGCACGATAATATTTAGCGAACCTATCACACTCTGGAGCATCTTCACCCTTTGCAGCAACGCATCTATATAGATAAAATCAAATGACAATAAATTGTTAGCACCAACTTGGTACCAAAATGACCAAGACCGAATTAAAAAAGAAATTCTGACTCACCGATGGTACTCAATATATCGGGTAAAGCAATGCCTTGTTTGATTTGTAGTTGGGAAACGGAAATCTGCGGGTGCTGTCTCCAGCTATATACCAACCAGGGAATCACAATAAAAATACTATATAAAAAAAATCGACAGAAAACGCACAAAGATGAGAGTAGCAAACAAATTGTTTAGACAGGTGGCCAGCAAGCATGAGATAGTTATCAGATATTACTAACCCTCAACTCCCGTGTCTCTTCACCAGCTTGATCACCTGAGTTCTCCTCACTGCTTTCCTCAGTAGCAGCTGGAGCATTTTCACTACTGTTGTCCTCGGTTGGAGCAGCACTAGATTCAGCGCTTTCTTCAGCAGCAGGGCTAGGGGTGACTTCAGTGCTTTCTTTAGCAACAGCAGCAGGTGCTTCTGCAGCTTTCTCAGAGACAACTTCCTGAGTAGCAGATACCGGATTCTCAGCTTCTTTAATTTCCACAGGCTTTACAGGCACATCCTGCTTCTCCTCTTTTCCCTTCAATAGATAATCCTGCACATCAAAGCATTACAAAAAACATTTTTCACCATTATTAGCTTAATCTAAGAACAGGAATCACTAAATGACTCTACATCTGCCATATACAGAGACCAGAAAAAGATATGCAGATTGATATGATTCTAGAGAGATGACGAGGAGAGAAACTAGCTACAGGCATTTCACTGGAGAATTCAGGATTGAGCATAAGGTTTTTATTCTGGAAATAGATGAAAAATCTAGGGGGATCTTGGTTAATATTACTGAAAGAAATAGATTGAGAAGCTGAGCTGAAGGTGACTGTGGAATATGCATACTGGTTGGAGACTCGCTTGTTGCCAGTAGTTAGCAACAGTAGTCGGGACAAGTTATTCAGAATTCATATACTTAGATATTTTCAAATGTGAGTGTTGATATATCATAATAGAAGAACTATAATGAAAGTTTATCAAATGAAGACACAAAGTGTTTTATTATTCCTAGCCCCTAGGTGTGTAAGGTGTCAAGTGCAAATGAATATGGCAAACATGATAATCACATGTTCTTCCAAATAGAACCTTCAATGAAATTGGAAAGAGGGATGATGAGCAGCTGGGCATGGGGGTAGAAAAAGCTGAGGAATGGTAATTGTACATGTAGGGGGAATGTTAAATAGGATGTGTATGATGGGAAAATCTCTGAGATGCTTAAAGAGCCAGAAGAATGATCTCAGAGAAATTAGAGGGTAAGTTACGCTGAGTGTCTCATCAATGGTACAATGGAACAAAGCTGTTTCGAGAAAAAACAGTTTCGGTGATTTCAATGAAATTCAGTGAGCTTTATCGAAAAGTCTACTGAGACAAGGATTAAAGTGGGTAAGAAAGAATTTGATAATTCATGCAGAGATTGAAGCTGAAGATGTTGATATAATTTCTTTCAGTTAGAATTAAAATTGTTAACCAGATTTTTTTCCTAGCTCCGGTAGCACCAAATATCTGTTCCCCGGGTAAGAGGTTGATGATGATTCTTTCAGGTTAAAAGTATCACATAGTGTAAAGGCATGTCAAAGTTTCGTAATGGTGTCTGTTACAAAAAGCTACTTAGTGTTACTTGGTGAAAGATATAAAAGGAAAACTGTTGCAAGGATAAAGAAGAGTCCGCTGCTATTAAAATTACCATGATAATGATGATTTATTGGAAAATATGAATTAAGAAAGGCACAATATAAGAAGAATGATCATTAAAAAACAGTAGATGGAAAAGTTTCAGTGTGTACTGGAATGAAGCTTGGCTTTTAAATGAAAAGACCCAACGTGTGCTGGACGAAAAAGAGCATAAGAAATGTGCTGGTGCCAAAAGTCAAAAAGTATTTGAGATACTAAGCCAGCTCTTTCAAACATAAATTTAGGGCAAGAGTTGGCTCATTTTATCCAAACATCCCCTGACAATATGGGGATTAGTCTGTTATTTGAAGATCAGAATCAGAAAAGACAAAAAATCTCCTTCGGATCTAGTCAAACCATTCCATTATATTGACAATTTAAAAAAAATAACTGCCCATATTATGAGCATAGTATGATGGCAGTCGGGCAACTATGCCCCATCATATTGTCTAGTGTTTCAGGACATCTCTCTTTCAAGGAGTCACCGGGGATTCAACTTCCCCTGGGGTAGGGTACTATACCGCAAAAGGAAGTTCATCATGGATTATCAATAAGCTAGAATTGATTCTTCATGGGTCGATGCCCAAGTGCTTAATGGGGACAGACTGTATCAAAAATTGTCGATGAAGAAAAGAAAGACAAAGAAGAAGTTTGGCTGCTGGAATTCCCTGAAAAAGGGCTGAATTCAAACAAGTTCTAAGAAAGGGTGTAGATAATGATATGGAGTCATGGAGAAGTATAGATTTGAACTTGAAATGCCGAAAGTTTCAAGAGTATCTAAAGCTAAGAAAATCTCATATCGGTTACCAACACAAATTTAAGTAGCATGAAAAACTGGAGCACAAGATATATAGCTCAAATTTTTACAAACTAAAATTACAAATGGGCAAAGGCATGATGAAGATTTATGCTTTGAAGTTGAATCTCTAAGCTAATTCATTTCCAATTGACCAAGCTCGAGCTAACAAGCATAAGCATCTTTAGGGTTTAGACAAGATTCTTAAAGATTATTATTGAGTTTCTTCAGATTCTACGTCGGCTAAACTATTAGATATCAATTGAGTGGCACCCAAATGCATTTCCTAAGTAATTAATTTACAACTTAAGATTGAGATTTGACTTGGTTGCCAAAGAAATATTATTTGTCCCATTTATGAATTGAACAAACAAATCTTAAGAACTTTCTGACGCAAACAAACAATCCACATCATTGGACAAGGTAAATACTTAAAGCACCATCATTTTGTTGGAAAATGAAGAAAAGAAGAAATGGAAAATAAAAACTCAGATCACAAGCAGATATCAACAATAATCAGTCCAAAAAACAGAGGATAAAAAGAGCAGATAAAATGCCGATGTTACTTCGACTTCAAAATCAGCCTCAAAATCCCTCGATAAGAATCTATTGCTTCATATATCAATAATTTAAATTAAGCTACCATCATTTCAATTAATTAAAATGATATCCAGGAAATTACGCAAATCGAGAAGTCTAATTCAAATCCGATTCCCACAAGGATCGAGATTAGACAGTAAAGATACTCGTTATATAACTGTAATTATTGGATGCAAACGAAACACAGAGTGAGAGTTACCTCGGCAAGGGATGGTGTTCTGTCGCTTAGGGCTTCCGCCATTGATGGATGAAGAAGCGATCTGGTTTTTCTGAGCTGCAACTACAGAGATGAAATGAGAGGCGGCCAAAACCAGAATATCCACGTTGAAAGAGAGAAGGGTAGGTCAGCTGCTCTGGATTTGTTACTAACTTTTACTGTTTTTACTGTGACGGTGAATACCTATTAGTCCGTCCCACTATTAGCCCCGTCTGAATTGTAAATATTTTCCACAACGCGAGATAACATTTTGGAAGCTTCAACAATTGGGTGGGCCGTGGGCTGGGCCGTAGGCACTGAGCCACTGATTCTGCCAAAGCGAAGGTTTTTTATTTTAATCATTATTTGGGTGCCTTTTATTTTTTTGAATGATTTGTTTTTTAACTGTCTTTTCCCTTTTCATTAGTACGGTCTCTATATTTTTTAAAACCCATCAATTTGGTCTCTCAGTTAATTAATCGTTAGTTAATTTTAACAATTTTAAAGGTATTTTTATCTTTAAACCAATAACTTAATGCCAACAAATATATTTTTTAAAATATTTATATAATACAAAATGAAAAAAGTTTTAAATCTCAACCATACAAATCTTAGATAAACGGTGGAGATTTATTTATTTATTCAAAAATAATGTATATAAAAAAAATTGGTAAATGGATCTTCACCATCCAACTTAGATATGGACAGTGGTTATTAAATCACAAAAAAAAATTAAAAAAATTAAAAAAATTAAAAAGGTAAAGATCTTCCTAAATGGACGGTAGAGATCTGAATGATGAGATCTCCATCACTGATGAAGACTAAGCACGTGAAGGAGATTGTCTCCCACACACGCTAGGTTTCCATAGGTGATGGAGATCCATATGGATCTCAATGGATGTGGGATTAGATCTCCACCTACATTTCTTTCTTCTTCTTCTTCTTTTCTAACTTCTTTTCTTTTCTTTTCTTTTTTTGAATTTATTTATTTGTTTTTTATTTTCATGTTCATTTTTGTAAAAAATATAAATTATTTTCTTATAAATTAAATTTTTTACTTTCTCTATTTAATTATTTTACTCATAAAAAATTCTAGATTTTCATTAACATTTGTACAATTTTCATTAATTGTAATATATTTTTACCATTTCCTTTTATTTATTATTTCAAGTTTTTTAAGGGTAAAAATATCATTTTATTTTTTTAGTGACCGTAGACCGTCGAAAATCTAGTCAACTAAGCCAAATTGATTGGTTTTTGAAAACATATGGACTACGTGACTGAAAAGGGGAAGACGGTTAAAAAAAATAAATAATTGAAAAAAAAACTTAAAGACCAAAAAGATAATTCCTTTTTTTTTCTTTATGAAATAAGCCAAAGTAAAGTTTGTTCTTGAAAAGAATTGTTTTTTTTTACTAATGCTAGACAATCCAAAAATTTGGTCTAAATTTCAACCCACAAATGGTTTTTTCATTAATCACATAATCTCATATTGTGTGTAGTAATGACAACTCATTTATCACATTATTTGAATTGTAACTTGAGTTAATTATTAGGGTTGTATAGTATTACTTTTTTTTGTCATTATTTATTTTATAAAGAGTGGAGAATTTGAGATATTGCCACCTAAATATATGATTCCCATGCCTATTTTATTTAAAAAAATTGTTGCAAAAATAACCTGAAATAAAATAACTAAAAAAAGACAATATTAACTTTATTAAAAATAGGGCGAATTATATAAACACACCCTCAGATTTGAAAAAAAAAATATGGATATGGCAAAGTTTGGCACATCATCACAAAGTTCCCCTGACCTTTAAAAAATGTTACACAAAAATCTTCTGACATCAATTTTCACCGTTAACTCCCAAGGGTCAATTGTCGAAGTTACAAAATGATTATAATACCTTTGATTTTCATTTTTTAATGTATAATAATTATTAAATTATATATATAAGATCTCAACCAAAATAAACTCTAAAATCTTGAACCAACTCTTTAAAACAAAAAAACAAAAATCTGGAACAAAATAAAAAACTCAAAGATCTGGAACCAAAAATAAAAACTCAAAAATCTGGAATTTTTTTTTGGAACAAAATAAGAAACTCAAAGATCTAGAACAAAATAAGAAACCCTATCAATTTCAATACTTCTTCTTCTTCATCCAAGTTCTTACATAACTCCATTCAATAAATCCCAACCACAACAAAATCCAACTCATCACAAATACTGAAAATCCCACAATCAACAAACAACATTCAATGATCTTTATCAATTACACAAATAAAAAAAAAAAAAAAAAACCCTTCATCTCTAATTGAGAGATGAAGAATAGCCCAGATGATATCACTAAAAAGCCACCGATGTCGTTGACCCATGTCCCAACATTCGCCGTCGCAAGTCACCTACCCAACATGGTCAATCTAGAAATCTTTGCCACCCACTAATCACCAAACCCCAGCCATCAATTTTGCTGGTATGTTTAATAGAATCGCGAACCTTCTTTAAAGAGGTGAAGAGCAACTGATATGTTAGCTGAAGTAGCCGAATCTCGGCCAAAAGCGGTGTCGATCTCCATCTCTTGAGACGGAGCGACGACACTCCATCTCTTTTGTGTAACATTTTTTAAAGATCGTAGGAAGTTTGTGAGCATAGGTCCAAAAGTGCCATATTCATGTAATTTTTCCAAACTTCACAGGATGTTTGTGTAGTTCACCTGAATAAAATTACTTTCCCCCGTTACTAAACCCCACTAGATTCCTTGATTACAAATTCTCTTAGGTGACGTTTGGTTACCATGATGGAATGTGAATTGGAATGTGAATGGGAATAAGAATTGAAATGTGAATGAGAATAAGAATTGGAATGGAAAATTGATTTCTTTGTTTGGTTGGGATTTTAGAATCAATATCTGATTAAGTAATATATTGTTTGTTTAACAACTAAATGGAATGGAATCAACTGTATTTTAACCAAAATACCCCTAATTACAAAACATTTATAATAACATTATATATTATGGATAATAATAATAATAAAATATGAAAATATATATAATATTATATATATATATAAATATATTATAACTATATATATAAATATATTATAACATGTTATATGTATTTTTTATTAGCATGACACATCATCAAAAGTTAACCAGTCAACGAGAGGGATATTGGCCAATGACATGTCATCAAGAAAATTGATATGGAAGTTATAAGCGTATGCGCCAAATAAAGTTGTCAAATAAAAGAAGCCTTAATGAACGAAGATCCTGCTCGCTAAGAATATCTACTCAGAGAGGTCTACTCGACCAAAACTGGAAATATAACCTTATCGGGACACGCCGTATCAAATGAAGATTCACTCAGATTCACTCACATACCGAATCTTGGAATCATACTCCAATAAGGAAATATCCCTATTTCCTCTCCAATATCAGAGAATTCTAATCAGGAAGAAACTCATAGCTTCCAGGAAGATAAACATCAAACGGGAAATAAGTTCTAAACGGATTATATTACTAGAATCCTATAAAGATTCTAATTAATGAATCCACCACTCGTACGACAATAACTAGGGCAACCCTAGATCAAACCATATAAATACAACAATGTATTCATTATAACAGAAGAAGAAGGTCATCATCAACAATTTACACTTAGATGAAAAGGATGAGCAATCTTATGAGAGAAAAACGAGTATTGAGTGTTGTAATTATTCTATTCATAGTGAATCTCTTCTCGCCGTCACCGGCACCGTGGATGTTTCCCCGTCTTGGGGTTTTACCACGTAAAACATGTGTTGTGTTTGATTTATTCTTTATTTCCCACTCTTCTACATTATTATTCTCAAATACAAACAAATCGTATCGCATCCACGTGGAGAAAGAGGCTTTGATTATTCAACCCTTGACTGGTCAAAGCTTTGATCTGTGTGCATATTAATGTTTGGCGGTTAACTTTTCAACGATCCAAAAATCGCCGTCAATAATTGGCGCTAGAAGGAGGGCCCGTGAACTCAACTTCGAGGAACCCTTATGAACAGACTACAGAAGGAATTTCGATGTGGATTCTACATCTGAAACACCATAACAAACGACCATTGGAAGCACTAGGGGGTGGATCGTCAACAATACCTGCAGTAGGAGGCACAATCACGGAAAAATTCAGAGGTATGATAATGAAAGAGCAATTCTCATAAAGCTTGAAGGTACCCATAATGGATCCGAGGAATTGCTCTCCCATTCCGACAACTCACAATGTAAAAGACGTCGCAATTCGTAGAGCATCTAACCTTCAGTTACTAAAGTGAGTATAACTCTCTCTACAGAACTCGGAATCGTAAACCGTAAAAACTATGGGAAACTAGACCTCCAGACCTTTCCAAACATATATGGTCCAAAATCTAGTTCAACTCGTGCATTTTTTGGTGGCCCCCGCAACATTGCAACGAGCAACCCGCGAAGGATTTTCTGATCTGACCATCGAGCGCCTAAACAGTCGTATCTCCCTCCACAGAAATCGTATTCATGAGCCGTAAAAACTTCTGGAAACTAGACATCTAAAGCTTTACAAGCATATATGGTTCGCATCCCAGTTCAATCTGAACAATATTTAGTGGCTCCCGTAATATTGAAGAAGACAAATCGAGTACAGGTTTCTGATCTGACTATCAAGTAGACATGACCTCGGTTCCGACTGGTTCCGGTTTCGGTTCTGGAAGGAGCCAGAATCGGAACCGAAACCATGGAACCGCGGTTCCGGTTCGGCCGGTTCGGTTCTTTTTTTTTTCTTTTCTTATTATACATTTATACTCATTTTTTAAAAAATACGAAAACATAAGACATGTAATAATATGAACTTGTAAATGAATTTTATTGTGTAAGACCGTAAGCCGAAATTAAAATTTTAAAAAATAATACTAAATACATAAATTGAAATAAATGTATAAAACTAAAAATTAAAAAAATTGGTCTTGCACTTAATTTGTACCAAAATTAAGTTGCCTACGTATCCTTTCGGACTCAAGGTTTAGAGGAATCAAAGACCACGTAGTTCTTTTACATATTATTGTCTTTTACATTTTATTGTCTTTTACATATGTAATTTTGTAAGTCTGTAACTAATCGCTGCCATCTGTTCCGGTGCCGGTGGTGTGATCATCATCAAAGAAATCATAAATAACTTCTGGCTCCATTTCTTGTTGTCTATATCCAGCCTTTGTCCAATCATCAACACACACTTGGCCTTGAATTGATTCTGGACTCAAAAGCAACCGTCTTGGTCCAAAATATTTCCACCCGCGCTAAACTCTTGTTCCACAGCCACTGTAGAAACCGGTGTTGCAAGAATCTGTTTGGCTATTATAGACAAGATTGGGAAGTGCTTTTCATGTTCTCTCCACCAATGTAGAATATCAAATTTATCCACATCATCGTCTCCTATAAACTCAAAATCGGTACTATGATAAGTTTCTATCTCATCATACGAGATCGGACTTGATGAAGAAGAAGAAAAACCTCGCAATCTTTTGATCTTTTGGGATAAAAGTGCAGACCCTGCCCCCAACACTCCAGAAGATCGAGTTTGGGAGACATTTTCATTTTGTGGAACACTAATGTTTAATGATGGACCATAAATTCTACGATATTCATCATATAACTGGTAAAATAATATCTTAATTGCAGCACAATAAGTATTAATTTTTAATTGTATACCTAAACATTTATAATAAAGAGTTAAATAATCTGTCAATGCATCTAGTTTACAACGTGGGTCAAAACACAACGCAAGCAGGTAAATAGTTGGAAACTCTCTATAATATTCTAACCATTTTTTTTTCATAGCTTCAATGCATGCCTGTAATTGTATATCAGATGAACAGTCAGCAAATGCACCAGCAATATTACAACCCTCAATAATAAATAATTGAGTAGTAGGATAATAAATACCTGATAAATTGTTAATAGCACTATTAAAAACTTTTAACAAATTACAAATTTTTGTACAAACATCCCAATGGTGTGCATAAAGATTGATTTGACTAACATTATATTGCATAAAAGAAACTAATAAATCCTTATATTCATAACTTTCACAAAGCAATTTATAAGTAGAGTTCCAACGTGTTGGAACATCACGAGAAAATCTAATGGGATGTCTACCTGTCTGTTTACAAAATCTTACCCATGCTTTCATAACATTACGATGTTTCCACAAATATGAGAGGGCATCTTTAATGGGTTTAATAAAAGCTTGAAGAATTTCCAAACCTTTTTGAATGCATAAATTTAAAACATGGCAAGCACATCTTTATAAATATTATCAGCAGTATGTGCATCATCAAAAACTCTAAATGCAAGAATTATTTTTTGTATTGTCCATGCTTTGTCCATTTAATGACAAGTTACACCTAAGTATGAATGCATTCGCCAATGGTCAGTCTATATATCAGCACATACAGAAACACGACCTATATAGTTCGTAAAATATTTTTTTTAAATCCTTTTTTCCTTTTTATAAATATCATACATTGTACGCGTGAGAGTGGTCCTAGGGACACGACATGCAGCATGATTTATTGCTCTATGAAAATATTTAATAAAACCAACTTTTTCACCAAAACTAAAAGGTAAATGTTCTACAGCTACCATCCTAGCCAATTCTTCTCTATTAGCTTCATCACTATATTTAAATAATTGAGTGTCAGGGGTAGAAAACCTGGAAATTTGAGATTGTGCATTCCCCTTGGCAAGTTCTGCTGGATGACTGGTCGTAATATGCTTTCTATATGTGTCGTATCCTCCATATTTAGTCCACTTGTATTCTTTAGGGCAGTAATTGCACACCGCCCAACATGTTCCATTCGGTTTCGTAACTTTCTTCATGTGGAGAACGAATAAATCAGATTTGAGATGCTTCTTATCCTTCTCTCGGCTCTTCAAAATTTGGATATGCAGCAAAATCGGGTATATTTTCTGATTGGCTTGTCATATTACCAGGGCTAGGGCTAGGCTGGCTAGAATTGGGTTCAGAAATTATTAAAGGGGAATTGGATTGATTGGATAGTTTAGAGATTCAAGATAGGCTTGTCGTTGTAGGAACTCATGGTAAGCGGTGTCATCAAAACCGATATTATCCGGTTGGACCGGATCCGACTCCGACATACGACCCTTACCGGTCCTGGAAACAGAATGCCTTGGTGGAATTTCTCTTACTCCACTTCCACTTCCACTTCCACTTCCATTTGCCATCGAAAAAAATAATTTGTAAATAAACTCTTCAAAAAAATTAAGATAAAAATTGTTGACAAGGATTTTAAAATGATTTTAAAAAATAATAATTGTAATACACTAAATATAAACAAATAAATAATTGACTAATTAGAAGATAATTGAAGAGAATTAGGAGAACTGAGATTTGAGAGAGAGTTGAGACTTGAGAGAACAACTGTATGATAAGAAATGAATTAGGGGGGTATTTATAGAAAATAAAGAATTAAAGGAGAAAAGAAAAAATAAATAAAAAATTTGGAGCCGTTGGAGCCCAACGGCTGTTTTTTTTTTTTTTTTAAATAAAGGCCAGGAACCGACGGTTCTTGAACCGGGACCGAACCGACGGTTTTTGAACCGGGACCGAACCGACGGTTCTTGAACCGGGACCGAACCGTCGGTTCCTGGCCTGTTTTTCAAAAGAAAGAACCGGAACCGAACAGCCGACCCCCCGGTTTCTGTTCCGGTTCATTTCACACTGTTACGGTTCGGTTCCACGGTTCGAACCGAACCTTGGTCATGTCTACTATCAAGTACTAAAAAAGGCATATCTCTCTCTACGAATGTTGAAATCACAAACCGTGAAATTTGCTGCAAACTAGATGAACGTATCTTTCCGAAGATATGTGATCCATAACACAATTCATTCTGAGGAATATTTGATGACTTCCGGAACATTGTAATCCAACAAAAGAGGAAAAAGAACCTAAAATCGATACTTGGCTAAAGCTTACTCGACTCTTCGTTACCAACAAGTCCAACAACAAATGATCCAAGTGTTAGTAAGATCTGCTCAAACTAGGATCCAAAGCGAAGCCGAGCAAGGATCAGAGCGTTAGTAAGAACCGCTCAAAGTGGGATCCAAGCGAAGCCAAGCAAGGATCCGAGTGTTAGTAAGATCCGCCCAAAGTGGGATCCAAGCGAAGCCGAGCAAGTATCCGAACGTTAGTAAGATCCGCTCAAACTAAGATCCAAAGCGAAGCCGAGCAAGGATCCGAGCGTTAGAAAGATCAGTCTAAAGTGGGATCCAAGCAAAGCCGAGAGAAGATCCAAGCATCTATAGTTAAAAAAAAAAGAATCTGACATCTTGATCAGACAGGTCGGGAAAACTCCAAACAGTAATCACATACATCAATTACCGGGTGACACCACGTACATTGAGGCAAAGACCCTGTTCGAAAAGAATCTAGTCGGCAAAGGATAGAATCTAGTAAGCAAAGGATAGAATCTGGTCGATTAAAGTTCATAATCAATCAAAGATTTGATTTGTCAAAAATTCCAACCAAAATTAACGGTCGATTATCAACCCGACACCAACCAAATCAATTACAGAGCGAGGATCCGAGCGTTAGTAAGATCCGCTCAAATTAGGATCCTAGCGAAGCCGAGAGCAAGGATCCGAGCATTAGTAAGATCCGCTCAAAGTGAGATCCGAGTAAAGCCAGGAGATAGGATCAGAGCATTAGTAAGGTCCGCTCAAACTGGGATCCGAGCTCGGATCCCAGCGTTAGTAAGAACCGCTCAAAGATTAAAGGATTCGATCACAACCGATAGATATGATTCGAGTGTTAGTATGAACCACTCAAAGATAAAAGGATCCAAGCAAAGCTAAACAACGTTAAAATTGGTCTCAGATTCACCCGAATAGGCGAGAAGATCTCGGCACCAAAAAAAGAAGAAGATGGAACTAGAATGGAAGTCGGAGTATAAGACAAGCATGTGGATCAATCACAACCTCTCAGCACATGCAAAAAGTCGAATAGCAACAGACCAATAAAGTCTTGGTGGCTTGATCAAAAGGGGGTTTGATTAAAAGATTTCTCACAGCCATCACTCTTTGCAAAAAGAAAAAAAAAAGAAAAAAAACGGGAATTAGATGGATCGTTGCAATTCGTGGAATGTCTTTATGGAATGTTTGACGATATTCGAAGCATCACAACTCTAGCTCTGACGGAAACACCCACCAACACAGTTAAATGTAAAATCTAGTTTATTGTCTAATTATTTGATGTATAGCGGATGCGTCAAAATATTCTAGACTACACGGCTGAATAACGATAACGATGAGGTAAAGGATTGTGAAACACTTTCTTCACCCTTATTTATCGAGATTTCTTATTATGCTTTCAACAATATGCAACACATATAGCTTTTGCATGTTTCTCCTAATATTAGACCATGCATGCATATTCTGTCATAGTATGATTATTTATTACATAATAGATCTTACACACAATGCATACCATGTGGTTTATATACAAAGCACCATGCATGAAGGATTCATGAGTACAGTATCCCGAACAACGGTCATCACTAATAACATGCATTGATCCAACTATTTTTTCGGCATTATTAAAGCATATAGTTGTACAAATTGTACTCATATGTTGAAACAGATGATGAAAATTTTAGTACAGAAATCGAGCTTAGTCTTAATACGCATAAAAAGAGTTTTATCTCGGTGCATAGACAGAAGCTCCTAAACTAAACGACTATAGTAAAAAAAAATGGTCTATAGAGATCAACACTACAAAAAAATGGGGGAAAAAAGAGAGAAGAAATCTTCGCAAGCACAATAAACTCGAAGATGACTATCCACATCGACACAGTAAAAAAGCCAAAAGGGCCAAAATCTCCACAAACAAAGGCCTCCAAAAAAGGTCAACATTTGATAATAAGAACATATGATAATGACATAAGAATCATATGATAATAAGAACATATGATAATGATATGATAATAAGAACATGTCAATAACTTGAGCGCCGTGAAACCACGAAGGGCGATGGAAAGTGTCCGAAAGGGGCTGAGAAGCTAAAGTAGCACGCCCGTCGAGTCGATTAGGTGCAAATACACCTATTGGCTAAAAAAGGCAAACCTGAAGCACCAGGTTACATGAAAAACTGCTCGGGGCACTGTCAGGGAAAAACCCCGGCGAGATGCGCAGCTGTGTTGGTTGGTATACACTACCCCAACGATTCGGTAAACCTCTGTAACAGAAAAAACCGGGAGACGTCCTTGGTGACTTGTGTAGGGACCTGGGTGTATGATCGTGGTGAGCCTCGATGTAACACTTGGGTAAAAACTGATCAGTTTAATAAGATACTTGATCATTCTTAAAGCAAAATCTAAAGATGATCAGAGTAATGAGATACTTGATCATTCTCAAGGCCATCATTCTTGAAGCCAAATTGATCAGTTTAATAATACTTGATCAAAGGTACAAAGCTTCAATGGGCGAGTGCATGTAAAAGCAGTAAGGAAATTTTCAAATGCTAGATCAGAGCCACTTTGGCCGAACACTTTGAGATTGGCTTGGTTCACTAAAAATCAAATAAAAACCCCGAAGGTGGGCATAAACTTAAATACGGTCATGTCCCCGAGGTGCAAAATAAACACTCTGGTTGACTTGAGCCAGAGCCTAAATCATTCTGTTAGTCAGGTGAGCCTTTGAAACAATTCGCAAGCAGTACAAAAGAGAACGACCAAAAGGAAGAATCTAACTTACGAGATCAAGATCAGGGAGATCGAGGGAGAGCACCCGAAATGTCCTGACTAAAAAAAGAAAAAAAAATTACTCGGGACAACAAACAGATTAGAAAGTCTACTCGGACCAATGAAGAGAAAAGCGAACATGTGCCCAAAACATGGCTCCTACTCTGCACATCGACATCAATTCAAATGACAACTATGTTAGGGGGTAGATTCTGAGCAACATGAACCCCTAGAGAACAAGAGCACCCGAATCGCCATAAATATGTATATATGGCAATGGCCTAAGGGGTGGATACTAAAAAGCACGATCTCCATAGAGCGCCAATTTACCTTCCCGAGAACAACAACATCTACCATAATTTTCTCAGCTTGTGACGAAAAACGTTACTTAGAGGTACCCTAAGCAAGTTCAAGATGTATTGAGCCTTAAAAACTTCAAAAGATCGTTGGAACATGCCTTTAGGAGGATATTCTGAACGGCGATAAAAGCATTATACTGCAGTCAGAAGAAAAGACGAGAAAGATGAGAACATGGTGGTGGCGAGAAAAGTGCTCGTGCAAAGGGAACGCAATAAAAAAAGAGGTGGTCAAAACGTGGCGAGAAAAAAAAATGACGCTTAAATGACTAGTGAAGTATTAAAAAGTTGGGACCTCCTCGGAATAAAGAGACTTAAAAGCACCCGAGCATCAAATCTTAAGTGCCAATCTATTCAGCTCGCTCTAGTAGTTCAACTCACCATATCTATTCAGCTCGGGGAATAACTTAACACGCCATTGTTATTCCATTCGGCTCATTGGCTCTTTACCTCTTCAAAAAACAAATGCCAAGCTCATCCCAGTGCACGGCTAGTTCAAAAAAAAAAAGATCTCAAAAATTAAAGCTCGTGGAGACAATAGTTCATCAAAAGCGATTAGAACCAAATGCAAGTAAGAATTTTCAATTATGTTTATACAAACAAAGTGCTTTTTTGATTGCAGGAGTTCGAAGGCCTTAAAGAAGAAAGCACTTCCCGCATGACCTAGGTGTATGATCGTGGTGAGCCTTGATGTAACACTTGGGTAAAAAATGATCAGTTTAATAAGATACTGGATCAGTCTAAAGATGATCAATTTAATAAGATACTTGATCATTCTTGAAGCAAATCTAAAGATGTTCAGTTTAATAAGATACTTGATCATTCTTGAAGCAAAGTTGACCAGTTTAATAAGGCACTTGGATCAGTCTAAAGATGATCAGTTTATTAAGATACTAGATCATTCTTGAAGCAAAATTGACCAGTTTAATAAGATACTGGATCAATCTAAAGATGATCAGTTTAACAAGATACTTGATCATTTTTAAAGCAAAATTGATCAGTTTAATAAGATACTGGATTAGTCTAAAGATGAACAGTTTAATAAGATACTTGATCATTCTTGAAGCAAAGCTGCCAGTTTAATAAGACACTTGGATCAGTCTAAAGATGATCAGTTTAATAAGATACTTTATCATTCTTGAAGCAAAATTGACCAGTTTAACACTTGGATCAGTCTAAAGATGACCAGTTTAATGAGATACTTGATCATTCTCAAGGCTATCATTCTTGAAGCCAAATTGATCAGTTTAATAATATACTTGATCAAAGGTACAAAGCTTCAATGAGCGAGTGCATGTAGAAGTAGTAAGCTTTAAAGAAGAAAACACTTTCCGTAAGAGAGCCATACAAAAAAAAAATCAGAAGCCGATCACTTAAAAAATGACTGATCATTTGGTGATCAGACATGGCCCGACCAGACCAAGTGCAAGTTCATCTCACAGTAAAATATCAAAAGGCATCTTAGTGACTTGATCTATATCCCGAAGACACTGAGGTTTAAAAATGTATCTCAGCAATATAACTTGTCTTGAAGATTATCAAGGCATGACATCGACTAGTTAAAAAAAAAAGATGGTCGGGAAATATCCTGAGCAGAGAGCCAGGACACCGACTGGTCAAACTACAAGGGAGCAAGAAGTCAAGGAGTCTGAGACTGACTAGTTTAATAAGACGATCAGTTTGAAAAAGAAGAGGCGATCGGTTTAATAAGATACTTGGTCAGGTTAAAACGATAAGTTCGGAAGAATAAAAAAATCAAAACTATTCAAATCCACTTCGTCTAGTAGTTAAGAACTCATCTGGCGGATTTAAAGGGGTATTGTTATATGCATTTTTTGTCAGCATGACACGTCATCAAAAGTCAACCAGTCAACCAGTCAACCAGTCAACGAGAGGGATATTGGCCAATGACATGTCATCAAGAAAATTGATATGGAAGTTATAAGTGTATGTGCCAAATAAAGTTGCCAAATAAAAGAAACCTTAATGAACGAAGATCCTGCTCGCCAAGAATCTCTACTCAGCGAGGTCTACTTGGCCAAAACAGGAAATATAACATTATCGGGGGCACGCCGTATCAAGCGAAGATTCACTCAGATACTGAATCTTGGAATCATACTCCAAAAAGGAAATATCCCTATTTCCTCTCCAATATCAGATAATTCTAATCAGGAAGAAACTCATAGCTTTCAAGAGGATAAACATCAAACGGGAAATAAGTTCTAAACGGACTATATTACTAGAATCCTACAAAGATTCTAATTAATGAATCCACCACTCGTACGACAATAACTAGGGCAACCCTAGATCGAACCATATAAATACAACCATGTATTCATTATAACAGAAGAAGGTCATCATCAACAATTTACGCTTAGATGAAAAGGATGAGCAATCATATGAGAGAAAATCGAGTATTGATTGTTGTAATTATTCTATTAATAATGGATCTCTTCTCGCCGTCACCGGCACCGGCACCGTGGATGTTTCCCCGTCTTGGGGTTTTACCACGTAAAACATATGTTGTGTTTGATTTATTCTTTATTTCTCACTCTTCTACATTATTATTCTCAAATACAAACAAATCGTATCGCATCCACGTGGAGAAAGAGGTTTTGATTATTCAACCCTTGACTGATCAAAGCTTTGAACTGTCTACGTATTAATGTTTGGCGGTTGACTTTTCAACGATCCAAAAATCGCCGTCAACATAACATATATATTATATATTATATATTTTTATATTATTATAATATATAATATATATATAATATATAATATATATCATTACAATATATATTATATATTTCTATATTATAAATTATATATTATATGTTAATAATATTAATGCTATTATATATATTTTAATAATATATATTATAAATATTATTATATATATTTTAATATATATTTAT
Source organism: Dipteronia dyeriana (assembly GCA_032871835.1). NCBI lineage: Eukaryota > Viridiplantae > Streptophyta > Magnoliopsida > Sapindales > Sapindaceae > Dipteronia > Dipteronia dyeriana. The sequence continues at coordinate 105,961,861 of CM065296.1, read as the reverse complement.
ATATAATATAATATATAATATATCTTATATATTAGAAATATTGATATTATTAATATGAATATTATTAAATATATAAATATAATGTATATATATATATATATATATTATATAATATAATAGTATATATAATTAGAAAATATAATGTTCATTATGGATAATAATAATAAAATATAAAAGTATAAATTATATAATAATAATATGTATTATAAATATATATTTATATATAATATAATATTTATTATATATTATATATTAGAATATATATATATATATATAAATATTATATATTATTATATATATTATGTAATATAATAATATATAATATATAATATAAATAATTGGAATAGAGTTGGGGTATAAATGGTTATTTTTGGAAGCAAAAATGTGTTTATGGAATGGAATGAGCATTCCATTGGTTTTTGGATGGAATGCCCATTCCACCAAAATGATGGAATCTCCATTCCGATGGAATCTCCATTCCGATGGAATCTCCATTCCAATGGAATGCTCATTCTATTGTAATTAAATAAACCAAACAAATGAATGAATTTCTTTTCATTCCATTCCATTCCACCCAACCAAACACCACCTTAAGTCTGTGTCGCAAGGTTGGATAATATTATAAAAATATGATATTTTTGTTTAAATTTAATAAAATGCTAATATTTTATTGTTAAAAGTAAGTTTTAAAAATACATATAACATTATGGTTTCTAACATCGTAGAATTAAGCTATTTTCAACTTTAAATATTTTTTTTCTTTAACTATATTATTAAATAATTTTGTATACATAAATTTTACAATATATTTCATATTTTTAAGTGGTCCATTGTTGAATTGGTGTTAAAAAATACCTTCATAAAAAATTATATAAAAATGTTTTTTTATTCATAATCAATGCATCATATGTATTGCAGCGATTTTATTATATCAATATGTATGGAGGAAAAAAATCACAAGAGTTTTTCCTATAGTGCACATTGAATTTAATAAATTTGGTATGAGAATTTGTGAGCCATTAATTAAGCATTATAATATATCGATTAAACAAAAGTAGATAAATCCAACTATTGATTGGTAAAAGAGTTGACTTTATAATGTTAGTGTGTACCAAGAAAAAAATGCTATATGAGTGCGTTTGATGCACATGATTTGACTATTTTTATAGGATTATATTGGATTGGATTGAATTGGACTAAATTAGTACTGTGACATGTTTGATGCGGTACGGATTAGACTAAAATAATACCGTTTCTTGTTTGGTATAACATGGATCGGATAAAGAATAATTGAAAATAATCGATTTTTTTGTGTGAGAGGAAATTATAAAATTATATTAAATAAATAAAATCATTTTAATAAATTTGAAGAAAATAAAATAAAACTATTTTAAATTAAATTTGTTAAAAAATTATTAAATTATAATTTTGAATAAAATAAATCATTTTTAAAAAGAAATAAATTTAAAAAATAAATAAAATTTAATAAATAAATAAAATTAATTTGAAATAAAATAACATTTAATTTTTAATTAAAAAAATGTTTTTTAAAAAGTATTATAATAAAATAACATATATTAATTTAATTTTAAATGATTGAATAAATTTAATATTTTAAATATAAATAATATATATATATATATATATATTTAAAAAGAATAAAAGATGGGACTAAATAGACTAAAATAGTTCCAGCCAAAAAAGTGAAAAGAAATTTTTTATAAAAATAACTGAAAAAAAGCAATAATTTAAAGGAGAAATAAAAAAAAATGGAAGAATGGACTAAAATGATCCCAACATCTGTGGTGGGACTAAATAATCCCACTACAATAGGATAACACATGGGCCCATCAAGGGGAGATGATTGTACATAATCCCACCGTGCATTCAACAAATGTAGGGAGATGACCGCTAATAGTCCAATTTTGTAAATATTTCATAGATTCATCCCTACAAAATTATGTTAGTCCGTAGAAAGGATGTGAAGTTGTTTAGGTCATTGATTCCCAATATATATATATATCATACGAAATTTTTTAAATTAGTACGTATTGATGTAATTATATAAGAACATTGAATATGAGTCACTCATTTTACATACTTTAGCTTCATATGTATACACTTATCAAAGCTCGTTTATAAATGGGTGGCTCACATTCAATGTCGTTACATAATTTCATCGGTGTGTACCGATAGAAAAATGACTATATATATATTTGTCCAAATACAAAAATTTAATTCATAAAAAAGAAAGAAGACCAAACTCCAAAATATATAGTCATATAGAATTACGCCAGGTTGTTTAACAACTTTTTTTTAGATGGAAAATATTCATTAAGCAGCCAAAGTAGAACCCTTTACATAGTCCAAAACTAGCTTAGAAAACCAATCTGGAAATGAAAAACACAAAAGTTCAAAAACACCAGAACACACAAGTACACAGCCCATCAATTCCAAGAGCAGTTTGCAAGTGAAGTTCATATCCAGGGCTTGGAATTCTGAGGCTGATGGGTAGGCTAAGTCCGGTTTGAGTGCGAGTGGTGACAGAGTAGAATTGGGTGCCTTCTGATTCCCTGATTCCTTTGTTGTGCTTCTGTTGCTTCTTTTGCTTTCCTTCAATTTCTCTTGTTTTCGTCTTTTGCTTTTGGTGGTGGGTTTCTTTTGTTTTTGGTTGTTTAGGGGTCTTTGTGTTGCTTCCGTTGGTGTTCCCAGGGCGTTAGTCCCCTGTTTCCCTCGCTTTGTACAATTAAATGGCAGTTTTTTTTTTTAAAAGCTATTATAGATGCGAGGAACAAAAGAAAGAGAAGAAATGTTCAGGATGTGTTATACTTTGAAATATGGCTTAGGCTCAGTTGGACATTGCTTTTCCCGCTGCTTTTGAGGCCAAAAGTGATTCTGGACCTAGGATATAGTGTTTGGTAAAATCACGGGAAAGTGCTTTTGGTCACTTTTAGCTTCTCCCAACTGAGTTTTTAAGAAGCTACAAATACATGCTTTTGGATTTTGGCTTCTGCTTTTAGAAAACGTGCTACAGTTATATTAAATGAAATTTTACTAACTTTCCAATTTTGTCCTTACCTTTAACGAAATTTAACAAAAAAAATTGGACTTATATTTCTGTAAAAAAAAAATGTTACCATAACTGTATAAAAAAATTTGGGATAATTAATTCAATAAAGTAGAATAAAAATGAAATAAAAAATAAAGTAGAATAAAATAAAGAAATAAAGAAATAAAGAAATGAGGCTAATTAATTAAATAAAGTAGAATAAAAAATAGGGCTAATTAATTCAATAAAGTAACATAATTATATAACACTTAACACTAACCACAAATAAACAAGAAAAATGTAAAGTATAGTACGTTAGTACCATTTAGATGTCTATGTCCTTTTAGTAATTTTACACACTCACAACACTTTTTATTTCAGTTTACCAAACACATTGAAATTGCTTTTAGTTCTCACAGCACTTTTGAAAATCATTTTACCAAACACTCAACTAATTCTTTCCACAACAATTCCAAAAACAATTACCTCCACAACAATTTCAAAAACACTTCTCCCCACAGCACAACAATACCAAACTGAGTCTTAGTTTGACATTGTTGTGCTGTGGGGGAAATTGCTTTTGGATCTACTGTGGGAGAAATTGTTTTTGGATCTGCTGTGGGAAGAAGCAGCTGAGTGTTTGGTAAACTGACTTTTAAATGTGCTGTGAGCACCAAAAGCACTTTAATGTTTTTGGTAAACTGAAAGTAAAAAGTGCAGTGAGTGTGCAAAATTATTAAAAAGGATACAAATGAATTATGAAGATGTTTTGAAAATAAAACAATTAAAATAAAACAATTGTTTTATTTTTGTGTTACCATAAACATGTTATAAAATATCAACTAATATTTTGGTGTGACTATAAACATGTTAGTAAATAAATATCAATTATTATTTTTATGTGACCATAATCATGTTATAAAATAAATATCAAATAATATTTTTGTTTTATAAATAAATAATTTTGGTTTGTTTTAGTGTGACCATAACACATTATTAATTTTTTGAATCTATTGCCATATATATTACGAATATATCAAGACAACTTTTTTTTTTAAATTCCTTTCATAACATTTTTCTAAATAATAAAATATATTCCAAAGAGTTATGAGATTACACAATTGAAATTGACAACAAAAGATTTCAAAAAGCAAAATATATTATGGAGTAGAGAGTAAATTGTAAATAATTGCTAAGTGCCCGTACTCATTAAACTTTGAGCAATTGAATTTCTTAAAATTTTCATTTCTCGTCTTCCCGGACCATCTTCTTCATATGCATTGACCTCTATTTCTTCATTAATCTCTTCACTTAAGTAATTTGCACTTTCATCAAAATCTCTATCTCATTGTGCATATCTTCTAATGTAGTTATGAATAGCCATCGTAGCAATAACAATTTTCACTTGCTTTTGATAAGAATAACTTGGCATATCAAGTAAAATTCTCCATTTTTTTCATACCCCAAAAGTGCGCTCAATAATGCTCCTAAGTGAAGAATGTGCATGATTAAATATTTCTTTGTGATCTGTTGGTTCTTCACCCCCTACGAAAATGTGAAATATGGTATCTTTCACCTTTATAAGGTCCTTAAAAACCTTTCATTTGTGGGTATCCGGCATCCACCAAGTAATATTTTCCTGAAAATATAAAATATAAATGATTATGATATAATATACAATTATTATTTGTACAACATAAATTTCAAAAATTACCATTTGGAGGTTTTGGAAAATTTGATTGAGGATCACGGAGAGCTGATAAGAATACTCTACTATCATGAGCAGAGCCTTCTCACCCTACACATGCAAATGTAAATTGCATGTCAAAGTTACATATAGCCATTACATTTTGGGTGTGTATTCCTTTTCTACCAATATATGGTACTTGATCACATGGAGAAATCGAAGCTTGAACATGAACACCATCTATAGCTCCAATGCAATCCTACAAATTAATTCAAAATAGGTATAAAATAAGGTATTTATATGGATATACCAAATTTAACAGCATTGACAAATACATACCTTAAAGTGAGACATATATCTAGAGTCGCTCAATATTTCTTGTGGAGTGCTCCTAAATTCAGGATCCAAAGGCTTTATTATCACCTTAACCATTTCATATAAAATGTCTAGCATCATATCAAAATACCTACTTACCGTCTCACCGGAACGTTGAAAACGTTCCTGTGCATTCCTATTTCCTATACCTTGTCCTAAAATATAAAGAAATATTCCCAAAATTTCAGCACTACTTATGTTTCTTAAACCCTTCAACTTATAATTATTTTCCAAATCATTCAACAACATTACGAATACATGTTTGTCCATTCTAAACATGTTATAACAATGACTTTCATTGCCCTGCAACACTTCCATCCACCAAATAAAACCTGTTTGAGAGCTTGTCATGCATTGGGTTTTAAGAATATATTTTTCAAGATAAACTTGAATAAGACGACCACATACACATATAAGTTGATCTATCTCTTCTTCGTCTCCTGGATTGTCCATACTTTATTTTAATAACCTGAAATATTAATGACCTCATCAAACATCACATATAAATTGGTTCAAAGTAAGTAAAACATTATCCAATATGCATAAAGAAAATAAAACATAATGTCATCAACTAGGGTCCAACAAAGACAATAATAATAATAAAACATTAATGTCTATCAACTAAGGTCCAACAAGCACAAATTTCCAATACATAATCCAACTACGACAGAGATAATAAAACATTAATATCATCTAATTTTCAGTCTTTTTTTGATTAAGAATAAAAAATTGGAGCTTCAGATCAGAATCTGTCATAACAGAAAATATCTCCCTCTTGTCTTGAGAACAAAACAACTCTGTCGCAAACCACAACAACTGACTACCTTTTTCTGCCTTAGGTAAAGTGGCCACAACTTCCATCACTTCAGCAATACTAGTTCCTTGTGAACTTCTATGCTCTGATGTCGCTGTACTTCTACTCTCAACTACCTCAACAAGACGATCAATTTGTTTAGATAACTTTGCTGAACCTCCCAACTTTTCTTTCTTTCCCTTCGACCCTCCTGTAACTCCTTTATTTATTTCACTTTCATCATTTGTTCTCTTTTTCCCTTTATCTTGATTACCATGTGAAGCCTCCTCATTCTCCCTATCGACAGTCTGCTTGTCATGCTCTGAATCTTCCACCATTTCTTCAGGAAGTATCGTAGATGATGGAATCATGACACAATTACCAACTGATGTACTACCCTTGAAGATATTGTCATACATATCCATCATGTCGGGACTAATTCCCACGTCACGAAATTTTTGATACTTAACATTCGTCTACAAAAGAAGCAGATGGTTAGAAAATATGCATCTACATGACATAAATGAATAAATAAATAAATAAATAAAGGAGAATGTTCACACCTCAATTTTACTTTGCCATTATTCTGGAGGTGCATCCACCGTTTTCTTAGCGGGGTCCCATCCGATACCAGTTTCTTTATGCAGTAGTGATCGCCACAATTTCCAATCAGTTTAAGTGAATCCCATTTGTTTTTCAATTGCTTTTTATCATAATCCCTTCCGGTTATTTCCTTAAAAACCCCGACAACATTTACCCATCATATCTTATCAAAATAAGTGTCAGGCCTATTTCCTTTTGCCACTTCCATAACACATATTTCACAATATATAGCTACAAGATCATCATTCCATATAGCTTTTGATTTTCCACCTCCCTCATTTTCAGTAATGCTATTTGTATTCTTCTTTCCCATCTGTTTGCCACAAAATTCTCATCGTAAATATATATCAAACCTAATATTTGTTAACTACAAGAACACAAGAACATTGTACCTAAGTTTATCAACTACAAGAACACATCTGAGCAAGTATCATCTAAATTCACTCACTAATAACCTCTCTATCACTACAATAAATTACTTGGTTCCTATTTATGAATCAATCCTAACAAGAGATATAAGAGGATTAGCATAAGGCAAACTAATAAGTCACTGGTGATGCAGACTAACATTTAAACAAGTAGTGAGCATCCGTGTAATAATTGAAAATTAGATTAACAAGCAATAATAACCAAAGACCAAAATATGGTTTTGACTTTTGATCATTTTGTTTTTCTAATAATGGTAGGTAAATAGTGTAAATATATGGGAGCATGCATGACCCTACAAAAGTGGTAAATATTTACAAGAAAAAATTATAAATATAGGAACCGTAAAGTGTACAGCCAAACATAATCTTCAATTGATCTTTAGTTATTATATATATGAACCCTAATATTTATTAACTACAAGAACACAAGAACATTGTACCTAATGTTTATCAACTACAAGAATACATATGAACAAGTATAAGCTAAATTCACTCACTAACAACCTCATTAAATCATATATAAGAGTAACCATGGATCTTTAAAAACTCTTAGTAATTATTGAGTCAAATTCTAAAAGAAGTACCATTTTAGAATTTTTATTTAACAATGTTTAATTACTCTACATACAAGGCAACAAGGCCCAACCTGTTTAAGTATTTTATCATTTGATATTTAAGGCAAAAAAGTAGGGTCTGTTTTTGTTGTTAATTGGGAATCTTAAGTTACAAGACTGAGAGAAGCTGATTTTGGGATCATTGTTGATGTGAATGTTATATTATGTCATCACTATATGGTTTTAGTATTTGGTATTTATTTAGTTGACATCTTTCAAAAACAAAATTCAAAAATCAAAACTGAAAGTAATTATAGGACCACCTAATCCAAGCAGCCTAATCCAGTTTTTTTTTTAACGGCAAAGATACAAAGGAAGGGAAAACCCAACAAGAACCCCAACAAAAACCAAGACAGGGGCACAAACACAAGCCTAACCCAAGACAAAGCAAACCAAAAGCAAAAAAGGCAAAAAAACCACAAACAGGGGACAGCCCAAACAGAGCACGCCCAGGAAACAAAACAAAACTATGAACAAAGCTACCAGAAAAAACAAAAACACCAGACTGTCAGCCAAAAACTGGGCACCACGACCCAAACCAGACACCAAGACCAACTTGAACCTCCCATAATCAGAAAATCGCCATCATTGATGCAGGTTTAGGTGACATTGCATAACCTAATCCAGTTGAGACAAAAAAACAGACTTATGGTGAAGCAATAGTTGGTTAATTAACTATTGCTAATTAACCATAGATAAAATAACATAATGCTGATATGGATTGGTTAGTTGTTAGAAATGGTTAAAGATTCCTGGAATTAGAACACACACATTTTGTGCGTAATTCACTGGTATATATACCAGACTATGTAAGCAATGTAAACACAACAACAATATAATAAAAAATCTCTCAGTGATTTTCTCCACTACTAAAGCTTTATCAAGCTTAGCTTTTACTTGTTTCTTTCACTTAAAACTTTTAACAAACACTTCACTACTCATATCAATTGCTTCACTGTGATAGTTTTCATCTATCAGAACACCAAAAGCATCAATCTTTGCTCATAGATCTATTTGTCTTAACTAAGATAAGTTCCAATTTAGAAAATAAACAACCCTAAATAACACATATTGTAAGACAACCCAAAGTTTTCTCTTCACAATCTTCCCATCTGAGAAAAAAAAACAACCGAAAACTATAACCTCATTTCATAAAACCCGACCCACTAGAAAACCAAACCAGCAAACAAAACAAAATAGCTTTATCAAACATGCATGGAAATCTAGACAGGAAACCCAAAAAAACAAAAACAAAAAAAAAAGACCTAAGAAAATAAAATAACAAATGTCAGAGTTTCAACAAGAGAGAGATAATAGGAAGCGAGAGAGAAAGAGATGAGAAGAGGAGATCACCTGAGAAAATGTCGAAGAGGAAGGCGGTGTCGATCCCGGTAAATAGGAGGGTGGTGTTGCTTCGAATAGGTCTGGATCAGATTTTCTTCAAAGTTCGAATGGTTTCAAAGGTGGATTTGGTTTATTTGGGTAATTTGATGAAAAGAAAGGATTAAATGGGAATTAAAAAAATTCATTTAACTGATCACCGTAGCGCGTTTTGGGAAATCAGCTTCCCTAGGAAGTTGATTTCCCAAAGCTACAAATTGTGGCTTCTTCAAAACTCGGTTTGGGGAAACTAAAATTATCCAAAAGCATTTTTCCATAATTTTACCAAACACTCTGTTATTGGTTCAGAATCATTTTTGATCCCAAAAAGAGTTGGGGAAGCAATACCAAATTAAGCCATGTGTTCTGCAAATTCACTTGACAAACATATTACTATCATTTCATTGGATGCTTATAGCAACCGTTTGATTTTGTTTAACGGTGAGTGTACTTGTAGATTATGGGGTGTATAAAATTATGATTTTAATAGATAATTCTAGGAAATAAAAGTCTATTGGTATTGTATTAAGAGTTTTTAATAAGTTAGATAAGTCTAATACTATTTAATTAAAACATGTAAGATTTTTTTTAAGAAGTCCATAATAACTTATGGTAATAGGTTCAGACTTTTAAAAGATAATAAATTATCTGTTAGTATTAGATTGAGATAAAAATTTATAAGATTTATAACAAAATGAATTTTCTAAACTTTTTAGTTATATGTATAAATATATAGAATCTACTCAACAAAATCTGCTCTGCTATGCAATTGTCTTGCCCTCTGCATTTTCACAAACACCTTACAAAATTTTATTGTGATCCAATCAAAAGCATCTCATGGCCGATTCGAGCGAGGACCAGGAGCAGTAAGCAGTGATGAAAGAGTGCATGCACAAGACGAAGACTATACAGTTCTTGCCTTCTTGGGTCGAACGACGCCAATTGTACTCCAAAACGACAATGGACATTGTCCTCTCCTTGCCATCTGTAATTTCTATTATTTCTCTCTCTTTCGCTTGCTTCTTAGCTATCTAGGGTTTCTCATTTTCGTATTTGTTTGGTTGCCGAGAACGTTCAATTTTAATTCAACTGTTTTTTTCTCGTTATTCATTCAATAGTTTCAATTATGTTATTGTTGTTCTCGTAATCAAGAGATTATTTCTCGCAACCAAGTGTAATATTGTTTCTGGCTGATTTATTTTGATTATTGAATTATCGTTTCTAGGGTTTTTTTTTATTGGACCTTTTTGGTTGCTGAGGGAACAAAAGAAATTGAAATCGCAAGTGTGAGGGACCTTTTTGGTTGCTGATTTATTTTGATTATTGAATTACAGTTAAGGCCGTTGTAGCGGTTGAAGTATATGTGTGATGTAGTTTTTTTGATCAATTTTGTTTGTTGCTAGGTTTTTTCTTTTTAATTCCCTATCTGGTTTCTAATTGTTCATCTGATGTCGATACTATTAATTATTAATACTTTGATGCTGAGGGATAGAGAGAACGAAAAGAAAGCTGATTTTGGAATGTCTAATGAAATTCTTATAGTATGTATGTATGTAAAATTGACAGGATAGTGCAAAAATTAGTATTAATAACTGAAATTGTTGTATAGGCTTAATTGAAGTTCTCAATGTCGGTTTAGGTTCCAACAAAGTACCAACAGAATCAGGAATTAATTTATTAAATCACAGTAAAATAATGAATTATGAACTTTAATGATGTTTCCAGTTCGTTTTGCTTTGGTTTCCATGCCTAATATCATTGAAGGAGGTCAAAGTCGATGTTTTGTTGGCAATTGCAAGAAAATTTGAAGACAAAAGATGAACTATAAAACTATAAAAGATATATTTTATACTCTATTTTCACCAATTTGATCTGGAAATCTGAGTCTGGGCGTATTCATGCTTTCCGGTTCATGAGACTGCCACTCATACTTCTAAACATCATAACCATTGTAGTATAGTTGGTTTCTGGGTGAAGTTTGAATTTGATAAAAGACTTCTCATATTGTCAAACATATATATCAATGTACATTGTGTTACTTATACAGAGCTTATAAGAAGGTTGCAGCCTCAAAACAAACTTGATCTATGATTAGTGGATATGTTAGTCAATCCGAATAGTCAATTTTGTTAACTGGATTTAGCCGGTGTTGTGCTGATTCAACAAAGATAGCTTGTCAAGTGGAAATTGCAATAAAATCATACAAAAGCTCTCAAAGGATCACTAGAAATAGTATTATATATAACTCTAAAAACAAACTTCACCGATGTTACATAGATGATTGTATGAACTACAAACAGAACATTTACAAGTACAAAACACAAGTAAACTGCACAAAATCACTATATAAGAAGAACCGGTTCCACTCCACCAAATTTCACCACCCCATACTTACTCTCCCCATCCTCTTCCCTTCTACCCAAACCCATTTTGTTTGGGTGTTTTCAGCTCACGTAGGTTGGCTAGTTTGAGTTTCTCAATCCAGACATGCGTGTTAGCTAGTAAATTTATAGGGTCCATAATTAAAAAAATCTATAAAGTCGTGAAATGAAGTCTAGATAATCTTAATAGTCTATAAATAAAGTTCAAAAGACTCTTTCAGAATCTTGAAAGTCTAGTTTATATAATCCTAATAGTCTTTAAAACCATACAAACCAATAAAATCCTTATACTCTAAAATTATCTATTAAAATCTCAATCCAATACACTCCCTTATATGTAAATAATATTTTTGGGTGGCAATTTATGAGCTCGTTTGTGATAACTTTTATTTTTGGCTTTTGACAGTAGAAGAAGAGAAGTAAAAGTCTGGGCTTTTTCGTGACTGCTTGGATAATGTATTTCATAAGTGTTTTTGTTTCTGAAAGAGCTTTAAGACCGTTTGGTTGAAACATTTTAAATTGTCTCTTAGTTACGATATACCCATAATGCCCTTATTAGAATAATAAATTAATAACATGGGTGAAATTTGTTAATATTTACACGTTTTTCTAATAGAAAATAAAAAAACAAGCAAATGTTAAAAAAAACATTTTTTTAATAGAAATTTTTTACATATTTAATAAGTAAAAAAAAAAAAAAAGCTAAGGCCACGTTCTGCTACTGTTTTTCAGTCTGTTTTCGTTTTTATTTTTCAAAAATGATTTCTAAAACGTTTTCATTAACCGTTATTTATTTAAAAAAAAAAACAAAACCAGTGTTTTAAGTGAAATATTTGAAAAACACAAAATACTTGTTTTTTATTTTTGTTTTTATTTTTCATTTTGTTTCACTTTTTATATATATAAAAAAAAATCATTTTTTTAAACTATTAATTATACTTTTATGCGTTTTATATGACTAGGACAAGACGGGATAATATTTTTAAATGACCAAAGTGCCCCAGTTATATATATATATATATATATATATATATATTAGAACTAAAAGCATTCATATAATAATATATATATATATCTATTATAATATAATATATTTTATGTATATTATAATATATAATATATAATATTTTATTATTAATATTAATATACTAATTATATAATATAATATTTAATATATATAAGTATATATATATATACAACTATATTTTTATTATAATATATATATATATATATATATATATATATATATTATAATTATTTATTTATAATTTAAGAGTTTAGTTTTGGTTAATTCATTTTTTGATATGTTTTTTTGAATTAATTTTTGATGTGTTACTTTTGTTTAATTTGAAAACTACAATACAAAAATTATATTGGTTAATTATTTAATCAATTTGTTTATAGTTATAATAATATTAAACAAAATGCCAAAATTGATATTTCAATTTTTGTTAGTTTTCGGTTAACCTACCATATGTGTTTTTTCCGTTTTTATTTTCAAAATACAGCTTTCAGTATATGCTACCAGACACGTTTTCAGAATTTGAAACTGAAACAAAAAATACTGTGTTTATTTTCATTTTTATTTTCAAAAAACATCAACTGAAAAACGCTTACAGGACGTGCCCTAAATCTAACTTATTTTGTTTTTCTAATATTTGTCGTTATACCATCATCCAGAATTTCAGACACCTACCCATCTCAACCGCAACGTCAGAGATTCAGAGTTCAACCAACCACAACCACACATCATAATAGTTTTTCAGAGCATAGCTCCTATTGAACAAGCTTCCAAGTCCCTCTGCTTTTTTCTTTTCATTTTTTTTTTCTATCTTCTGTCGCTGTCTCTTTCATCACTCCAAAAACTCAAATATCAGAGAACTCATCACCATTGAATAAGCTCTCTACTATCTACTTCTTCATCAATTTCTTGTTTCATCATTTAGTTTTAATAAATATACTCATGATTGTGATCGATTTTTTGTTGTTTGAATGTCTTTGTAAAAGTTTTTGGTAGAGATGAAGGAACACGGGTTACATAGAAGCCGAGAATCGATCCGCCACTGCGATTCAAATATAATCGATCCACCGCCGCCGCGTAAAGGTGTAAGTTTGGGCCGGCCCGGCCTGTTTGAGCACGGTCTGCCGGGCCTGTGTTCCAAAACAGGCCGGGCCTGGCTCGCCATGCCACGGCCATGGCAGGCCGTGCCGACGGGCCGGGGCGTGCTGACCCGTTTGCCTGGCTAGACGGGCCAAACCACTTAATTTTTTTTTATTTTTTTTTAAATATTAATAATATTTTTTTTATATAACTGGGCCCACTGTACCGGCCCGCCGTGCCGACGGTTGAGCCTGGCACACCGGCCAGACGTGCCGAGCCGAGCCGACACGGCGTGCCTCAGTTGGAGGCCCGGCACAGCCTGTAATTATGAGCCGTGCCTGGCACGGCCTGCCTTCCTTGGCAAGTCGAACGGGCCGGCCCATATTTACACCACTACCTCCGCGATTTACATTAGCTTCGAATCGATCTCCCTCGCTGCCATGATTCAAACCCAGTGCGAATCAACCTGCTGCCGTGACTCAATGGATTATTGAGTTTTGGGTTTAATTTTATGGCAGCGAGGGTCTGTGGATGAGCGAGAGAGATGGGATTGGAGGCACTTTCAATTGGAATTGGTTTCTGGAAACAATTGGATTTTTTTTTTGTTATTTATACCACTAAGGGTAAAATTGGTAATATAAAAGTTTCATTTAACTGTTCATTTGGCTAGCCCTACCAAGATAAGCACATATGCTGATGCTTCTTGTAAAAGAGCTTCTAACGTCGAGAATCTATTATTCTATTTTACCCAAACATCCCTAAAAGTGACTTTTGGGTCATGAAAGAGCTTCCAAACCTCTAAAAAGCTTTTCCAAACAAGACCTATGTACCCTTTTACAAAATGTTGAATGGATCACAAAATAAGATTGGGTGAGGTTTATTAAAGAACTAATTAAATCAAACTCCCTTAAGGTTTACTGTATTATATATAAAAATAACTTTATCGGTACTTGATATTTATCTTTCTTGTTGTCAATCAACGGCCATTAGATTTAATCTTTGATCTTATTGGACCACGTAAAAATCAGAAATACCCTAAGTATGGATATTTACTTTTATAACAACATAAAAGACAAAAACTAAACTTTTAAATTAAAAAAAAAAAAAAAAAATTCAGAAAGTTTTTTTAAAAAAAAAATAAACTTTTTTTCCTAATTTTTTTAAACAAGTTAAACTTTTTTTAAAAATCCAAACAAAAAACCAAGAATAAAAAAAAAAACAAAAGGCTGGAGATCATTTCTCTTCCTAGTCATCATTATATGAATTTCTCATCCAAGTACTGGTCCTCCTTCAAAGTTCAAACCCCACCAAATCCCTAACCTTGTCTTCTCCATTCAATCTCTCGATTTCTCTCCCAACCCACCTCACCCGTTTGTCGCCGCCCACTCCGTCTCACTGTCTTTTCTGAGCTTCGTCTTCTTCTTTCTTATGCACCCATTTTCTTCATCTTCTTCTTTCTTATGCATCCATTTCCTTCATCTTCTTCTTTGCACCCATTTCTTTTTTTAGGCTTCATGATCTTCTTTCTTCGATCTGCACCTCATATCCTTCTTTCTTCTACGTTCCAAGTTTGATTTTTCTGGGTTTTATGGGGATTTCAAGGTTTGATTTCGATTTGAAAACAGGATTTGGGGGTTAGGATTTTTTTTTTGGCTTACATGATCGATCTTTTTGGGTCTATGTGGGTGTTAGAGAGAGAGAAGAAAAGGGATTTCATTTTGGATTTGGATTTCGGTTTTCTTGTATTTGGATTAGGATTTGGATTTGGATTTTTTTTTCTTACTCGATTTTGAATTGGTTGATGGGTTTCAATTTTGGATTCGGTGGTTTTTTTTGGATTCCTAGTGGTGGTGGTGGTGGTGGCAGGGTTCGGGTTTGTGGCAGATAGGTTGCTAGGATTGATTGATCCAAATCGAGATCGACGATGTTGAATCTGGACTGGTGATGGTGTTGTTGATGATGATATTCTGAGTTTGATTTTGATTATTGGTTTGATGATGGTGATACAATATTCACAATATTTCGTTTTTATTTTTATTTTTTTTTGTTAATATTTAATTTTAAATTACAAAATATTCTGACACTCATTAAATGAGTCTCAAGTGTACAGTATATAAGTTATTAAAGGATAAAATTACCCTTCCTCACAAGGTCAACAGTGAGATTAAACGGCATTGAGGAGATGAATGTCAATTACCGATAAAGTTGTTTCTGTACGTAATAAAGTAAACTTTATAGAAGTCTGATGTAATTAGTTCTTCATTAAATGTAATAATTTTTTTTTTTCATAAATCAAGTATCTATAAACAATCAAAAGACAATCTTATAATTAATTGGATAACGAATAAATTTATTTTCAAATAGTAAGTATTTTTTTGTTAAGTATTCCATTATTTGGTAAGATTAATCGATCGGTCATAATTTTTTTTTTACCAACAAACCATAATCCGTATTAATCAGTTTTTTTAAATATCTTTAGTTATTTAAATAAATAAATAAATATATATATATATATATATATATAATATTTGGTTAGTTTTTTTTATCATTAAGAAAATTTATTCCTTATCTTATTAGTTATGGAATTAACTCTTCATTATCCCATTAATTATGGGATTGACTCATGATTTTTCTATTCCATTAATAATTTTACCTTACTTTAGAGCCTTAATATGCCACATGTCTTAATATGCCACATGTCGGCATGAGAATACTTGACCATAAATTAGTTTTTTCTATATAAAAAAAATTATATTCAACCATTTAGTTTTATATTCTTTAACTCTTAATTTTTTTTTTCAATTAACAGTTAATTTTCTAGATTTAATGAGAATTTTTTTGACAAATTATAATTTGATGAGAATTATTACTAATATTGGACTTATATTTTTCCTTTAATGCTCGATGAATAATTTATTATCATAGAGCATCAACATACCATATGAGAATGCTTGATCTAACCATTAATTAATTTTACGTTGGAGATGTCAAAGAAATAAATATAGAGAAATGCCGCATGATTGTTTTCCATCACTAATGCATTCAATATCTAAGACCAATAAATTAAATCATGACTGTTTAAATTATTGTTGCTTTAAATTTTATAATTTCCATATATAGTGTAGGATGCAATCTAATCATGTAAAATTCTGTCTCTCACGGTGCCGCATGTCGTCACGAGGAAGCTTTGAAATTAATTGATTAATTTGCCTTTTATTAGTTAGCATTGATTAATGAATTCATTTTAAAAGGATTAAGTGAAATCTGCGCAAAGGATGTTAAAAATAAAATATATTGATTTATTAAGCTTTACTGATCAACCTCTCTTTACAGATGAGACGAGAACATATATATAGGCAGAAAAGAGGAGGGTGATTGTTGTAATTTCATATCTAAATTGCCACCTACATTTTCTTAAGGATGAAGTAATTGAAGACCAAGCTACACGTGTGTCATCAAGTGCGCAAGTGTGGACTCTAACACTATGTTTGGTTTGATGGAATATGAGATAAAGGAAAGAAAGTGATTTGGATGGATTCATAATATCTTGTTTGAATTGTTAAATGAGAAAGAAAGGAAAGGAAAGGAAAGGAAATGGAAGGAAAAAGAGAGAATAATTTCTTATTATTTCACCCAATTTAGTAAGGGTGGACATAAAAACCGAAACCGAATTGAACCGAACCAAACCGAATCGAAAAAAGGTGTTCGGTTCGGTTTATAGCTTCTATTCGGTTCAAACCGATTTGAAATTTAAAAACCGAATTGAATTCGGTTCGGTTTCGGTTTCGGTTTTGGACATACAAAACCGAACCGAACCGAATAAACCGAATTGTCTTAATTAATTATTTTGTAAGGTTCAAGTTTATTATGGATTGTTTGTTGATGATGTTTTATTTTTGGACTATATTAAATACTACATATTTTTACTTCTATTTATAGAAGTTATGATTATTTTATATTTTGATTGAGTATGTAGACCGAATATGATTTGATTTTTAGATTTGGATTCAAAATCGAGTTGTATTTTGTTTGAATTATTTTTTATATATTATGTTTTCTTAAAAAAGTTTAAGTCTAGATGCCAAAAATGCAACTTAAAGACACAAAAAATTGAAAAACATAGTAAAAAACCTTCAAAGCCCAATAGGTCCAAAACCGAATTAAACCGAACCGAACCTAAATAAAGGTGTTCGGTTCAATTCGGTTTTCAGGTTCAAAACGGTTCAATTCGGTTTCAGGTTCAAAACGGTTCAAACCGATTCACATTTTTAAAAACCGAATATATGTCGGTTCAATACGGTTTTGGTCAAAACTGAACCGAACCGAACCGAACCATGCCCACCCCTACAATTTGGTTTCCACCCACATTTGGGAGGAAAAGGAAGACAAAGAATTTAGAATTAACGATGTTTCCAATATCCCAAAATTAACCCTATTAATATTGGGTATTCATATTGTTAAAAGAATGATATTTTCGTAAATAGAATAAAATTAATTCATTTATTTCTCCCCACCAAATAAGATTGATTTCCTTTCATTTCTTTTATATTTATAACCATCCAAACAACAATCATTAAAAACACTTTCTTTTTCTCATTTATCTTTCCTTTCCTTTCTCTCATATTCCACAAATCCAAACATAGTGTAAGTGTATAAAGATAAGTGGTGGGGATCCATATTATTTATATCACTCTCCCTTGGATTTCCACCACTTATATTTCAATTTGCTAGGTAAAACCCAGTGGGACAGAAACCTCGGTAAAATATCTTCTGGATGATGTGGTGTTAGACCTTCATAAAACTATTTCATTAAAAACCTTGTCAGAAAAATCCAGTAGGATAAAACCTGATTGAAGAGAAAAAGATTATAGTATACATATATCTGTTCAGAACTTGGCTCCCCCTGATTATCTCGTTAAAAGCCTTACCAGAAAAATCCAGTGGGATAAAACCTAACCAAAGGGATTGTAAATCGAATGAAATAATATATGAAATAAATAATAAAATAAGTGAGAGAGAACAAGAGAGCGACGAGAGACATTAGAGAGAGCTTTTGTACTGATTTATTAAGCTTAAGTTGATCAACCTTTATTTACAAATGAAATGAGAATATATATATATATATATAGGTAAGTAGGAAATACGAGGGTAATTGTTGTAATTTCATATCTAAATTGCCACCTACATTTACTTATGGAAGAAGTAATTGAAGACCTAGCTACACGTGTGTCATCAAGTGGGTAAGTGTGGATAAGCGGTGGGGATCCATATTATTAATAACACTCCCCCTTAGACTTCCACCACTTGTATTTCAATTTACTAGGTAAAATCTTGTGGGAAAAAAACCTCGGTAAAATATATACAATGATCTTTTGGATGTTGTGGTGTTAGACTTTCATAAAACTATCTCATTAAAAATCTTGTCAGGAAAATCCAGTGGGATAAAACCTGATCGAAGGGAAAAAGAGTACATTACACATATATCTGTTCAGAACTTGGCTCCCTTCAATTGTCTCGTTAAAACCCTTGTCAGGAAAATCTAGTGGGACAAAACCTGAACGAAATGATTGTAAATCTAATGAAATAATAGATGAAATAAATAATAAAATAAAGTGAGAGAGAGCAAGAGAGAGAGAGAGAGACGAGAGACATGAGAGAGAGCTTTTGTATTGATTTATTAAGCTTCAGCTGATCAACTTCTATTTACAAATGAAATGAGAACATATATATAGGTAGGAAAGAGGAGGGTGATTATTGTAATTTCATATATAAATTGTTGTTGGGGTTTATGCCCTAAATATGTAATTTGTAAATGGATTTATGAAATAAATAAATGAAAAAAGTTCAATTCATTCTTGTTGTGTTGTTTATTTTATAACTTGTGTATATTAACATCCTGAATTGTTAGATGTAATCTTGAACTGTGTATATGAGTGTCATATACGGATGGATACAGTAAGAGACGTGCAATCTAAAGAGTCCATAGATAGCAAATAAAGCTGGGTACTTTATTTGTGGTTAATCTATAGCTGCGGTCCATTCCGTAATGTACGGTGATTCTATCATGAATCATTCATATAAGATATAAGAATGGAGACACCTTGTATGATGTGATCATATAGGACTGATTCATGATCTATATGAATCTCTCACCAAGATCCGTTTACTGATGAGATTCATATATATCAACTAATGATGACTATATATGGGTGATCTAAATCCTGAGTGTTTTATCGACTCTTTCAGGTTAGATCGTGGTCTTTGATATACCATAGATGAGATCATATGCATTTCCTGATCAATATACTCCGTATGTTGGGATTGCGGTTTGGCTTGTGGCTGGGAAGGTTTGTACACAAAAATGGAATCCACTCATTCTTGTGAGAAGTAGATGGTAGTTCCCTTAAATGTTGATTTAGGGCTTGAACAATATGAGCGCTCTCCTAGTTCCGTGAGAAAATATGATTTATTGTCCATTAGAGAATCAACTGTACTTAAAGGATATATGTAATTAGAGGGGTAAAATGGACATTATGACACATGTCTAATTATGAACTATTATGGAGGATCACACCATATGTAATAGCTATATCGATGGACACCGAGTTGTATTGGTTTGTGTAAAAGCATCTGCAGTTGAGAGAGTGCATATTCGGGTTTTTAGTGGAATAATGATGTGTTGTAAATTCATGTTTTATAAAAACAATACTCGTAAGTGCACGAATCGTGAAGATATCATACAACGGCAAGTAAGGATCATTCCCACGAGGACTAGAGATTTATCGATTAAAACTAATTCTAATTAAAGCTAACAAAAAGTAACAAGAAGATTGTTGAGTTTGATTTAAAGCTAAAACTAAATTAAATTAAAACTAAGAAAACAATTGCAAATATTTGGTTGTGGTCAAAAGTGAGAAAGCACTAGGTCATCAATGCTCCCCTACTATGTCTACTCAATGTTTCGAATTGACTTTGAAAACAGAATATTAATCAAGTTAAGAGTTCGTTCTTATCGTAAGTATGATTGTTACCGTATGATACTGGGATGAATCAAGTGTTCTCAATTACAATTTACCCATAGATCAATGACGTAAACTAAATCGAGAACCCATTAAGTGCAAGAACAATGAACCAAAACCTACTTGCATAGATCAATGCTAAGACCAGTTTTATCCATTCAATTGAATATTAATTAAGATTACGTATAGATCAATACTCCAACCTCAATCATTAAATTATCAAAACCCTAGATTCATGTCAACGTATGATCATGCATTAACAAGAATAAAGAATTAAGAATTAAGACATAGGATGAATTGAATAAATCAAAACTCGAATTAATGAAAATATTGTCAATTATAATAAAGAGCATTCATAGAGGTTCACATTGATTCCCTAATATGAGTCAGTTACACATGATGAAAATAGGAGAAGAGAAAGAAAAGATAAAACTCATCTTGGCCTTCAATGAGTTCTTCAAGTCTTCAATGATGAATTCTTCTTCGTCTTTGAATATTCGATGTGTAAAGATGAATTGAAGGTTTATGGTGATGGAGTGGTGGGGGACGACCCCCTTGGTGGCTTGGGACCTCCCTTGGCTTCTCCTATTTGAATTGCAAAGAATATGAAGTATTTATAGGTGATTTTTCCTTGTGAACCCCCAATTCTTCTTAGGTTTAGGAAATCCATCAAGTGGGAAAGTAGAATGAAACAAGGAATGAGAATCCTTTCCTAAATCGAATTTTCTCTTTTGATGTTTGACTCATAATTTGAGTTTAAGAAGTTTCTCAAACATGTTTTGGTCTTCTAAAATCATTAGAATTTGATTAGGAAAGTTTTGGAACAATTCTGGACCAATTCGGAGTGGTTTTCCCTAAAAATCTGTCAAACCGCGGCCTGGATCGCTCCGGAGGTCACCGCGTTCCAGACCGCGGAATTCCTCTGCCATGTACCACTCCGCAGACCGCTGGCTAGGTCTCATGCCTGGACAGCGGTCTATCCCGTGGTTGACCTTCAGTTACTAAATTATGCATAACGTCTTTTAGGAGTATCGGAATTGCGATCCGTAAAGTGCGTCGAAAACTAGACTTCCGGAGCTTTCAATCCATAGGTAGTAGGACACCCAATTCGATCGGAGAAGAGAGATATTCGCCCCGCAATATGAATGTTTTGAATGGGCTGAAATTCATCTTTTTGTTCATTTTCTCCAAAATAACATCCAACATCTCTTGAATGGAATGTGACTTATACATGCTCAACAAACATATAAAATACCTAATTTCACTCAAGAAAAAAAAATACAAAAAGTAGGAAATGGGGACCTAAAACGTGTATAGAAATATACCGATCAAATAACACCCAAGTTAATAATAAAGGAATATTAATTAATGATTCCGAGGATTATTGGAGCTCAAAATACTGTGGGTCCATTAGGTCTCCTTGCTAGCTCGATCGATTTAGGTAAAAAGGGTCACGGTAAATTAATTGGATTGTCCAATTAATTGTGTTACGAAAGTGACACGTATTTATTCAGGAAATTAATTGAATAATGAGATTATTTAATTAATAAATAATGGTAATTAAATAAATTAAATAATGAGATTATTTAATTGCGTTATTAATCACTAAATGGATGATGTTTGTTGATATTTGTTTGTGAATAAAATAAGATAATATGATTATTTTATTTTATTAAATTAAATATGTAATTTTTGAATTTAAATAGTTTAAATTCAAAATAGATGGTATCTTTTAATAAAAATAAAATGAAGATTTTGTTTTTAAATAAAAAGATATCATGAGGTTTTTTAAAAGAGGAAATATATATGTGATATATATTCTTTGATCCCGACCAAAACAAGATATCAATTAAAAAGGAAATATATATATATATATATATTTTTTAAAAAGGTACCAGTTTTTTAATTAAAGAACAGGCTAGTGTGCGTGTATAAAAAGAAAAAAAAATTGTCTTTTGGGCATGTGCAGTTGTGCACTTTGAAAAAAAGAAAAAGAAAAAAAAATACATAATATTTTTCTTAACAATTAGAATGGTTCTAAGTTGTTTTCGAATGGAAAAAAAAGTTTCTTCAAGTATTTTCTCTACTTCCTCCATTCTAAGATCCTGAGTCCGTGACGCGCCCACACACAGTTACTAGCCCCGGGATATAGCGAGGAAGATCGTGTGGTTCAGACAGGAGCATATCATAAAGTGAATGAGCCTCCAAACGTTGGTATGTTTTTTCTTCTCTTTATATTGATTTCAATTTCCTGTATATACATATATTTTATTATTGTAATAATTTTATATGTATTAGTTCCAAAAAGAATTATGATCCCAAGTTCATTGGTTCCAAATACAGATTATGATCTGTATAAAAATTTTAAAAACTTACTTCCGCTGCGTCACCGGTGAACGGGGTTCTAACAATTGGTATCAGAGCCAATTTTTATTTTCGGAATAGAAAATTGTTTTCGATGCTCCTGTATGTATGATTGTGTAGGTACGATTTAAAATGACTGTATGATGTTTTTGTATGTATATATATATTTTTAATTTACAAAAACATAATTGATCGTTAATTATATGGTACTGTGGATTTAGGGTTTATGGGTTGTATTATTGTTTTTATTTTTTATTTTTTATTTTTACTGTTATTGTATTGTAAATAAAAAAATTGTAACCTGTAAACGAAGAACTGGAAATGTGCGCGACGACGATACTGTTCACCAGTTACTGTTCATAGGTACTGTTCAACAGTTACTGTTCACTGGACACTATTCGCCAGGGCACTGTTCATACAGTACTGTTCACAATGTCTTGCACGGTTCCATTGGCAAGTGTTGCCTAGTGCATTCTGTACAGACTTCTCATTTCGAATTCATGAGATGAATCCGAGTGAATTGAAGAGACTGGAAGACTCGAAAATTATAAGAAGACCAAGGAATGCCTTAGCGGTATTTTTGTAATTTTAGATTCTATATTTTTAGGTTAAATAATCCACAGTACTCAGTCAATTCATGTATGCTTTATATTATGTGATATAAAAGCATTGTCATGCATACGTATGCCATTTAGATTAGACTTGCCTACACAAATATATTTGATATGTCATACATGCATCATAGCCCAATTTTTTATGTATTTTTTTAATGTGATTAAAATGGGTAAATACATAATTGGTTATGAAAATGAGATTAGTTTTATAATGGTAAAAACTTTGCAATTCTTATTAAATATTAATCTAGTTATTAAAGTGTTTAATAAGGATTAATATGATTAATTACCTAATAATAAATGAACCGAATAAAGTGTTAGAGTTTTAATAGTTAAAACTTAGTAAATACTAACATAATAATTTAACCTTAGTAAATAGTTTACAAAAGCTTACATTATTCACTAATATATTAGATTTTTAATAGTTAAAAACCATAAATAATTTATTAGTTAGTTAGAATTTGTTTCTAATAATGAACTAGTTAATACGTTAGATAACTTGATTAAAGTTAGCTGTTTGATCATGTAGAGTCTATATGCATTAACGGATAATAGAAAACCCTAATTTTAAAATAGTGAGTGGGAGAGGGATACATGACATATATATCCTACGGTCTCCATCATTAGTTCAACACCGTGAGATCAGAGTGGTCGTGACGGCTTTGCTTTCGTCCTCCCTAAAAAGGGTTTTCACAAAGGTCAGTACCAAGGTTGACTTCCTAACAGATAGGATTTCTTAGGGTATTTCAGGATTGACCGATCCTAAGGCGGTAATTCTCGAGTAAGCTCGTGAGATCTGAAATGGTGGGTTACACTCACGAAGGTTTTGAATAAGTTTGTTAATTAAATACCTGACTCAATAAACGATGATTGAATGATATGGAATAAGAGTTATTCTAGAATATCATTAGATTGAGAATGTCTCGGCCCAACATGCAAAGACTTGACCGACCCTAAGGCGACACTTCTTTGTGGTATGTTGGATTGTCGTGGTATAGTAACTAGTTTTAAGGTAGTTCTAGCTCGTTAAACATGTTCATGCATCATGTTTGAATTTATGCCAAAGCACTCACAATTGTTTTAAATAAATGTCTGAATGAATGTTTTATTTATTTCAGCAATCATGTCTTCTACATTACTTCAAATTCTCGCAAACGATAAATTAACTGGTGATAACTACACTAAGTGGAAACTTAACATTAATGCAATATTGGTTACCAAAGACCTCAAGTTTGTGCTTATAGAGGAATGTCCTCCGATGCCTGTTGCCAATGCCACACGAACTATTCGTGAGGCATACGATCGATGGGTCTCATCTGATGAGAAGGCCTGAACATATCTGTTGGCTTCTGGGACAGACATGCTTGTGACAAAGCACGAAGCAATGACTTCAGCATTCAAAATCATGGAGTCATTACAAGTTATGTTTGGGCAGCCCTCCGAGCAAAAGCGACACGAAGCTGTTCGTTCCGCTATGCTCGCTCGCATGAAGGAAGGTACGTCAATTTGGAACATGTCCTGAGTAGGATGTCCTACTTCAACATGACAGAAGTCAATAGAGGGGCCATTGACGAACCCAGACAAGTTAGCATCATACTGATGACTCTTACGAAGAGTTTCCATCAGTTTAAGAGTAACTACGAGATGACCAAGTTAAGGTTCAGTCTCATTTGAGTCCTTGACTAAGGACTGCAAGGGCAAGACCGGTGAGGCAAATGTTGCCGAACCATCTTTCTCCAATAATAAAAATAGGAAGAGGTCTGTTGGGACGACGAAGGGTAAGCCCAAACCCAGGAAAGCCCATAACAAGAAGAAGTCCAAGAAAAGTAAATATGATTTACTTGTTCTTGAGTCATGTTTAGTGGAAGATTATTCTTCACCCTGAGTAGTTGATTCGGGGGCCACTAACCATGTTTGTTATTCTTTACAGGGGACTGATTCTTGGACACAGCTAGAGGAGGGAGCCTTCTCAATGTGTGTAGGGTCGGGGGATGTCGTATTGACCAAAGCAGTGGGAGCAATAAGATTGCAATTTTGTAATAATAATATTTTTTTTTATTGAATAATGTTTTTTATATTCCTGGATTTACACAAAATTTGATTTCCGTTTCTAAATTGTTAGAACAATCGTATTATATTTCTTTTATTAATAAGTCTGTTATTATTGAAAAGGATGGTCTGAATATTTGTTCAGGAATTAATGAAAACAATTTGTATGTGTTAAGACCGTTAATACATACTACACTGCTCAACACCTAAATGTTTAAGGTTGAAAAACTAAAAACTGAACAACATAAAATTTCTCAAGATAATGACATGTATCTTTGGCATCTAAGATTTGGTCATATAAACCTTGATCGGATAGACAGACTAGTAAAAATGAACCTTTAAGTGAGTTAAGGGTTGACACCTTACCTGTGTGCGAATCTTGTCTTGAAGGTAAGATGACTAAGAGACCTTTTATTGGAAAAGAGCTTAGAGCTAAAGAACCGGTAGAGCTTATACATACAGACATATGCAGACTAATGAATGTTAAAGCTAGGGGTGGTTATGAGAATTATGTCACCTTTATATATGACTACTCAACATACGGATACGTCTACCTAATGCAACAGAAGTCATAAACATTTGAAAATTTTGAAAGATTCTGAGCTGAAGTTGATAATCAATTAGGTAGTACTATTAAGTCACTACGATCAGATTGTGTAGGTGAGTATCTTGACCAAGAGTTTGAAGACTTTATGGTCGAGCATAGGATAGTTTCCCAACTTACAACTACCGGTACACCTCAGTAAAATGGTGTAGTGGAGAGGAGAAATAGAACCCTGATGGAAATGGTAAGATCTATGATTAGTTTTTCATCATTACCAAATTCCTTCTGGGGATATGCGTTACAAACAGCGGTATACATTTTGAATGTAGTGCCATCCAAATATGTAAGACTCTCTTAGAGTTGTGGAATGGTCGTAAAGCTAATTTGCTACATTTATGCATATGAGGGTGTCCAGCACACGTGCTTAAGAACGTAAGTGGAAAGTTAGACTCCGAGTATGTTGTATGCCTGTTTGTAGGATACTCCAAGGAGACCATAGGTGGACACTTCTATAGTCCTGAAGATAACAAAGTATTTGTATCGACAAATGCAATATTTCTTAAGGACAATTATATTATTGACCATAAACCTCGTTCTAAAATTGTATTAAATGAGTTGGAGCCTGGTGAGAATAGTGATTCATCATCAAGAGTTGTTGATCCACAAACATCTGAGAGTCAGATGGTTCACGATCATGTTACACTACCACCTAGACGTAGTGAGAGAGTTATGAGACAACCTGAATGCTATTTAGGTATAGGTAGGTGTTGTCTCTACTGATAGTGTAGATGATCCATTGACATTTAAGAATGCAATGGAATATCCAGATAAAGAAGAATGGCTTAAAGCCATAAATCTTGAGTTGGAGTCCATGTACTCTAACTCAGTCTGGGATTTTATAAACTTACCACATGGGGTAAAACCCATAGGGTGTAAGTGGATCTACAAGAGAAAGAGAGGGGTAGACGGGAAGGTAAAGACCTTCAAAGCAAGGCTAGTGGCTAAGGGCTATACCCAGAAAGAGGGGGTCGATTATGAAGAGACCTTTTCGCCAGTAGCTATGTTTAAGTCTATTAGGATTCTCTTATCCATTGCTACCTATTTCGATTATGAAATTTGACAAATGAACATCAAGACTGCATTCTTGAATGAAAATCTTGACAAGAGCATCTATATGATGCAACCAGAGGGATTCGTGTCTCCAGATCAAGAGTAAAAGGTTTGCAAGCTTGAAAGGTCCATCTATGGACTTAAGCAAGCATCTAGATCTTGGAACATTTGGTTTGATGATGTGATCAAAACCTATGGCTTTGAGCAAAACGTTGACGAGCCTTGTGTCTGTAAGCGCATCATTGACAAGAAAGTAGTTTTCTTTGTCCTATACATATATGATATCCTACTCATTGGGAATGATGTGGGAGTGTTGTCTAATGTAAAGGGTTGGCTGGCTGGCTACCCAATTCCAAATGAAAGATTTGGGAGAGACGAGTTATATTCTAGGGATCCAACTTCTAAGGGATCGTAAGAACAAACTCTTAGTATTGTCTCAGGCATCATATATCGACAAGATTTTTATGCGATTTTCAATGTAAAATTCCAAGAAAGGTAATTTACCTTCTAGCATGGAGTTCACTTATCTAAGGAACAGTGTCCTAAAACACCTTAAGAAGTTAAGGATATGAGACGTGTACCCTATACATCGACAGTAGGTAGTCTCATGTATGCTATGTTATGCATGAGACCGGACATCTGCTATACAGTGGGAGTAGTCAGTAGATACCAGTCCACCCTAGGATTGGATCACTGGGTGGCTGTTAAGACAATTCTCAAGTATCTTTGGAGAACGAGAGACCATATGCTAGTGTATTCTGGATGGGATTTGATCCCTTTAGAATACACGGATTCTGATTTTTAGTCATACAGGGATTCCAGGAAATCCACGTCTGAATCAGTATTCACTCTGGGTGGTGGAGACATCGTGTGGAAAAGTATCAAGCAATCTTGCATTGCTGACTCTACCATGGAAGTCGAATATGTAGCTGCTTGTAAAGCTGTTAAAGAGGCTGTTTGGCTCTATAAGTTCTTGAGTGATTTGGAAGTTGTTCCAGATCTGGATAAGCTTATCACACTTTGTTGTGATAACAGTGGTGTTGTGGCTAATTTCAAAGAACCAATATGCCACAAAAGAGGAAAGCATATAGAGAGAAAGTATCATCTCATAAGAGAGATAGTGCAGAGAGGGGATGTGATCGTCACCAAGATAACCTCACAAGACAATCATGCTG
The DNA here is from genome assembly GCA_032871835.1 of Dipteronia dyeriana. Classification (NCBI taxonomy): domain Eukaryota; kingdom Viridiplantae; phylum Streptophyta; class Magnoliopsida; order Sapindales; family Sapindaceae; genus Dipteronia; species Dipteronia dyeriana. Next base: position 105,933,575 of record CM065296.1, on the reverse strand, counting down.
ATCCATTTATGAAGACCTTACCAGCTTAAGTGTTTTCGGGTCACCTAGATGGTCTAGGGTTACGAGATATGCCTCACATGCTTTAGCGAAAGTGGGAGATTGTTAGGGTTTTTGCCCTAAAGATGTAATTTGTAAATGGATTTATGAAATATATAAAAGAAAAAGTTCAATTCATTCTTGTTGTGTTGTTTATTTTATAATTTGTGCATACTAACATCCTGGATTGTCAGATGTAATCTCGAACTGTGTATATGAGTATCATATACGGATGGAAACAATAAGAGACATGCAATCTAAAGAGTTCATAGATAGCAAATAAAGCTGGATACTTTATTTGTGGTTAATATGTAACTGCGGTCCATTCCGTAATGTACGGTGATTCTATCCTGAATCATTCATATGAGATATAGGAATGGAGGCACCTTGTATGATGTGATCATATAGGAATGGGCCATGATCTATATGAATCTCCCATAAAGATCCGTTTACTGATGAGATTCATATATATCAACTAATGATGACTATATGTGGGTGATCTTAATCCTGAGTGTCTTGTCGACTCATTCAGGTTAGATCGTGGTCTTTGATATACCATGGGTAAGGTTAGATGAATTTCCTAATCAATATACTCCGTATGTTGGGATTGCGGTTTGGCTTGTGGCTGGGAATGTTTGTACACAAAAGTGTAATCCACTCATTCTTATGAGAAGTAGATGGTAGTTCCCTTAAGGGTTGATTCAGGGCTTGGACAACATGAGCGCTCTTCTAATTCCGTGAGGAAATATGATTTATTGTCCATTAGAGAATCAATCGTACTTAAAGGATATATGTCATTAGAGGGGTATAACGGATATTATGACTTAGGTCGAATTATGAACTACCTTGGAGGATCACACCATATGTAATAGCTATATCGATGGACACCGAGTTGTATCGGTTTGTGTAAAAGCGTATGTAGTTGAGAGAGTGCAGCTTCGGGTGATAATGAGATTATTTAATTATGTTTTTAATCACTAAATGGAAGATGTTTGTTGATATTTGTTTGTGAATAAAATAAAATAATATGATTATTTTATTTTATTTTATTATATTAATATTAATTTTTTGAATTTAAATAGTTTAAATTCAAAATAGATGGTATCTCTTAATAAAAATAAAATGAAGATTTTGTTTTTAAATAAAAAGATATCAAGAGATTTTTTAAAAGAGGAAATATATATGTGATTTATATTCTTTGAAAACCGATCAAAACAAGATATCAATTAATCACATATTCTTTGAAAACCGACGAAAACAGGATATCAATTAAAAAGGATATATGTATATATATATATATATATATATATATATATATATATTATTTTTTTAAAAAGGTCATCAGTTTTTTAATTAAAGATCAGGCTAGTGTGCGTGTATAAAAAGAAAAAAAAATTGTCTTTTAGGCATGTGCAGTCGTGCACTTTGAAACAAAAAGATATGAAAAAAATACATAATATTTTTCTTAACAAGTAGAATGGTTCTAAGTTGTTTGCACTTGTAAGAAAAAGTTTCTTCAAGTATTTTCTCTACATCCTTCATTCTAAGATTCTAAGTCTGTGACGCGCCCACACACAGTTACTAGTCCCGAGATATAGCGAGGAAGATCGACTGGTTCAGACAGGAGCATATCATAAAGTGAAGGGGCCTCGAAACGTTGATATATTTTTTCTTCTCTTTATACTGATTTCGATTTCCTGAATATACATATATTTTATTATTGTAATAATTTTACATGTATTAGTTCCGAAAAAAAAATTGATCACAAGTTCACTGGTCCCAAATACGGATTATGATCTGTATAAAAATTTTATAAACCTACTTCCACTACGTGACCAGTGAACGGGGTTCCAACAATTACAACCTACATTTACTTATGGATGAAGTAATTGAAGACCTAGCTACATGTGTGTCATCAAGTGGGCAAGTGTGGGAACTATGTGTATAAAGATAAATGGTGGGGATCCACATTATTTATAACACTCTCCCTAGGATTTCCACCACTTGTATTTCAATTTACAAGGCAAAACCTAGTGGGACAAAAACCTCGACAAAATATATACAGTGATCTTCTAGATGTTGTGGTGTTAGACCTTCACAAAACTATCTCATTAAAAACCTTGTCAGAAAAACCTAGTGGGATAAAACCTGATCGAAGGAAAAAAGAGTATAGTACACATATATATGTTCAGAACTTGGCTCCCTCTGATTGTCTCGTTATAAACCCTGTAAGGAAAATCTAGTGGGACAAAACCTGATCGAAGAGATTGTATATTCAATGAAATAATAGATGAAATAAAGTGAGTGAGAGCAAGAGAGCGATACGAGAGACATGAGAGAGAACTTTTGTATTGATTTATTATGCTTCAGCTGATCAACCTCTATTTGCAAATGAAATGAGAACATATATATAGGTAGGAAATAGAAGGGTGATAGTTGTAATTTCATATCTAAATTGCCACCTACATTTACTTAGGATGAAGTAATTGAAGACCAAGCTACACGTGTGTCATCGAGTGGGCACTAAGTGTATAAAGATTATTAGTGGGGATCCACATTATTTATAACACTCCCCCTAGGATTTATACCACTTGTATTTCAATTTGCTAGGTAAAACCCAGTAGGATAAAAACCTCGGCAAAATATATACATTGATCTTCTGGATGTTGTGGTGTTAGACCTCCACAAAACTATCTCATTAAAAACCTTGTCAGGAAAACCCAATAGGATAAAACCTGATTGAAGGGAAAAAGAGTATATTATACATATATCTGTTCAAAACTTGGCCCATTCTTATTGTCTCGTTAAAAACCTTGTTAGGAAAACCTAGTGGGACAAAACCTGATCGAAGGGAAAAAGAGTACAATGCAAACATGTTCCTAGTTAATGTTTTCTTCAAAACATTTCTAACATTTACGTTTTGCTAAGGAAAACCCAGTGGGACAAAAACCTTAGCAAAAATATATACATTGATCTTCTTGATCAGGTGGTATAGGTGTGTTCAGAACTACCTCATTAAAACCTTTTCAGTAAATTCCTGTGGGACAAAATTTGGTAAAAGGAAAAAGACTACAGTACATGTATGTCCATTCAAAATGTTGTTCCCCTGATTGAACGTTTCTCCTAAACAAAACTTCAATATCAATCCTGTAATTTACAAAGCCTGGTAAACAGGTCTGCAAGATTATTTGTAAACCATATTTGTTTAGCATCGATTTGTCAATTCTGTTGAAGTTCATGAGTATAGAAGAATTTAGAAGAAATATGTTTGGTTCTATCTCATTTAATATATCCCCCTCTAACTTGAGCAATACAAGCCGTATTATCTTCAAACATCTGTGTCGGCATATCCATTGATAATGAGAATCCACATGTCTTTTAAATATAATGAATAACTGACCTTAGCCAAACACATTCTCGACTTGTTTCATGAAGTGCAAGGATCTCCAATGATTGGAGGATGTAGCAATAATAGTTTGCTTTATGGAGCATCAGGAGATTGTTGTGCCATTATATGTAAAAATATATCCCGTTTGTGAACGAGCTTTATGGAGAGCAGATAGATACCAGACATCAGCATAACCAAGTAAACCTAAAAATTTGTTAGATTTTGAATAATATAATCCTAAATCTTTGTTCCACGAAGATAACGAAAGAGATGTTTAATCCCATTTCAATATCTTCGAGTTGGTGCTGAACTGAATCTAGCAAGCAAATTTACTGAAAAAGACAATATCTAGTCTAGTACATTGAGCCATGTATAATAAAGCACCAATGGCATTAAGATATGGTACTTCATAATCAAGTATCTTTTCACCATCTTCAATTGTCCGGAATGGATCTTTTTTAGGATTAAGAGTTCTAACAATCATAGGAGTACTTAATAGATGAGTATTGTCCATATGAAATCTTTTCATAATCTTTTCAACATAGTTGATTGATGGATAATTATTTTGTTTGATTTATGCTCAATCTCCAGGCAGAGATAATATTTTGTCTTTCCCAGGTCTTTCATTTCAAATTTTCTTTTCAAATACTCAACAGTTTTCAGAAGCTCTCCAGGAGTTCCAATCAAATTCATATCATCAACATAAATTGCTAGAACAGCAAATCCAGATTCTGATTTCTTTATGAAGACATATGAGCATATAAGATTATTAATATATCCTTCTTTAATCAAATATTTACTGAGGCGGTTATACCACGTGCTCCTAGATTACTTTAATCCATACAAGGACCTTTGCAATTCAATCGAGTAAATTGTGACGTCTCGAGTTGTATGCTTTTGGCATTCTAAATCTATCAGGGATTATCATATAAATATTCGAATTGAGTGAGCCATATAGATTGACAGTTACTATCCATAAGAGGCATTTCAAGTCTTTCTAAGACAACTAAACTTATCAGAAATTGAAACATAATTGTATCCATTACTGGTGAGTACATCTCATCAAAATCAATACCAGGTCTCTGTGAGAAACCTTGTGCTACGATTCGTGCCTTATATCTTACCACCTCATTTTTATCATTACGTTTTCGTACAAAAACCTATTTGTTTCCAACATGTTTGACATCTTCAGGCTTCTGGACTATTGATAAAAATACTTTATGTTTGGCTAATGAATTCAATTCTGTTTGAATTGCTTCTTTCCATTTAGGCCAATAAGACCTATGCCTATAATTAGCAACTATATGGGGCTCATAATCATCATTTATAATTTTAGTAGCCATTGTGTATGAAAATATATCATTGATGATTGTTTCTTCACGGTTCCACATTTCTCTTGTATAATTTATAGAAATTTTTCTCATTTCTATCTTCTTAAATCTCTTCAGGATTCCTTTCCATGTAGGGGTTTCTGTCACTTTACTTTAGTAACTTGCGTCCTTTCAGGGACATCTAACTCTTGTAGAGTTGATTTTAAAAAATTGTATTTATTTATAATCTCAAGAACATGATCCTTGTAATTTCGTTTTCTCTTTGAAGAACAATATCTTTTGAACCTAGTGGCCTACCACGCTTCTGGCGTATAGTAGATGATTCTATTGTTATCATTTGTTTAGGTTGTTCTTTTGAAATAATCACCCTTACAGGTACATTAACAGTTGGGATGTATGATTTTGTTATCCTAGTAGCATCAGTAAATGCGTATGGTAAATGATTTGCTATTGTTTAAAGATGAACTATCTTGCGTACTTCATTCTTACATTGAGATGTGTACGGGTCAAGATGAATTAGACTAGGAACTTTTCAAGAAAGTTCACACTTCTCTTCAGGAGAAGTTTTTCCTTTTCCTAATGATGGAAATTTTCTCTCATCAAAATGACAATCAACAAATCGAGCAGTAAAAAGATCACCAGTTAAAGGTTCTATATATTTAATAACTGATGGTGATTCTGGATTAAAATATATTCCCAAATGTCGCTGGGGTCCCATTTTAGCTCTATGTGTAGGTGCAATTGAGACATATACTTCACAACCAAAAGTACACAGATGAGAAATATATGAGAAATATCTAGTTGATGGTCAAATACATGTTGCACTAGTGAATATTCATGATAAGCAGTGAGACGAAGATGAATTAATGCAGCAGCATGTAAAATAACATATCCCAAAACATAAATTGGTAATTGTGTTTACAATAATAAGGTTCTTGCAATTACTTGGATACGCTTGATAAGTGTCTCTGCTAATCCATTCTGGGTATGAACACATGGAACTGGATGTTCAACATCAATCCCAACTGATCTGCAATATTCATCAAATATCTTTGAAGTAAATTCACCAGCATTATCAAGGCGAATTGATTTAATCTGATGATCGAGAAAATGTGTCAAAAGCTTGATAATATGTGCAAGTAATCTTGCACAAGTAACATTACGTGTGGATAATATGCAAACATGTGACCATCTGATGGATACATCAACTAGGACCATAAAATAGCATAACGGTCCCCTTGGTGGATGAATAAGCCCACATATGTCCCCTTAAATCCTTTGAGGAATACCGGGGATTCAGAGCCAACCTTAGATTGAGATGGTTTTATTACTAATTTCCCTTGTGAACATGTAGTACATAAATTTTCGTGGGATAAAAGAATCTTTTGGTTCTTTAATGGATGTCCATGAGAATTTTCAATGATTTTACGAATCATTGTAAATCCCGAGTGACCAAGACGGTCATGTCAGAGCATAAATATTTTTGGGTCTGAGAACTTCTGGTTCATAACTGCATAAACTTCTACACCTCTTGTAAGAGTGTAATATAATCCATATGGTAAATCACGCACCATTTACAGAATGAGTTTCTGGCCTAAATCATAGGAAGTAATGCACATATATTCAATATTCTTATCATTTATAGTTTCTATGTGATATCCATTACACCGTATATCTTTGAAACTAAGTAGATTTCTTCTGGATCTGCTTGAATATAAAGCATCATTGATATATATTTTAGTATTATTTGGTAACAATATCATGTATCTACCGGAGCCTTCTATCAGATTTACTGGACTTGATATTGTATTAACATTTGCTTTAAGCAATGTTAAATTCAAAAAGTATTTCTGATTCCGTAAAATCATATGTCTCGTTGCACCATCGGCTAGATATACATCTCATGTATCTTTCTTTTCAATATCATTCAATTGACTGTTTAAAGACATATTTGTTGTTGTTTTTTCTTATGATTTCCTTTGTTTGCCTTATATTGATTCTTATTGATATACAAAGAGGAGCTTATTAGAGTTTGTTTTTAAGCTCAAACAAAGAACAAATAAGTAGGCTTTAACAACCAATAAGAAAAGGACAATATAATTACCACTAGTCACCAAATTAGGAGTCAACACATGATTTCTTTGCATTTGTATGATGACTGGTGACAAAATAGACACTCCATGTGTGTGGTGAAGTGACAAATCCACAAGATTCTATAATACTTAGCCCTGTTTTCTATCCAGCCCAGTTTGGAATTGCAAAACTCACTATAAGGAATTCGATTGGCATTCCCAATTAGTCAATAACTACAAAAGTAGAACGAACTGACTAAATTTCAGCCAAAACCGATCTCAGACGAATGAGATATCAATATTTGATCAAGATTGCGCAGTGGTGTTTTCACACAGTCTCTGCACACAAGCCTTATTTTCTTCTCTCTTTCTAGTATGTATGAAATGGATAAATTATTTCCAATTTCATTATATGTTAGGATCTTAAATACTTTTTATGATACTCATAACATCCTGTTGGATATGTAGATCCTTATCTGAATATTGCTCTTCATGAGCATCAAACTTATATATAACACTGGATCTAGAACTCCAGGTTCTCATCGGTTTCAAAATCGTACCAACTTAAATATTATAAATCTATAAACTTTTTAAGTGCTGTTTAGTCGGTATAGCCGATCTCATATATTACGTAAAAGTAAATAAAATGACAGAACGTAAATAAATGCGAGAAACTAAATCGCATAAAAGAAAATAAACACGATAAACTAAATCGCGTAAAAGTAAATAAATGCGAGAAACTAAATCACATAAAAGTAAATAAAATGTAAGAAACTAAATCCAGAAGCTTCAGGTTCTAGTAATAATTCAGAAGCTTCAGGTTCTAGAAATAAATCTAGAAACAAATCTATAAACTTTAGGTTCTAACGGAAATAAATTCAAATGCTTTAGGTTCTAAAAATAATAGCATCTTGGTGATAACTTGTTGTAAATCAAATGAAATAATAAATGAAATAAATAATAAAAGAAAGTGAGAGAAAGCAAGAGAGGGACGAGGGACGAGGGATATGAGAGACAACTTTTGTAATGATTTATTAAGCTTCAATCGATCAACCTCTATTTACAAATGAAATGAGAACATATATATATATATATATATATATATATATATGTAGGAAAGAGGAGGGTGATCGTTTTGTTTTCATATCTAAATTATATATATATATATATATATAGGAAAGAGGAGGGTGATCGTTTTATTTTCATATCTAAATTGCCACCAACATTTACTTAAGGATGAAGTAATTAAAGACCAAGCTATACGTGTGTCATCAAGTGGGCAAGTGTGGGCACTAAGTGTATAAAGATAAGTGATGGGGATCCACATTATTTATAACAAATAGAGAGTTTTAATATTTAGTAATATTAACAATAATTAATGATTTGAACATTAACCATTCAAAAATTTTATTATCACAATAATTTTAAATACCTGAAATTTAAATCCTGTGGTCTGTCTAGCTCTCATGGTTTAGAGCTTTTAAATACTTGAAATTTAAATCATATGGTCTCTCTAGATATTTGATTAAGTGATTTAAATTTGATGACTTTTGATCTCCTAATTGAAAAAAAATCCCATTAAATTCATTCTCAATTATATTAGATAAAAAAAATAAGTTAAATGTGATGATTCAATATAAGAATTGATCAAACTTTTGATTTTATAAATTTATAATTGCGGACAATAGAATAAAAAACATCTATATCTATATAATATATAAAGCTGACACTCGCAGCACCATGTGTCGCTGTGAGGGAGCTTCAGAATTAATTGATTAATTTGGTTTCTATCAGTTATCATTAGTTTCAATTTATATTAACAAAACCAGATAAATAGGTGGCATATTTGCATGATTCTGTAATTAAATGTAAAGATTACCTTACAAATCATTTATTCTACACATGTCTTTTTGGTAATTTAAAACTAATGATTTCAATGCATATTAACAAAACAAGATGAATAGACACTTGCCTAATTTCATAGTTCTTAAATTAATTGCAAAGATTACGATACTCACCCTAAATCAATTTAAAACCCCATCATGATCTTTAAATTAAACTTAAAGTCTTCCCATCTCCCTCAATTTTCTTTGTAAAAACCATTAAAAACCTCTCTCTTTTTTCTCATCTCATTCCATTAACTCTCCCTTACAGACAAATTGAAAACACCCGATCGGTAGGGAATCGGATGATATTAGGTGGTGAGAGTAATTTTACACACACACATATATATTTGGTTGACAATTTTAATAATTTAGTTTTCTGTTTTTTTTGTTTAGTTCGCGATGACCATCAAATGTCTCTTTCAAAAAGTCTGCACCATTCTCAATGATTTCTTATCAAAATGAAGCATCTCTATATGTTTTTTTTTTGTTAACATTTTAGAAGTTTTTAGTTTTTTATTTTATTTTTGTTAGGTTACACTTTAGTAGTTAAAAAATTAATTTTGGATTGATTATTGTTGTGATGTATTTTGGTATCTTTACAAATGTGTTTATCATGGTGTTCGTTGTGCAACCTTTCGATAATGTAGAACATTAATTGACCGGTTGAGAATTGTGAGGTACTCGACACTTGGATGATGGATTCGACAAACTATTACTACTATATTTAAATGTGTGGAAATAGTGAGATATGTCACATTTTTTGTTGTGTATTGTAATGATGTCACCGGTTTAATAAGTTGAGTTTAAAAAGCACCTATTATGGTGAACTACCCAAGTTGCCCCTAAACTTTATTTTTTAAAAGACACCGATTTAACTCGTCTCTCTCTCTCTCCAAAAAAGTTGTCTGAAAATTGATCTATAACTCCTCTCTCTCTCTCTCTAGATTCTGTATAATAAGAAGGTAACAAATATTTTTGATCTTCACTTATATTTTTTTTCATGCATTTCAGATATTTTGTATGTGTTTGTGTGGTTTAATAATGTATCCATTCCTTATAACATATTTTTCCAGTCTTTGTATGAACATTTAATCTCCAGGTTACACGTTTTTTTTAATAGATCCGAGCTTTTTTGTTTATGTGTGACCGAGATTATTTTAAGAAGAATCGAGGTTGTTTTATGTTGGATTGATCATTTTTAATTTTGGAAAAAAACTCGATTATTTGAAAAATATGCTCGACCATCCCTCAGAAAAAGTTCTTGATCCTTTACAAAAAAAGCTTGATCCCTTGCAGAAAGTTCTCGATCCTTTACAAAAAGCTCGATTCTTGTTAAAATAAGCTCGGTCACTCATTAAAAAAAGGATCGATCCCTTACAAAAAATGTTTGATCCCTTACAATTAATTTTTTTAAAATTCTTATTAATTGTAAATGTTTTTTTTTATTTTGTTAATAATGGTTTGTGATGATGATTTTTACAAGACAATGGATCGGGTGAAAATAATCATATCTTACAACGATAGATGGGAGCAATTACCCGACGGAAGTCAGAGGTTTTTAGGTTCCGATAACCAAGGATTGTATGTGTCAAAGAATATGACTTACGAAGAACTGATGTCGATCGTGTAAATCGTTGTGAAATACGATGTGAAAAAATACATTGCTGATCTACAATATATATCAATCATTCATAGGACAACATGTCGCACATTTATAAGAAACGATGATGATGTTCAGTTTATGCTAGGGGAAGATAGGGTGATCCCTCAAGTATGTGTTAGCATAATTGAGAGGGCATCAAAAGATGTGATAGTTGAAGATATCCCTTCTCGTGAAAACACCCAATAATTTCGATCGTTTAGCAGAAGTAACTAGTTGTTCACAGAAAGAAGTGGGATCGAAGGGCAGTAAAACATGTGTGGTGTCCCACCGGAAGTAGCCGATCATGGTGATATAGCTAGACCTCAATTCGACGATGTTTTTGGTTGTCAAATTGAGATGAATGCGGGGCTGTACAACCACCAATACAATGAGATATACAATGACATGAATAATGAGCGGAACAATGAACCGAATGTTGGGCCAATTCATGAAGTGGATAATGAGGTAAATTTACATCCGGTAGATAACGTAGCAAACAATGAGGAAGATGAAGAACCTGTATAAACAGAAATACGTCAAGATGTGTACACGGATGTAGTTCCAGTACATCAGATATAATTGGGACCTCTGAGGTCCGGTCTAATGTAACTCCAGCTAATTCTGATAATGCCACAATGTGGGTTATTCTAGGAGCAGAATCATACTCGTTTGGTATAGGTGGAAGCAGAAACTTGGTAGAAGATGAACCTACATGCATGATATATAAAGGGTAATTTTTTCCTACTAAAATGGATTTGAAGAGACTGGTTGGGCATTTTGCAATGCGGCAGAACTTCGTGTGGAAGGTGAAAAGGTCCAATAAGACAATGTTACATCTGGTTTGTTTAATGGACAACTGTACGTGGAAGTTAAGAGCGGTAAGGAGAGATAAAGGGATATACTTCCAAGTAAGAGGTTTTGTCAATGAACACACTTGTCCATTGAAGGAGATTCACCACCGTCATTGACAAGCTAGTGTAGTCATAATTGGAGAAGTGGTTGCACCTAAATTTCAACAACAAGATAGTCGACTAATGCGTCCGAAAGACATAATCGTCGATATGAAAACAATGAATGGCATCCAAATCATGTACAGTAAGGCACATCAAGCCCTTGATTATGCGTTGTCACTGACCTATGGAATATAAGAGGAAACCTTCCAACTGTTGCCATCATTCGGTTACGTGTTGGAACAAAAAATCCTAGCACAATCACTGACTCACAGTGCGATGAAGATGGTAAATTCCTCTACTTTTTCTTGTCGTTGGGTGCCTCACTTAGAGGATTCCGGAGGTGTATACGTCCAGTAATTATAGTTGATGGTACCCATTTAATGGGAATATTCGAGGGTGCAATGTTTGTTGTAACTGCACAAGATGGAAATGAACAAATGTATCCAATTGCTTTTGGGTATGGTGACTCAGAAAACAACATATCATGGGAGTGGTTTTTGGATTCCTTGGAAGGTGCCCTTGGTCATATAGATGATCTGTTTTTCATTTCTGATCGACATGCAAGCATTGAAGTATGGATTTCGAAAGTGTTCCATATGCCACCCATACCATATGTTGCTAGCACTTTTCTGAAAATATTAAGAAACGATATCACAGAAAGAATGTTGCCGTAATAATGGATAAAACAGCTCAAGCGTACACTGAGTTGAAATATAACCGGCACATGGAAGAGTTACAAAACTTGCACTATAATGCATATGATTATGTCAATGTTACCGGTCCACATAAGTGGTCCCGTGTACACTGCCTCGACATAAGGTATATGGTGATGACAACAAATGCTGCAGAATACATAAACTTATACCTAAAATTTACACGGCAATTGTCTATGTTGACTCTGGCAGAGTTCATTAAGAATATGCTACAATGTTAGTTTCACGATCGCCATAGAGCTGCACAGTCCATGCGTCATCAGTTGACTAACGCAACACATCATGTGATCCTAAAAAATGTAGAGAAGTGTGGTTATATGACCTTAAATCCAGTGGACTGGAACATATTCTCGATGAAGCGGTCTGGAAAATAGTGGACTGTTGACTTAGTCCGGAAGACCTGCACATGCAACAAATTCCAAATGGACCATTTTCCATATTCTCACGCACTCACCGCAGCAAGGTACATTACAAGTTTTAGTGTAAGGTTAATATTCTTGAAACGTGAATCTCATCATTTTCATTGTTTTTGCAAGGAGCGAAGCTTGGATTTTACATCCCTGTGTGCGAACTACTACAATAGACAGTCACTTATTGACACGTACTCGGTTCCTATTATGCTGGTTGGACATCCTTCCACCTGGGTTGTGCCATCTAATACCGATGAGAGGGTGGTGTTGAATCTAATCTCCAAAAGACAAGCATGAAGCCTGAGGGCGGGTTGACATGTCTCGTCTTCGAAGAGAACAACTACACAATCGTGTAGAAGATGTGGACAACCAGGATATAATTCCAGGAGATGTTCTAACCCACTGATTAATAAAGGTCTGAGCAGAGATGTTCCTAAGGAATACCTAGGGGTGTGCATTTTCGGATTGGTTTGGGTTAAAGCTTGACGTCAAACCAAACCAGATCGGTTTGACTATATTTCAACCCAAACCAAACCAATATAATTTTTCAAACCGATCCAAACCAAACCAAACCAAAAAAGTCGAGTTGGTTTGGGTTGGTTTGGGTTGGTTTGTCGGATTATATTTGAATTCGAAAATTCGTTTTTTTTATTATGATAAAAATAATTAAATATAAAACTATAAAAATATAAAAACTCATAACAACAAATAAACAAGTAGTAAATGAATATATTGTCCAAAGAAATAAACTTAATTCTTAATTCCAATTAATATAATAAAAAACTCAAAGTATTCATAATCAATCATCAATAAAACATATAAATATATATTTAAAAAGATTATAATCCATCATCCATTACTCAATTGAAAAATATATCCTAAAATGTATGGGAAAGTTTTCATCCATAAATATCCAAAAAAATTCAAAGAAGATATCAGATATCCTATCAAATAAATCATGATTAATTAGATATAAAAAAAAGTTTCTAGCCCTTCCTAAAGCTCGCTCAAAATCCTCATAGCCAATGTACTAAAAACCTGTAATAAACCAAATTAAAACAATTTAATTAGTCATATAAGAAAGACATTGCCAAAAAATTTAAATTAGCATTATGCAATTAAAGACTTTATATATTTTAGTATCTTACCATGAAAAAGAGCATTGAAAAATATTAATCAATAGTCACAGGCTCCATCGTTGCAGGTCCCAAAAACTCTATAGAAAAAGAAAAAAAAACAACTCACCAAATAAATCAAAAAAGTTGTAACAATTGATGTATTCTAAAAAAAAATTGTATTAAGAGAAAGATAATGACAAATATATTACCTGATTCAACTACTTCCAGAAATTTCATCTCTTCAACTATTGATTCAAATTTAATTGACCGAGAAGTATACCGCAACCAATTTTGTGTACATATTAAGGCATCCACTGTTTTAGCACCCAAAGGACTTTGAAATGAATTAAGAATACACCATCATGTGCTAAAGGCAGACTCAGAAGTCACTGTAGATACTGGAATCGCAAACACATCCCTTGCAATATGTGATAAAACTTTATACTTTGTGGCATTTAATTTCCATCAAGTAGTAGAATATCAAAGTTTCATTGTAGGGATCTTCACTTGGCTCCAACGGGTACCTATCCACCTCATTTGTTGTATCAACACAATCTTTCGTTTCTCGTATTTTTTTGAATTTCTGAAGCATTGCAAAACAAAAATCACCATCATGCTTATCCCTGTCCACATTCATCACATTCAATAATTGAAAGTCATTAGAAGATTGGGTACCAATAGAATTAGAGTCTCGCCCATTATAACACTCATTAAGACGATATAAAAGTTCTTTCAAACCTTTTGTCATTTCTTCACCCTTATCATTACCATACAAATGACCAAGACAAAATGTCACATAATCCAACTTATATCGAGGGTCAAGCACAATTGAAATAACCAAAAGTTTGTTCATGGTTTCAGTGGAACCCCAATACTTGTCATATTTTCGCTTCATACTAGTTGCCATAGTGCCTAAAAAAGGATCTGTATTTGTATTTAATTCAATCAACTCAGATTGAATTGAAAAAACTTCATGAAAGTATTGATTAGATGTAACAGACAAAGAAGCACTAAATTTCAATGTTGCATTATAAAATTTCTTGAAAAACTTAACAAATACTCTAGATGTTTCCCGAACACCAAATCTAGGTGACCTCATCTTCCTTTTCCCACTCTCATCCTCTAAGAAATAGCTGATATAATTGTCATCATCTTCCTCCAACCGCTCAAATGTTTTTTGAAATTTTAAAGCACTTTTCAACATCAAATAAGTGGAATTCCACTTAATACACACATCCAATAACACATTTCCTTAACACTCTATTTTTTCAAGCTCAGCACATTTTGAAAATTTTTGTAACCTAGAAGGAGATGATTTTACATATCGTACAACATTGTGGATACTAATTATTGACTCATGTATATCTTTCAAACCCTCATTAACAATTAGATTCAAATATATGAGCACAACAACGTACATGAACAAACTCACCATCCAATATAACCTCATCAGCAACCCAATTACTCGACTTCCGTTTCACATACTTGATAGCAACAACATTGACACTAGCATTATCAACAGTTATCGTGAATACTCTATCTATACCCCAATCAAGTAAGCATGCCTCAATGATTTTCCCAATGGTTTCACCCTTATGATTATGTACCACACAGAAGTTTAAAACTCTTTTATGTAATTCCCACCCATTATCGATAAAATGAGTTGTGATAACCATATAACTAGTATTTTGAATTGAAGTCCAACAATCATTAGTAAGGCAAACCCTTTACTTATTAAAAGAAAACATGATTTTCATTATTGCTTTCTCATCTAAGTAAAGTTGAATTATATCTCTAGCAATTGTAGTTCGAGAAGGAGGATCAAATTTTAGGCATGATATAGAACAAAAGTGATGAAATCCTTCTCTTTCAACAAAACTAAAGGGCAACTCATCAAGAATTATCATTTTACTCAATGCCTTCCTACATGCATCTTTACTAAATCCCATGACTATAAGATTATCAGTACCATCACCCATATTTTTTTTTCAAAAGTCAGTACCTTCTGTTTTTCATCCACCAAACAATTCTGATATTTTTTGCATTGATCGTTCAAATGAGTCCATAAAGTACTAGTACCAACTTTTTTACTACCACAAGCATAATCTTTACCGTGGTAATTACAAGTACACCTATTACCTCCTTCAATTTTGGTGAAGTGAATCCACACTTTTGATGGCATTTTCGTTGGCTTTCTTTTCGTTCCAGCATTGGTGGTAACCAATACTTCATCTGTTGTTAGAGTTTCAAAAGGTTTAACTTTAGTAGCATTTGATTTTTCAGCCATTGTAAACCTACAAATAAATGACAACAATAAAACAATTAAATACAAGTATTATTCAATTATTTTGATAATTAAAAAAATATTATATAATTAATAAATTAACAACAACATATATTATAAATGAAGAAAAAATAACAAGTAATTATATATATATGTAAATAAAGAGAACACAATAAAGATATATATAAAAATATAAAAACAGCTAAGAAATCAGTAATTATAGATATATATATATATATAATAAAAGAGGATACAATAATTTAAAAAAAAAAAGGAACCGAAAGACATTATATATATATATATATATATATATATATATATAAGTCAAAAAAAAAATTAATGTCTTGAGAAAAAGTATTGTACCTTGATGCTTGATGCTTTAAAGTAACGATGCGACTGAAGGAAAGAGAATGAAAGAGAGAGAATGAATGTAGTGAATTGAGATTCTAGCCTTTTAGGTTTAATCATGTAAAAAAATAGAGTAGGTTTTTATTTAGTTTAAAAGTAAAATAGGATAGCTGTATATGTTACTGTTTAATAGATTATAGAACTTAAATTAAATAAGAAAGTCAAACGCAACGAACTGAATATTGTGGTTTGGTTCGGTTTAGATGGGCTGCATATCACATAACCCGAGACCGAACCAATTATGGTCGGGTTGATTTTTTATAAACCGATTGAC
This sequence comes from Dipteronia dyeriana, assembly GCA_032871835.1. Lineage (NCBI taxonomy): Eukaryota > Viridiplantae > Streptophyta > Magnoliopsida > Sapindales > Sapindaceae > Dipteronia > Dipteronia dyeriana. The sequence goes on along the minus strand of CM065296.1, from coordinate 105,917,060 downwards.
ATTTAATTTTTATTAATATGTGAACCAACTCACCCATTATGGGTTGGATTAGTCGGTTTAGGTCGGTTTGACGGGTTTTTACATACCCCTAATTAAATGCATTGATGATGAAAAACAATCTTGAGGAATTTCTCTAGATTTATTTCTTTGACATCTCAATCAAAAAGTAATCAATAGTCAGGTCAAACTTTCTCATATGGTATGTTGAAACTTTATGACTTGTATAGAATAATTAATAGTATAGAAAATCAAGAGTCAATCCCATAATTAATGTAATAATAAATAGAATGAAGCATCAATTCCATAACTAATGAGATAATTAATAAATTTTCTTAATGAACCTAAAATAAAATAAAATAACTTACCAAATATTATATATTATATTATATTATATATATTATATTATATATATTATATTATATTTAAATAATTAACAATATTTTTAAAAAATAATTAATAAGAATTCTTTACTAGTTAGTAAAACAATTATGGCTTGTCTTTTAATTCTACCAAATAATGAAATACTAAAAAAAAAATACTTAATATTTAAAAATCAATTTATTCACTATCCTATTAATTATGATATTGCCTTTTGATTGTCGTTAAAAAAATATGAGATAATCATTTAATTACCTATAGATATGTGATTTATGAAAAAATATTATATTATTAAAAAATATTATACTTAATAGTTTTGATAAAAATAAAATTATAGCTTGTTTTTAAATTTACCAAATAATGTAATACTTAAAATATAATAATAATATTTAATGATTAAAAATCAATTATGATATTGGATTAGAGAATTTATTTACTATTACATTAATTACAGGATACCCTCGATTCGAATTTCATATGAATTGACTCATTCTTATTGAGTATCTTTTCTATAAATTATTATTATGTTATATTAATACATTACCACTGATTTGTTTTTAAAGTTTACCATTAATTTCACGAAAAACGGATTACCATTGTTTTGGCATTATAATTAATATTTCATTATGTTTGAAAAATATTTATTTATTACCGTTTATAAGAATAATAAAATATGTATTTAATACACTCTAAACGTTCAAAAAGAAAAGAAAAGAAAATAAAATGGGAAAAATAGAAAAAACATTATAAATACTTATGATTATACATAGATAAATAACTATAGAGATTTACCATTTAAAATCCATTTTGTTTTGCACGTGTCACATTTATTTTCTCAAGATATTTCATTTTAATAAATTAAAATTTTAAAACCTCTAAATACATCCCAATTAACCCGAAAATACCATTTTTTATGTACTTTTTTTAATGTAAAAAAGCATATTCTATAAATACTTGTAGAAGTACTCTCTCTTTTTTTTCCTAAAAAAAATTCTATAGAGGTTATTGTGAAGATTAGTGATAATTTTTTTTTCTACACTTATTTTCTAAAGACATTCCATTCTTTTTAATAAATTCATTTCTAAATATTTTTTTTCACACATCCGTGTCATAGATGATTCAATTAAACAAAAAAGAAAGGAGAAGACATTTATGGAGATGCAAAAGTAGTGGAATTTTTTTTTATTATTATCTTACAAAATTTATTTTATTAAAATTTATGAAAAAAATATATTATGAGTGAATTTCATATATTTTAAAAACGAATCTATTGAATTGAATGCAATAATTAATGTTGGGGGTTGTTTTTAGCCTCAAGTTGATGAGGCTATGGCAATTCTTCGAGTATTGCGTCTAGTTCTGGAATCTGGTTTGGTTCCTTCTGTTTTAGAATCTGACGCGTTAAGGGTGGTTAATTTGCTTAAGTCGAAAGTGTCCCCCAGTTAGGAGATTGGTGTCGTTATTCATGATATTTCTAATATTTTGGATCACTCCTATTTGTTTTATTTTAATTTTGTACTTTGATTGGCTAATAAGGTGGCTCATGGTTTGGCTAAGTTGGCTTTAGCTTAAAGAGGATAATTTGTTTGGTTATACGATTGTAATTTGTCAGTGGAGAATTTGGTCTTGAGAGATATCCCAAGTTCTTTGTAATAGTGTTTCTTTCTAATGAATTTCCTTTAAAAAAAATGATAAGACATACTTTATTTTTTACTAACAAACCATAAATTTCGTATTAATCAAGTTTTTTTTAAAAAAATTGTTTTTTTTTTCGAAATATTACAATAACTATTACAATATGATTGACGGGACCTGCTGAGATCAAAAAATACATATGCGGTCCGGATATCTACTCCCATAACGGGAGATAACTACTTCCTATAAACCGGAAAGAAAACTCATCACACATGCTTGTAAAATGTGTATAGTGGGATTTGAACCCCTCATCACATATGTGGAAGAGAGGTGCACTGTCATCTCTGCTAAGAGGTGATGTGCTTTAAAAGTATTGTTAATTAGTTTTAATATTTCAAAATAAAATATTGTTAATTAGTTATCTATATAATTTATATTATAATATTTAGTAAGTTATTAATTGTAATAAAATTTTTTAATATTTTTTTCCCAAATAATAAACCTATATGTAATTAAGAGTCAATCACGTAATTAATGGAATTGTGAACAAATTTCCTTAACTAATCTTATAATTGATTTTTAATTATTAAGTTTTTTTTTAAGAGTTACATTATTTGGCAAGTTTAAAAAACAAGTCATAATCTTTTGTTTGCCAACAAACCATAAATTTGTATTAATTAGTTTTTTTTAGTATTGTTAATTAGTTGTAATATTTCAAAAATACATTTTTATTTAGCTATCTTTATAATATATAAATTATAGTATTTGGTATTTTATTTTATTTTTGGTTCATTATGAGAATTTATTTATTATCTCATTTGTTATGGAATTGACTATTCATTTTTATTCATTATCCTATTAATTAATTAAAAGTAAAAAAATCGCAAGCTAACCTTTTATATACATTTTTTTAAAATAAAACATTTTCTATTCCATTATCTCATTTTTATTACCTTTTATATAATTTTAGTTAGGTTTGAAAACCCTGCTAATTTCTATCCAAAATAAAAGGTCAAAAACTCTCTTTCTCTGTTGCTATATTTATTTTTATTTTTTGTTTATCACTCAATAAACACCCTGACACCAATGCTTATCCATCATCTCAGGGTTCCTCCTCTTCTGGTCACCACATGTCCAAACCAGCACAACCCACCAAATCCACTAATGTTCATCATTTATGATTCATGTTTTCCTATTTCTTTTTTAAAACACTTATATGTGAAAATTTAGTATTAATGGATCTCTATTCTAGGTTCTGAACGAAATTGAACTAATGATTTGATTTGGGTATTTGAGTTTTTTATTTCATTTTATTTTATATTTGTTTATAGTTTAAGTAATACAAATTGCAAGACATTGTCACGCATCTTTGCATACTTTCTCATATTTGTTTTGTATTCAATCATATTGTTTGACTTCATATTAATTTCAAATTTAGGTCAGCCATAACAATCAAATAAATGATTTCGGGTATTGTTCATCGCAAAAACACCTTGGTATTTTTATTAATTTTTTATAGAAATATTTTTTTTTCGGTTTTAGTTAAAACTATAGTGTTGATGTATGTATTCAAAAGGAAAAGGCGTCTGGTCGGTCAGTCTCTAAAATTAACTTGTGATTTTATGTGATCGGACAAAAAGAGGTAATAATAATGAACTGATTTTTTATATAAAATTATTTTACAATTAAATCTTGAATTTTAATGTTTATTTTTGGTATCTAAATTTGTACATTCTACACTCGCTAGCCAAGGATTTTATCATGTTAAGAGCTCTACCTACCACTGTTTTTAGGTGTTTTTACAAATAAGATAGGTTTTAACGTATACAAATCTTATTTATTATTATTATTATTATTATTATTATTATTATTATTAAGTTATGATATATTTGTTTAACTTGATTTTCTTTATAGTCTTATTTCGTTAGAGACCAGGGATTGAATATCAACTTAGAGAGTATAGCAATGGTTGGGAATTATTTGAATTACTAATTTCTGAAAATTGTTAAATTTGCAGTTGAAAACTTTATTTTGTATATTTCAAATGTAATTGTAGAAATTTGTAGTCGATTGATTTTTTAGTGTCTTTTTTCTATCTAATATATGTAAGGAATTCGATTAATACAAAAATCTAACATGCATAGGTATATAATTAATCTGAATCGTAACCTAAACATATTTCAATATCATGATTAATCAAACCCTAAATACATAATACTAACCCATGTCAATTCAAGAGAAAAATCGAGACAATCAATGACGGAAACGTACTTGAATCCATTGTCGGAGGTGGACGGGGTTGTGATCTTCCAAATTATCACGACCTTTTTGAACTCTATAGTGCTCTATTTTGCTCTGTTGATGGGGACACAGACAAAACAAAAGTATCATGTAATTTGGGGACCATAACCCTAATACATATAATAAACATAATATTATATGTTTTGCTATTTCTAATTCGGCCCCTCAACAAATTAGAAATAGCACTCTGGTATTTACACATTAATTCCATGACAATTATACCCTTAAGCCTTAATACTTAAATCTTAATTAGATTATTTTAATTTAGGCTTAACCCAAAATATAGCATAACACATTTAATATTTACATGTGTGGCCCCGCATGTTAGAATTTTCCAACAATCTCTCACTGGGCCACATATGTAACTTTACAAATGTGTATGACTTTATGAGCTCCAAAATTTTGTTATCACAATTTTAGGCTATATCTGAACAATCTCGTTCATTGATTATGTCGACATATGATCAAAGCGGTTTTCGTTACATTTAGTGTGACTAAACCCATCAGTGATCATGTATACCAACATAACCAAATGACATAGATCAATCATGGATGCATAGCATGAAAATTACATGCAATGTGATCTATTCATGTCTATTCCAGCTGATTCTACTTTATTCCTTAGTGGGATCAATACTTAACATAATGTAATATAATGAAATGAACTGAATACTTTATTTCTGATCAGAAAAATATCCAAATACATAAATACATAAATATGTCCATAAAGCAATAAAATACAAAATGATACAAACTCACACTATAATGTGATATCCTCACACAAAATAACACCCATATGAGCAGTGTTCTCATGAAAGACCTTAGGTGGTAATCCTTTTGTAAGCGGATCCACTATCATGAAGTTTGTCCTAATGTACTCTATGGATATATGTCCACTCTGCACTTTTTCCTTCACAACTAGGAACTTAATATCAATATGATTTGACCTCTATGAGCTCCTGTTGTTGTTAGAATATAGCACTGTTGACTTATTGTCACAATATAGTTTGAGTGGTCTTTCAACACTCTAAAGAATGCGTAGCTCAATGATAAAATTCTGCAGCCATATTCCATGGTTGGATGCCTCATTGCATGCTACAAACTCTGTTGTCTTGGTGGAAGAAGCTATGAGTGTCTGTTTGATACTCCTCCAAGAAATAGTTCCACTAGCCAACAAGTATATGTAGCCTGATGTGGATCTCCTACTATCTTATCATCCAGCAAAATCAGAGTCGGAATACCTTATGATCTCCAATTGATCTGATATCCTATATGTGAGCATGTAATCTTTTGTCTCTTCAAATACCTCATAACCCGCTTGGCTGCTACCCAATGATCCATCACAGGGTTACTTAAATATCTTCCTAACATACCAATAATGTACGCACTATCTGGACGCGTACACACCTGAGTATACATTAGACTCTCTACAGTTGATGCATAAGGAATCTTCTGTATTTCCTTAGCTTCAAGGTTACTTTTAGGGCACTAATTGAGACTGAACTTATCTCCTTTGGGGACAGGGGTGTCACCTGGTTTGTTGTTCTGCATGCCAAACATTTTGAGCACATTATCGATATAGCTCCTTTGTGATAATCCAAGAATACTCCGAGAGAGATCTCGTTGTATCTGGATCCCTAAACAAAGAAGGTGTCACCAAGTTCTTTCATCTCAAAATTCTTTGATAAAAATCTCTTGGTTTCATTCAACATGCATATATCATTTGTGGCAAGCAGAATGTCATCGACATATAAAACCAGGAATATGTGCTTACTCCCACTGAATTTGTCATACACACAATTATCAATAGCGTTTATCTTAAAACCAAACGAGATAATCACTTGATGAAACTTATGGTACCACTAACAGGAAGCTTGGTTGAGTCTATAGATGGATTCAATTTGAAAACTATATTCTTTGGGTCTCCCGACTCAAAGTTTTCAAGCTGCACCATATAAATAGTTTCATCAATGTCACCATTGAGAAACACCATCTTGACATCCATTTGATGATGCTCAAGGTCAAAATGTGCAACAAGTGTCATGATTGTCCTAAAAGAGTCTTTCGTTGAAACTGGAGAGAAAGTCTCTTCAAAGTCAATCCTTTCTGTTTGGGTAAAGCCATTAGCTACAAGACAAGCCTTATACCTCTCCACATTACCTTTCGAATCACTTTTGGTTAGAAATATCCATTTACAACCAATGGGCAACACCTTCTGGCAATAGAATAAGTTCCCGAACCTTATTGTATAGCATAGACTTATACTCCTCATTCATGGTATCAATCCACTTTTGAGAGTTTGAACCCTGCATGGCTTGATGGAAGTTGATTGTATCATTTTCCATCATTCCAATGCCTTCCTCATGTTCTTGGAGAAATACGTAAAAATCGTCCAAAAAAACATTTCTCCTTTCTCTAGTGGATAGCCTTAATGTCACTGGCTCTTGAGGTTGTTGAGTTTGTTCCTCATGATCAATTGCCTCATCTTGAATGGGGGGTTGTTTAACATTGTCTGGTTGAGGATTCAGATTCGCTTTTTGATCCATGACAGGTATAGAAACCACATTGTCAAAAACGATAGTGGGAATCAAAACTGTTTCCTCCTTAAAGACAATGTCTCTAACCTTATTTCTCCCCCCAAACTCAACATCCTCAAAATATGTTGCAGTTCCCATCTCAAAAATTAACTTAAGTGTGGGATCATAAAACTTATAGCCCCTAGATCACTCAGAGTAACCAATGAAGTAGTTGCTCACGATTTTGGAGTCCAATTTCTTTTCATATGGCCATTAAGGTCTTACCTCAGTTGGACATCCCCAGATGTGAAAATGCTTTAAATTAGGCTTTCTGTCCATACAAAGCTCATAAGATGTTGCAGCTTCATTATTCTTCCTCTATTTGCCCTTATCCCTAGAGGTGCTAGCCAAATAAGCACATTCAATCTCATATTTATCAATTTCTCTTTCTCTTGCATACAGTAAGAAATGAGCTCATTAAAAGTCCATTTCTCCTTTTGACAGTTGTAACTAACCTTAAATTGGTTGTATTGTGCAGGAAGTGATATGAATACCAAGTGCACGAGCAAGTCATCAGACAGCTCGAGCTTCAGTGCCTTAAGCTTAGAAGCAATATAAAACATTTCCATAATGTACTCCCTAGTGTTCCATTTGCATTTGTACTTCATAGAAATCAAGCTTTGCAAATGCGTGCTTGTTTCTACCTTATCGTTTTTTCGTAAAACGCTCGGCTAGAAACTCTTTGGCTTTGGTTATCTTTTCAGATACCGCACCCCTAAATGCCTCCGGAATGCCACGCTTGATGATCATAAGACTCATGCAATTTGAGCAATCCCACTTCTTAAAGTTCTTTCTGTCATCAGGAGAACTTACATCCGTAAGAGAAGTGGGTTGCTCAATCCGAAGTGCAAGGTCTAGATCCATGCAACTAAGAACAATAAGTATGTTCTCTTTCAAATGCTTAAAGTTTGTTCCATTAAGCATGGGTATAGAGTTGGTATTAGCAGATATAGTAAAATATTAGCTTGAAGGAGAACAAAACAAACACACAAACATGCTCACATTAATAACCAAATACAATAATCAACAAATTCAAATAATGGTAAGTCGCATCTCAAGATACCTACACAACATTAATATCAAGTCTTTTGACAATAATATTAATTGTAAGTGGTACTCTTGTTGTAGTGATCAAACATTGACAATAATTTATGTTAAATAATAAATCTATCATTGGATCAACTTATTATTCACATATAAAACCTTATAATCATCATATGTTTACCACCACAGATGTGTGTGCAATTCGGCCAAGTATTAACCTTCTTTTGGGCTGACTAATACCCGTATAAATTTACACACACGCAAACATTCAACATCCCTCATGAACAATCTACACAAGAGATGCCATTTTGGCGACATCTTGTTTAAATTAACCCATTTAGAATGATTGACAACTTTATTTAACCATAAAAATGTATACCACAAAATATTTGAATTTGAGTTGATCCTTGAAATAAAATAAAATAAAATAAAAATAATTTTATTTTATTTTAACAAAATTACAAACTGCCCTTGAGTTTACAAAATTGTAGAAAAGCCCCGCAAGTTTCGATAATTACAAATCAGCCCTTATATTTTGTAAAAATAAAAAATGGCCCATTAATTTTTAATAATTAAAATTTGTCCCAATTTTTTTTGAAATTACAAAGTGACCCCATAAAATTTCATTAATTATAAATCTGCCTTAGAATGTTTACTTATTTATAAATAGGCCCTATAAGTTTTAGAAATTATAAATTGGCTCCAAAACTTTATCAAAATCATATAGTGGCCAGAAAATTACAAAGAAGTCCCTCAAGATTTTCAAATTTACAAGAGAAGGGCCTAAGCAAAAACAAGCTCTGTGAACCCTAGTTCGTCGCTCACCGCTGCCGAAGCCACCACGCTGTCACCTGAAGCTAACGATGCACGGCGAAGCAACCCTTCGACCCACATCTGCGACTAGCGATCGATCTACAAAGATCAAACCAATGGCAGCGATCTGGAGTAGATGTGGATCGGACGAACGGCGATCTGGATCTTTATCGTAAATCGCATAAATTTCGTAGGAAATCTCACCCGAAAAATGCGTTGACACAAGAAGAGGAAAAAGGGTTTTGGGTGAGATCCAAACATGAATCAGTTTGGAAGAGAAAACCCTTCACCTGGTGTTGATCGATACCAGGTTTTTTTTTTTAAAACAAAAAACAAACTCGAACAGAAGATCAAAACCCAAAACTTGAATCCAGATTTACTCGTGTTCATCAACCAAACGAATCCATCACAGAAATCACAAAATCAAACACAAACATAATATGTTGTTTATGGATTCAACATGTATATTCGACAAAAAACATTAGAAGAAGAAAGCATATCCAAATTTTTTTATTATTATATAAAACCGAAAATCCAACATTCAATCCTCAAGAATTGATAATGGGTGGCTTTGATACCACTTGTAAGGAATTCGATTAATATAAAAATCTAACATGCATAGACATAATTAATCTGAATCGTAACATAAACATACTTCTGTATCATGATTAATCAAATCCTAAATACATAATACTAACCCATGTCAATTCAAGAGAAAAATAGAGATAATCGATAGCGGAAGCGTACTTGAATCCATTGCTGGAGGTTTGTGGACGGGTTGTGATCTTCCAAATTATCACGACCTTTTTGAACCCTACAATGTTCTATTTTACTTTGTTGATGGGGATACAGACAAAACAAAAGTATCGTGTAATTTAGGGACCATAACCCTAATACATAAAATAAACATATTATTATATGTTTTGCTATTTCTAATTCGGCCCCTCTTCAAATTAGAAATAGCACTTCGCTATTTATACATTAATTCCATGACAATTATACCCTTAAACCTTAATACTTAAAATCTTAATTAGATCACTTTAATTTAGGTTTAACTCAAAAGATAGTATAACATATTTAATATTTACATGTGTGGCCTCACATGTTGGAATTTTCCAACAGTATATGTTAATTTAAACCGTAAAATTACACACGAAAGTAGTTGGAAAAACTTCAAACATGAAATTTTAACATCCGTAAGACTTTGATTTTCAAGTAGTTGTCCACTGTGATGTTCTAGCTACTGCGGTTTCAATTATAGGTTTTTATTACTTTTAGCGATCTTTACATTGTAAGTTGTATATATAATGACTAATTTGTCCTTGATTTATTCTTTTTTTTTTCCTTTGAGAATTTGTTTAATAAATTATAAATTGCTTGAATCCCTTTTTATGGGCTTTTTATCAACTTTCTCTTTTTTGCTCCTAACTTTTCCTCCGACTACAAACACAACTGAGATATAATGCATCAGAAATCAGAATTCAACCCATCAGAGCCACACATCATCTAATAAAAATCAAACATCATGATCTTAATTTGGTCATATAATATAGTAGTAATAGTACTTTTATCACACGGTCCTCCACATGGTCAAGTCTCTCGATGAGTTTTCCTTTGACTTCAGTTTTCGTGATCGTATTTTTAATCGGACGACAACGGTTCTCTTTGACTTTTTGAGGTGAAGAAATCAACTGACGAGTGACATCCCCGTCACGAATATAACCGAAGTTAGCCATTCTAGATCGTGGTGGGCAATGACCAACCGGAGAACACTGACATACAGATCCGAAGAACAGATTTTTGTAAATAAATATTTTACTTTTTTTATTTTCTTTTTGTCACAAATATTTCCTTTATAAATGTATTTTGTTTAATTTACTATATCATAAACTATTGTTATATTATTAAAAAAAAAGAAAACTATTGTTACATTATTAAAAAAAAAATCCTATAGTTACTCTGCACATTACATTGATTATGCTGAAATTTAATATGATTAATTAATTAATTAATTAATATCTTTTGAACTATCAAATATTATAATATATCTATATTTTTTGAACTAAAATGCTATATATATATATATATATATAATCAATGGTTTAGGTTCATTTGAATTGCTAGTTTATTTACATTGATCACTAACACACTATTTTAAAAGACATAAAAGACACCGATATTGGTTTTAGAAAATAAAATTTTTGGAAATTGGAATCTAAACAATACAACATTAGTTGCATTTTTATCTTTAAAGTCCTTAATGGTATAACGAATAAATTATCCTAATTAATTATGTTAATAATTTCCCCCAAACAAATTAAATTAAGGAATCGTAAAACAAATAATTTTACAAAACAAATTAAAAAATATATAATAATAATAATAATAATAATAATAATAATAATAATAATAATAATAATATAAACGTATTTATTTCTATATATATCTATTTCTATATATATCAACAAATCATGTGAATTGAGACTTTAACTGTAGTTATGAATATTAATTGTTTAAAAATAAATTATAGAATTGGTTGAATTTATGCATTCTCTTGATTATCTATTGATTTTGTGATTTACATATTGCCTTTTGATTGTTTTTGTCTAATTGCCTTTTTATTTGTATATTATATTGATATATAATTGAAGAGTTGCTTATTTTATTACATAAGTGAATTGGAAATCATTTATTCCATTAATTGAAATTTGACTGCTCTCTATCTCCTTAGTAAAAAATTATATAGTAAATGATAATCAATACAAATTTTACAAAACAAATTAAAATATCAATCGTAAATACCAAATTAATGGTAATCCGTTTTATATGGAATTAATGGTAAATTTTTTAAAAAAATATCAATAGTACTATATTGATGATAATATAACAAAATTTTAAAATAAAAATTTTAATCAAATATTAATGATAAGATATTAAAAACATTAATTATTGCTTTCAATTCAATTGATTTTTTCCTAAAATATATGAAATTCACTCATAATATTTTTATAAATGGTAATAAATATATATTTTTATACAATAAAAAAAACTTCACTACTATTTACATCTCCATAATAGGACACGTGATATATATATATATAAAAGAGTTTATTAAAACAAAAATGGAATAACCTTAGAAATTAAGTACGGAAAAATAAATTAATTTATCACTATGTTTGACAATAGAGTAATGCTAAACGTCCTAATTTTTTTTCCTAAATTATGTCCCAATTGATTTAACACGTGCGGTGTCAGCATCTTATAAATCATGAGATTATGTGGTGACTGATGTGATGATGACACTTCACGTGTCACATCATTTGGGACAGAATTTGGGAAACCAAAAATTGTGATGTCTAACATTACTCTTGACAATAACCTCCAAGGCCACAAAGTTTTTTTTAAAAATTGAATACTTCTACAAGTATTTTTAGAATAAATGCTTTTATATAAAAATAATAATAATAATAAAACCTCTAAATACATCCCAATATACTAAAAAAAAATACCTTTATTTTTATAAAAATGGTAACTATATATTTTTCAAATATATATATATAATAATTTAAACATATTTATGTATATATATATATCAACAAAGGATGTGAATTGACAATTTGATTGTAAATATAAATATTAATTGTTTAAAAATCAAATATGGAATTGGTTAACATAATTTATGCATTATCGATCAATTACGATATTTTCTTTTGATTACCTATTGATTTTGCGATTTACGGATTGTCTCTTGATTGTATTTTTTAAGGCTTTTGATTGCTTTTCTATTTGTATAGTATATTGATATAGAAATGGAGGGTTGTTTAATTTATTATATAAGTGAAATGGAAATTATTTATTACATTAATTGAAATATGTCTGCTCTTTATATCTTTAGTATATATATATTTGTTGTGGTTGCGACACGTATCATTCATTTAATATTATTATTATTTTAGTTCAGTAGTTTTCCGATCAATACACACTGATATAAGTTATATCAATGCGGTGTATGTGAACCACTGATTATGGAGAAATTTTGACAAGTGCATACACTTTGAGTCAAAGTATGTAAATCTAATGGTTCACATCCAACATACTGACGAATTTATATCAGTGCGCACTGATTTGAATTTTTTTTATTTTAGTTAATTTTATTATATATAACAATATATCATATCATATAATCATATAATAAAAATAGCTACTTTCGATGTGGTTGAGACATATAGCGTCTATTTAATTTTATAAATAATATTTTTCATTTATTTAATATTCATATAAAATAGTCTAGAATAGTTTAATAAATAATATTTTTTAAATCATAAAATCGTATATAATAATATAATATAAATAGTTACTTAATTTCTAAAAAGTAGATCAAAAATGAAACTGTAAGTAATTAATTAATAACAGTTTTGATTGAAAGTAATTAATTTATCATATTAATATATATATATATATATATATATTAATTAAATTACTAGGTAATTTAAAAAGTCATTAATAATTATTAATTAAATTTACTTGGAAATTTAAAAAAGACATTATTATTTATTAATTAATTAAATTAACCTTTTGACATTAAGTAATTAATTTATCATATTATAATATTTATTTGAATTAATTAATTTACTAGATAATTTCGAATGACATTTATATTTGTTAATTAGATTTACCATGGAATTTCAAAAGACATTAATATTTATTAATTAATTATTCATATTAATTTTCATTTTATTAAGATAAAAATGCTCATATTTAATAAAATTTATTTCAGTGTAACATTTCCATTTGTTAAGATGAATTGAATAAGATTAATTTTGATATTATTTATGTGCTTATACATGCATTGAGGAAGAAAATAAATTTCCTCATTCATCACTTTCTTGCATGGGTGTTTAGTTGATTTTTCATATTTATTTTTCGTTAATTACCTTATGTTAAACTCATTTTTTTTTTGTTAGTGAGAGTTTGACTTTTGAATAGCAAAAAAAGAAAAAAAAAATCAAATATAGATGGATGATAATTAGATCTAAGAATTTTTATTTTTATTTTTAATATAAAATTACAAAGAATGAAAGATGAATCGATCCTAAATATTACTTCTAATTCTATAATTTCAATATCCCATTAATATATCTTATCTATGGTTACCGTTAATTTATATAAAATGTTATAACTACTTTGTTTCCTTTCAATTTTAATATTGATAATTTAGTTTATATCCGACTAAATGCTGATTGTATTATGTTAAGGAAAACTCAAGTTGCAAAAAAAAAACATAAATATTTTAAAATATTATTTATTTTAGTCTTTTTTAATTCTTTTCCGTGTTTACTTTTTACATGATTGTCTAGCAAACAAGCAAATAACAAATATATGTATTTCACATTTTCAGCTATACGGCATAATAAAAAAATGTCACAAAGCTTGTACATCGAACAGGTTGATATATTAGTAATATACTAAAACTAACCCTCAAGACGCAACGTGTTGTCATGAGGGAGCTTCGGCTATAAATTCTATATATCTACATTTATATAGTATATTCATTATTTATCCATTATTCATCCATTATTTAATATTAATGATACACATATTTAATTAAAATGAAATGAAATGTTACTCTCTCTATACATTAAACACCTTTAAATTGATAGTCTCTTATTTAATCACATATTTAATTGAAGTGAACCTCTCTTATATATTGAACACTTTGAATTGATGGTCCTTCTATTAATCACATATTTAATTGAAATGAAATAATACATCACTTTTTATATATATTGAACTCCTTTGAATTAATGAACCACTTATTTTTTTGAAGAAAATGAAATGTCACTCTACAACATATTTCTTAAAATACATGAACTATTACTATCTTAATTATTAATAGTTCTTATAATGATCAACAATGGAATACCAAAGTTTTCAACAATTTTTTTTTAATAATAATGGAATACCAAAAACTCATCATAATCTCTCTTTTAAATCAAACCTTCATTTATTTAAATAAATCAAACCTTCATTTATTTAAATAATTAAACTGCTTAATCATAAGGTTTATCACAATCTTTACTCAAAAGTCCTCCCGTCTCCCTCAATATTCTCCATAAAAACCACTATTAGCTTAATATTGAACATATTGTTTGGAAAATTTTAAAATTCTCAACTTCTTTCATCTTCGGAATTGGCCTACAATAGCTCAATATGTCCATGATATTCTTAAACACTACCCTCAATTGTCTGGTTCTCTAGAACCATGTTATAGTAATTTGATACTTTTTTATTATTATTATTGCTTAAATTTCAGGTTTTAGAGATCAAGTACGTCCTGATAAGACTGATAAGGTGTTAATATTTTGGCTTGAATCTCTTGGTACTTTTTCCTCTTACTCTCTAATTACAAATATCTCTTATCATCACATCATGCAAAATTTGATCATCACACTTTCCGATTTTCAGGTGTTTGTAATAGTAATGGTGTGCTCCCAATATATATTAGAGACGGTAAGACTGATGAGGACGCATATAAGGTATTCCTACTTTAATTACATTTCTTGGGCTCTCCAAAGTTGGTATGATTACTTTATGCTGTGTTTAACAGATTAAGTAGTCATACGAAATCCAATAAAATATCTCAGGTTTTATATGAAGGAAATTAAGGTTATTAAATCCTTATATATGTTTGGTCCCTAAAGAAACCAATGCATTTTACAGCTCTCTCAAGAATGGGTACCGTTCAGAGGTGTAAATTCTGCTTTTATACAGAGTCTTTGCATCTATTATCATATTTCCTATTTACAGGTCAAGGAATTTCTCTCATCTTTGGTGAGATCAAAGAAGTTGAAAGAATTGAAGAAACCATTAAAATATAAGAAGAGGAGCATACAATAGTCTCCATAGATTGACAATTAGTTATAAATAAATCAAAAACGCACTTGGAACTGCTACCTGATTTGCAGTCTGAGTGAAAGCCAATTTCAATGATTAGTAAAATACATTAACTCATTTTTATTTACTTTCATAATTAGATTTTTAACTAGGATTTTTGTTATTATTGTAGAAGAAAGTAATTATCTTATTAATAAATCAGTCCATGATAAGGAAAGTTGCTGGAAGGTTCATCAAGTTTTCTACATGAGAGTTGTCTAAAAATATGAAGCACATCGATATGCAAAATTATATTACACAATATATGAAAGAAAGGAATTTGGATCCTCTACTCATCTGATATTTTTCCTGATCTTATCTAATCTTATAATACATAAGTATTGAAATGATTGTGTGGTTAAGATGTAATTGGTTTTCACAACCATTTTATCAACGACCAATCATATATTTTAAAAAGGTCAGGAAAAAAATCATATATTTTAAAAAGATCAGGAAAAAAATCAGATCAGTAGAGGATCCAAATCCGAAAGAAAGATACGTGAAGATGGGTTGTCTTTAAACAAATGTAGAAAGTGCTGAATAATTTGATCAGTTTGATAGCATATACAGACTAGAGTGCAATAAAGCCATCTACTATTTTATATGTGATAAAACATTGATGGTTTGGTTGTAATAGTATCTGTTTTTTGTAATACAATTGAACATAGTCATGAACACAAATTAACTATTGTGTTACATCATCTTTATTTTTTTTTCCTTATATTCCTACACATCTTTCAAGGAATTTAAAAGATCACAAACAATCAATTCTATTTTCAGTTTGTCCACATCTACATCTCTGGAAGGTGATAATAAAAAAATAAAAAAAAAAAAAATAAAAAAGATAAAGAGAGGAACAATTTGGACCAACATTATCAAAAAATAATTTTATTTTTATTACTTTTTCTTTATAACATTTGTTAATTTCAATGAATAATTTTATTTTTATTACTTTTTCTTTATAACATTTGTTAATTTCAATGGTAAGATCATATCTCATATCTACTATATTATATCATGTTTTTTTTTTTTTTTGTTTCTTCACCATTCAGAAAATCAAACAATTTACATCATAAATTGAAAATTGAAAATGAAAGGATGTCACAATCCGGATTTAAAAGGTTGATATAAGAGGCACTAGAAGAAATTAGAGTATTTAAAGCAAAAATAGAAGAATGCGAAGAACTTTAAAAACATAAATCATATGACGAGCATTAGAGCATCTCAAATACAAATATGCATTTGGAGAAAATTAAGTGTCATATAAGATAGATAGTTAAAACGTTAGAAATCTCTCTTCAACGTAATTATTTAATTTTAATATAAAGATGATGCGGCAAAGAAAAAATTAGAGAATATAGGGTTGAGTTTCTAATTCTAGAAATGCTAACTATGATTTCTAACTCTTTCTATCAATAATATTAAAGCTCATAAAATGTTCATAAAATGGATGCATATTTGACTTTAGATAATGGTATTGGAGATATAAATATACATTTTTCTAAAAAAAATGTACTCATAATAAATAGAAATGCTAATGTGACACTATTTAGAAACTCAAAAATATATTTTTACATAGGAGATACTCTTATATTTTACGATGCAAGCACATAGTGCAAATTGTAAACTAGTATAATATATATAGGATGCACATGGTATTTTATTTATATTTATTAATTTATACATGGATGCTTCATGTTTGTGAATCTTCATGGAAGAACCTAATCGAAAATATGATTTACTAATACAACATAATTAAACATAAAAATGACAATTTGATGTCAATAATGAAAGATTTTTATTGGCCGCTGTCAACTTGTGGAGGAATTATATGAGCCGGTCAGTTATCCATCCAGATGATACAGCGCAGGCTTTTCCCTTGCTCAAGTAACTCAAAAGCTTTGTTTATTTCTTGGAACCTCACTTCATTGGTTATGAACTCATCCAAATGAAGCTCCTGTGTCACAAAAACACCACAAAATTACTCCCATATCAACCTTTTGAATCCCTAGAACAAGTAACTAATTAATTAAGCAAATTAAGATAATTAAATTAACAACCTTGTTAATGTATTTATCGATAAGAAGTGGAATGTCATGTTTGGACCTCAACCCTCCAAACAAAGAGCCAAGAACACTCCTGCCTTTGAGTAAGTCGTAGGAATTCAGAGATATTGGCGACCCATGCATCTCCACTCCCAGTATCACTGTCTTCCCCCAACCCTGATCCATCACCAAATTATCCATCAATAATTTCTATATTAATTAAGACTAAAAATATCAAGTTTTACGTACGTACCTGTCGGCTGCTGTCGAAAGCATCTTTCATGACGGATGATAATCCGATGCACTCGAAGCAATAATCTGCGCCCCCGTCTGTCATTTCCTTGATCACCTAACCATATTTACAACAAATGAAAATGAAGATCCATGTGTGCATCATCCAATCAATCAGCAAAAAAGATCACAACGATCTTTTGGTAAATATTGATTTCTTGATCTATTAATTTACTAGGTGGAGAACAACCTCAATGACTGTTTTGTCTCCACAGTTTGCAGGGTTGATGAAATCAGTGAGTCCAAATATTTTCCCTGCCATGATCAAGCAGTAGAAAAACATCAACAAACAAATTTTGTTTCAAATCATGCAATAAATATCAAGTTAGAAGACAGCCAACCTAGCTCAAATTTTTCGGGATTCAAATCAACACCTATAATCTTCGAAGCTTTGCATAATCTTGCTCCTTCTGCGACCTGATATCAATACGTAATGATTTATAAAACAATTATTATTTTTCTTATAAGTATTAATTGAGAATAAAAATAAAAGGGAAGTAAGTTTCATCCGAAAGAGATTCATGAAATGGGAATTTACTTTCTGCTGTGGGAATTGGGGTGAAAATGTGAGATTTATATAATTTGATTCCCAACAGATTTTAATAAAGATTGTAATGCAAAAATCAAAAATTAAGTTCATGTTTGCTCATAAGGATTCCCAATTAATAAACAATCTTATAAGTATTGATCAAGCATGTAGCAAATTCAAGATTAAGTGTATATTTTATCAAGCTCAACAAATCTCTACTTGAGTTCTTTTTAGAGTTGTTTGGTTTGACGTTTGAGATTGTCTATTATAAATTCATTAAAGTTTAAATCTCTATTTTATAAAAGCTTATAAAAATGGTTTTTTTTAAATAGATCTCTTTTTTTTTAAGTATTTGACTTAAAATCACTAAAAGTGTTATATATATATAATGGGTTTTCTATCAATGCGTACTGATATAACTTATATCGGTACGTTGCATGTGGATCATTGATTATGGAGAAGTTTTGATAAGTGCATACACTTTGGGTCAAAATATGTAAATCTAATGGTTCACATCCAATGCACTGATAAATTTATATCAATGCATATTACCTTGAAATATATATATATGATTCAACCCGCCGACTTGACGGTCATTTACCCAATCCCCACTTGTCCATTTACACCTCGAAGTGATTTTTTTTTAATTACCAACCTAATAACTATAAATTTTATTTCAAAAACCTAATTCTAATAAATCTGTTATAAGTAGATTTATCACAAATGAATAATGCTATATAACCCAAATAATTAAAATAAATTTCAACCCAAATGATGTGTCAAGTGAGTTATTATCACCACACACTAGGGGTGTGCAAAAAACCATCGAACCAAACCAACCTACCTAACCCAACCCAAACTTTATGGGTTGGTTCAGTTGTACATGTAAAAAAATTATTAATCGGTATGTCATTTAACAAACCGAGCAATTTGATCGGTTCGGTTTGAGTTGTTCAAAATAAAACTCATACAACCCAAACCAACTCATATATTCAATAAAAGTCAAATCCATATTTTATGAGGTTTTATAACTTTTATTTATACTTATTTGCTTCTCATATAAATAAGTTTTTTTTTTCTTATTCATTTCCATCAACCATGTGGTATTGTACTACTCCTTTTACTTCAATATATTATATTTTTTTAAGAAAGAAAATATAATTACTCGTCTCTTCCAATGTATTTTAAAATATGAGTTTTATTATGTTTTTTTTCTATTATTGTTAATTATATTATATATATATTTAATTTTTTTAAATAATTAAATAACACTTATATTACAAAAAATGATTTATGGGTTCAAACCTAAACCGATAAATCAACCCAAACCAATCCGTTTTTTTTTGTTTGGTTTGAATCGGTTTGACAAATCACATTAGTCTGGTTTTGGTTGAAATATAACTGAACCGATACATATTGGTTTGGTTTGACATTGAGCTTCAATCCAAACCAAACCGAAAATACATACCCCTACTACACACAACATGTGATGATGTGGTTAATGAAAAAACCATTTGCCACATCATTTGAATTTAAATTTAGACTAAATTTTTTGGTTGTCTAGTATTAGTATTTACAAATAGAGGTATTATAAAAGTCCAACAAAACCGATTTTGTAAAAGAATCCATGCATGTGTTAGTCAATTAACAATATAATTATATAAAGGAAAATACTTGGGTACTGACTAGTCAGTACCCAATGTGCTGACTATTGTGTTTTTATTAGTGGAAAAATCCTATTACCAACTCAATGTATTTAATATCAAGCACTTTAAATGGTTTTTCCACTAATTAAAACACAAGGTCAGTAGCTTTGGATACTGACTGATCAGTACCCAAATATTGTCCTTATATAAATGTGGGCCTTAAATAAGAAGACAATTAATATGATTGGGTTCAAACCGCAAGTCCAACAGTTCCGAGACCAAATATTGCTACGGTGGATCCGGCTTCCACCTTTGCCACTTTAGAGGCTGCTCCCACCCCTGCGTCCCACATGAGCATGACAACCAATAAGTACAAATATGTTTATTTTAGGGAAAATATCATTTTATCTTATGATGTTTACCCTACTATTAAGGCGAAGATAGAGTTTGATCATATTGACATGTTTTTCCCCTCAAATTAAAGAAACGTTAAAAACTCCCCTTTTGTTACACTTTTCATCCATTAAATATATAATATACCACTTTGACTGCTAAAATTGAAACAAATGACCGTTTTATCCTTCAATTTTCTCTATATAATTACTATTTAACCCTC
The DNA here is from genome assembly GCA_032871835.1 of Dipteronia dyeriana. Taxonomy (NCBI): domain Eukaryota; kingdom Viridiplantae; phylum Streptophyta; class Magnoliopsida; order Sapindales; family Sapindaceae; genus Dipteronia; species Dipteronia dyeriana. The sequence continues at coordinate 105,896,253 of CM065296.1, read as the reverse complement.
AAAATATTCATTAAATAAAAATTATATTGAAAAAACAAAAAATAAAATAAATTTTAAAAAAGATGGATCGCCACCGCCCATCTCAAAGATGGACGATGGAGATATCCCTTTTTTTTATTTTTTTTATTTAATAATAATTTAAAAAAAATCTTTACTTCAATATATATATATATAAATAAGAGAAACAAATGAAAATTTGATTCAATTTTTTTTTTAAAGAAAATTTCATTCAATACAAAAATCAAAATTATTAGACTAAAATTTAGTATTGATATACAAAATCAAACCCAAATGTTTTAAAAAATTAAATAAATGAGAAACCCTTTTTTTTAACCCATATATGCAAAGAATCCGGATTGCAAGAACCCAGTTTCGAACTGATTTTTTTTTAATTTTTCTTCTCCGGCTTCAGATTTGTAACACCCATCACAAACCCAGTTAAATTCTGTAGTGTTCAAAAATTCGAACCCAGATATACAAAATTCAACATTCAGAGTTGCAAGAACCCATCACAAACCCAGCTGAATTCTTTAGTGCTCAAAAATTCGAACAAAGATATACTAAAATCAACATCATTACCACCATCATTACCAAAAACATACCAATACCATATTCAACATACAAATCGATCGAAACACACTCATCCACATAATCGAACCTTCAACCATTACAAATCAATCGAACCAAACCCCATAAACACACCACCACCACCTCAAACCAAACCCATATCAGAAACCCCAGATCGATCGAAATAAAGGGAGAGAGAAGAGGGAATAAAGAGAAGAGAGAGAGAGAGACGTTAAGGCGGTCAGGAGGAAATCGATCTTCTAGATCGACCGACGATCTTCTCGACTCTCAGATCGGACGCCGATTTCGGCCGATTTAGGGTTGTGGCTAAGGTTTAGTGTTTGAGAGTGGGGGAGGCTGGGGTGTTTAGGTGTTGGAGATAGATGATGATGGATGTGTTCTATAAGGAGAGATTGGAGTGATGAGACAAACAAAGGATATCGAAAGAAATATGAATTTGGTGGTGGTGATTCGGTGATGATGAATTTGGGTGAGATAGATGATGATGATGGATGTGTTCTGTATGAATAAATGATGATGATGAACTTAGGTGTTGGAGAGATTACGATGAGATAAGATGTATTTTTCTTTTTCTTTTTTCATTTTATGTTTTTTTAAATGTATTTTTTTTAGGTTTTAGTTATACACCGATGAGATTACGAAATTGCCCCTTTGACTTTAGTGGTCAACATGATTTTGGATGGAAAATGTGACAGAAGGGATATATTATATATTCTTTTCATTTCAACGGATTAATGGCCAATATGACCAAACCCTGTCCTCGTCTTAATAATAGGACAAACGTCAAGGGAAAAAAATGATACTTTCCATTTATTTTATATAGGTAATAATATTGTCAAGAGACTCTTGTTTAAAAATTAAAATAGGTTAATTATTAACAAATATTTAAAAAAAAATCAATTGATATATTCATAATTAGACCATACCTTAACAATGTCAACGGAATTTATATCATCAAGAATGTGACAATAAATGGGTAGTTGAATGCGGACTGTTTTCCACATCCCCACCACATTTTCTTATTTATCAAAATTATTCTTTAAAAGAATAAACATATAACATAATGAATCGCATATAATATATAAATATAATTGTAATAAACAGCAGTCGAAAAACAAAATTAAAAATTCAATCATTTTTAAATAAATTCAATCACTTAAACATAACCTCTATTGCTCCAAAATGAAAATATTCGATAATCGGGTTTATAATACTGACACAGCCGAAGGAGTTGGTTCCTTGGATTGTCGAAAAAAGTTCATTTGCACACATTGATGAAAAGATTTGTACTTATTTTTATTCCATAAGCATGGAGGAAATCTTCACGTTCACTTCTCAACCTGCTCAAGAGGGGAGTAAGATTTTGAAGGAGAAACTGCCAGATCCCAGATCAAGTGTTAAGCGAGCCCGATAGCTCAAAGATGTGGATGGAGGAGAATTGAGGAATTCTGAGGTTACCAATTTCAAATCAAAACTTCTGGGCCAACCAAGTCAGGGTAATTGCACTGGTTTTGGTACTGCGAAGGAAAAGTTGAGGATTGAGGAAGGGGACATCTCAATTTATGAGGGGTTAAATGGTCCGAATATGAGGCTATCGGAAAATTTAAAGATGCAGCTATGCAAACCCTGTTCCAACGCTTTGATTTTGAAGATCATGGAGAGACCCTACACTCTCAATTTTATGATCACGAACTTAAGGCAAAAGTGGCTTCTAATTGGACAATGGCTTCTCACTGACTTGGAAGATGGCTATTTCGTTGCAAGATTTCAAATGGTTGGAGACATGGAATTCGTATTAACTAGAGGGCCTTGTACTATTGCAAACCAATACCTTGTTATCTAAAAGTGGAGACCGAATTTTATCCCGAAGAAGAGGAAATTCAGAGAAGGCGGTGTGGGTAAGACTTTCGAAACTCCCTATGGAATGGATGGATGTTGATCACCTCAGGAATATATGGGGTATGTTGGGGACTACATTTAAGGTTGATCTGATAACTGAGACTCAAGCCAAGGGTCAATTTGCTAGGATTTGTGTTGAGATTGATATCACTAAGCCTTTAAGGGTGCGTTTGTTACGCGGGACAGGACATGACAATGTGGGACAATTTGTTCTTATTCCACGTTTGACATGTCCTTAACATGGGACGGAATAAGACGAGACAAGGTGAGACAAAAATCACAAAAAGTTGTCTCATCAAAGACTCTAGGACAACTTGTCCCATGACATGTGACAAGTGTCAAAAAGACCAATTTACCCTTTAAATTTTCAAACAATTACAATCATGTTCAATAAATTATATATTATATTATATTATATTATATATATATATATAATAATAATAATAACAATGTTTATTATATTACATTAAATAATATATATATATATATATATATATATATTATATTTTCTATATTATAATACATGTAATATTCTATATCAATATATAATAATATCTATTTGATATTATTATATATTAATATATAATATTATAGTCTATGTTGTTATATATATAAAAGGGATATTCTGATCATTTGAGCCTCTTGTTCCGTCCTGTCTCAATCATACCAAACGCATAACAGTACGGTTTACAGTTCTGTCAAGACCTTCCAAACACAATATAAAACAACATGTCCTGTTCTGTCCAGTCTACTCCCACCTTGTCCTATTCCAATCTCTGTACCAAACGCACCCTAAGGGGCTCTCTTAGTGTGGAAGACGTGTGTTCACGTTGAGTATGAAAATCTTGGAGTTATATGTTATAATTATGGTAGAACGGGACACAACAAGGATGTATGCACAATGGGAGTGGGTGAGCAGAGTGTTGATGTGCAAAAAGAAAAGGTGCAGAATGTTGTTGAAAGGGATACTTTTGGACTGTGGTTGCAAGTGTCTTATGGCAGAACAAGTATAAACAATGTGGGATCGTTTTATGCTGGTAAGAAGAGTGGAATTGTAGCTAATCTTGGACAAACTGGTAATGACAGTCGAAATTGTGTTAGTCTGTCTGGGCATGTAGCTGCAAAGTTTGGGAAGAGTGAGGAAGGTAGGAAAGAATTTGTGAAAGAAGTAGTGGGAAGTGACGTTAGGAAATGGTGTCGTCCAGCAAGGGTGTAAAGAGTGGTGCCAATAAGGTGAGTGGTTCCAGATTTTCTATCCTTTTTAAGAGGTTTGAAGAAGAGTTTGGTATGGGCAATTCTGAAGTGGGTCTGAGCTCACATATCATAGTCCAGCCTAGTACGGTTTTGGCAGAAATCGTTCTAGGAAAAATGATGTTATTCCTACCTATACTAAATATTTGAAGGATGATGCTATGGAAAAGAATTGTTTCAATAAACCTATTTAGGATAATGTGTCTGGGAGACGAATTGCGGGGATGGAAGAATTAGCAACAAGGGAAAATCGTGTTTGCTCAACTCAAAATCAAATGACATGGAAGAAGTTCTTGAGGATTTCGATGTTCTACAGTCATTACACGAGGAGTGATGGGGTAGTGGGGTCTGAGGATCAATCTTCTTCAACCAATGGTGAGTGTAATCCTTCTAGTGATGGAGTAACTAATAATAATAATAAGCTAGTGAATGTTGATGGTATTGTTAATTTTGATGATATTGCCTTCAAATTAAAGGAGGTAATGGAGGTGGTTATGGAATAAGATCCCTTTTTATATATTTACCCACACACAATTATATATATTTGCACGTGGAATGTTAGGGGTGCAGGGAAAAAGGGTTTTGATAAGATTATTTCAGATATTAGAAGATTTCAGCATCTTAAGGCAATTGCCATCTTAGAGCCTATAATTAGTGGGTCTAAGGCTAGTACGGTTGTTGATAAATTGGGTTTTTTTTTTACAGATTCATTGTGGAGGCTTCTGGGTTTTTTAGGGATATTTGTTTGCTCTAAAATGGTAAGAATGTGAAGTTGCAAGTTGTGGCCAATTCTAGGCAAACTATCACTGTTGTGGTGGCAGAAGGAAATAAAGTCTGGGTTCTCACTATAGTTTATGCTAATCCAAGTGTTGCTGTTAGGGGTTTTCTGTGGGATTATCTTACCTCCTTACGGAAGTGCTTCAAGGGTCATTGGATGATTATGGGTGATTTTAATGAGATTATTAGTAGCTCAGAGAAATGAGGAGGCCAGAATTATTTCTTTGAAAATGGTTTTGGGGAGTGGATTAGTAGTAACAAGCTTGTTAATATGGGGTTTATTGGTCAAAAAATCACTTGGACGACCGTGAGAGGTATTGGTGAGGATATTTGGGAGAGATTAGACAGAGGTCTTTGTTCAGTGTAATAGAGGACTATGTTTGCGGAAGGATATATTCATCATTTACCTAGAATATCTTCGGATCACTGTCCCATTGTTCTTTGTCTAAATAGTAATCACGTACCTCGTAGTAGCCTTAAAACTTATAGATTTGAGGCTATGTGGGTAAAGCTTGGGAGATTTGACAATTTGGTGGAAACTAGTTGGAATTCGAGTGGGGCGTACACTTTCTGAAAAGATATCGAACTTGTCTAATGCTCTGAGTTTGTGGAATAAAGATGTCTTTTGGTGTATATTTCGTAAGAAGAGGAGGAGGATTCTAGCTAGATTACAAGGAATTCAAAGGAGTATTGGTGAGAGATTTTTACATGGATTGGCTAGACTTGAGTCTAAACTTAGGGAAGAGTGTAATCAAATCATTGAGCTTGAGGAAATTTTCTAGCTTCAAAAGTCAAGGGATTCCTGGCTTAAGAAGGCGGACAAAAACACTAAGTTTTTCCACCTTGGTACTCTAATTGAATAGAGATTTAATAAACTGAAGGCTTGAAAGATAAGGAAGGGGTTTGGAGGAGTGACAAAGAGATTATGAAGAACATTGTTGTTTCTTATTTTCAGATACTTTTCTCTAAGAAGCACGCTAAGGGTAGTTATAATATCTTACCTAACTTGTTCCCTAGGTTGAAGGAGTGTACGGTCTCTAAGCTTAACAATAAGGTGTTTGAAGAGGAAGTTAGAGGTGCTCTGTTTGGAATTGGAGGATTAAAAGCCCCTGGTCCGAATGGATTTCCTACGGTCTTTTTTCAAAATCAGCGGTCTGTGTAAAAAAGATATGGTTAGTTTGGTTGTGGATAGTTTCAAATTAGGGTCATTTCCTACTTATATCAATCAAACCATTATTGCTTTGATTCTTAAAGTGTCTAGTCCTCTCAATATGACTCAGATAAGACCAATCAGTCTTTGTAACTCTACTTATAAGATTATAAGCAAAGTTATTGTTCAAAGGCTTAGGGTTCTTCTGCCCGAGCTAGCTTGTTACTCCTAACCAAATAGCTTTTATGCCTAGAAGGCAAATTCAAGATAATATTGTGGTGGCTCAGGAGGTCCTCCATAAATAAAGAACTATGAAAGGGAAAAAAGGTTATATTGCTTGGAAGATAGATCTTGCAAAGGCCTATGACAGATGCAGTGAGATTTCATTAGAAACGTCATTGTGGAGGCAGGTTTTAATGGTAAGTTTGTTGAGCTTATTATGTGGTGTATTTTGATTGTGCAGCATCAGGTGATTATGAATGGGGAAAAGACGAAGACTTTTAATCCTGGTTGTGGCATTAGGCAGGGAGATCCCCTCTCACATTATATTTTTTTCATGTGTATGGAAAGTTGTCTCATTTGATAAACTACAAGCTTAGCCAAGGTCTGTGGAAGTGTGTGAAGATCTCTAGAGGAGGACCTGAGGTCTCGCACCTATTTTTTACAGATGATCTTATTCTATTTAGTCAAGCTACTAGTATTCAAGCCAAGATCATGAAGGATTGTTTGGATGAATTTCGCAATCTTTCCGGTCAGCAAGTTAGTTTTGAAAAGTCTAGAATTCTATGTTCTAAACATCAAAAAGACTAATGCTAGGAGAATTGTTAGTGTCTGTAGGTCCCCTCTTACAAAAAATTTGGGTAAGTATCTGGGTATGCCTCTTATTCATGGTAGGATTACCAATCAAACCTATGTCGAGCTTGTTGAAAAAACTCAAAAAGATTGGTGGCTTGGAAAAGTGACTCCCTTTCTTTAGCAGGCCGTGTCACCTTCATCAAATTTGTTACATCAGCTTTACTTGTTTATACTATTCAGTCAGCTAAGCTTCCTGGTGAAATTTATCATAGGCTGGACAAAACTAACAAGGATTTTTTATGGGGTCATACTGAGGCTAAAAAGGTTGTTCATCTTATTAAATAGGTCACTGTTTGTTTGCCTAAGAAGGGTGATGGTCTTATTATCAAGAGAACGAAGGACATGAATCAAGCTCTCCTTGTTAAAGTTAGTTGGCGTTTGTTGCAAAAAGAGAAAGGCATCTGGTGTGATCTTCTCAATAGCAAATATCTCAAAACTTTTTCTCTTAATGTCTTTCACCACAAAAAAGGGAGTGTTTCTTCAAGCACATGGAACGACATTGTTCATGGTGCTAAGCTCTTGAGTAAGGGGTTAATGTGGCGGGTTAGCAGTGGTGAACAAATCAATTTTTAGGTGGATAATTGGGTGCTTGGGATTGGTGTTCTTAAGTACCATGCCATTACTAGAATCTCAGAGGATGTTGTGGCTCAAACCATAGATTATTATCTATTGAATGGTAGGTGGAAGGTTTCTGAACTACATTCGGTCATTCCTTGTCACATTGTGAACCTTGTGATCGATATCCACGTTGGGGATACTCATAGTGGTCCGGATAGAATTATAAGGGGCTAGAGTTAAGGTGGTGATTTCACTGTCAAGTCGGCTTATGACGGTCAACTTGATGCTGATTGGTGCTCTCCTTGACCTTGGAAATTTATATGGACCATTAAGCTCCCTTCTAGAGTTCAGCATTTTTTATGGGTGCTTCTTCATAGGAAGATTCTTACTAATCAACGGAGGGCTGGGCGGGGAATGGATATTGATGTCTTTAGTCCGAGATGTAAGTCTAGTATTGAAAATGTTGATAATCTCCTTCGCAATTGTAAGGACTCGGTCGCTGTGTGGGAGGGGGTTTGTAGAGGAATCACTAACTCTAATTCTTTCAAGGGTGATCTTGATAATTGGTTAGCTGAAAATCTATAAAATGGAAAGCTAAGGGTTGGTAATCTTCCCCACTACTTGGTGTTTGCTCATGTGCTGTGGTTTATTTGGAAGTGGAGATGTAGACAGGTCTTTGATGATGATTTTGTGTTTTCTCAGTGTCCGTAGTCGATCATTTTCAGGAGTGTTAAGGAGTGGTTGGATGCTAATGTGAATGTGTCTAGGAAGGATATTGTTCATGTGCCTGTCAAGTGGATACCTCATAGTGAAGGCTGGGTGAAAGTGAACGTTGATGGTAGTTGTGACAAAGATTTGGGTAGAATCACAACTGGTGGTGTGATACGAAATCACTTGAAAGAACGGGTGACTGGTTTTGTACTGAACAAAGGAATTGGCAGTGCTTTAAAGGTTGAGCTCTCTGGGGATTTTTTGAAGGTCTTTTCTTGGCTTGGAGAGCTAGATTCAGGTGTGTCATTGTGAAAATAGATTCTTTAGTTATTTTGCACCTTCTGTCTCAGAAGTCTATTGATAATCACCTCTATTTAGTATCATTCAAAATTGTAAAATCTTAATGGATGCTAATTGGGATTGTAGAGTGCATCATGTATTTAGAGAAGGGAATAGGCTTGCGAATGGCTTAGCGCTAGACATGTCGGTGGTTCGGTTTTAACCAGTGAACCGAACCGGAACCAGACCATAAAAAATCGTAACCGACCATCGTTTGAGGTTCAGAATCGGAACCGCTACAGTGCAAGGTTTCGGTTCCGGTTCTTGTTTTAATGGAAACATCTGGTTCGAACCGGACTGGAACCAGCGGTTCTGGTTCTTTTCGAACCGGTCGGTTCTATAATTTTTATTATTATTTTTCAACCCTAATTTGCACCACCTATAAAATCTCTTATTCTTTCAAACCCTTCAGCCTTCAACAGTCAACACAACTTCTTCTTTTTCTTTCAATCAAACTCATTCTCTTAACCCACCAAAACCCATGACCACAAATCCAAACCCATGACCGACCGTCTATGAAGAAGAAAGAAGAAGAAAGAAGAAGAAAGAAGAAAGAAGAAAGAAGAAGAAGAAGAAGGAAGAAGAAGACGATGAGGCGTGATGATGATAAATCCAGACGAAGACGCAGACGCGTGATGAAGATCGATCCAGACAAAGATGGAAGACCATTTGTTCCAGAGAATCCAGACCAGTCAAACGAATAAAGAAGAAGAAAAAGAAAGAAGAAAGATGATGATCGATCATCGATCAATCTGGGTTGATTTGGGAGAGAGAGAGAGAGATAAATATCTGTGTTGATTTGTGAGAGGGAGTGATTTGGATTTGGGTTTGGTTTGAGAGAGAGTGATTTGTGTATTTGTGTATTTATGACTTGTGAGAATTTGAGAATGTGAGTACTGATCTGTGGATTAAAAAAAAATTAAGAACCGAATCGTCATTATTGCCAAACCAGAATCGGAACCGGAATCGAAATCGAAACCGAAACCGGAAGGTTCCCCTTTCTCCGGAACCGAAACTTCTTCGAAGTGAAACAGTCGGTTTCAAACCGAAACCGAACCAGAACCGAAACCGGCGCTATGTCTACTTAACCCGTCTCGGGAATGGTAAAGAGTATGGCATTCATATTTTTGAAGAGCCTCCTTTTGAAATTATTGGAGTGGTTGAAGCAGATATTTGTGGCCTGGTTTGTTCCAGGCGTTGTTTTATTTAGTTTTCTTTTTTGTTTTTGTTGGGCTTGTAAGTTGTAACCCTCCTTACCAAAAAAAAAATTAGATATTTTTATTGGGTTTTTATCTCATCCTATCTGTATACCTCATTAAATTGGAACTCATTTCAATCATATAAGTGTGGCCTCAACGGTTATTTTGTTATCCTATGACAACTCAAGAAGAATCAAACAAATTTCAAAAAAAATAAATTATTTTGATGTGATGTAAATGTAAGAAATCTCCAAGGTCCAATAACACCCACAGAAATATAACTTGAATATGATCTAAGGGGTCGTTTGTTTTTTTTGTCTGAAAACTGAACAGTTCTAAATTTTTCTAAAGACTGAATAGAGATTAAAATCTGAACTTGAATAACATGTTTTTTTTTCTCATACCTAAATATATTATCAACACGTTTTTTTTTAAGTAAAATTATTTGAAAATAAGTAATTTTACACTTATACCCATATTAAATAATTATACATATAATATGGAATAAAAAATCCAAAAATAATAATTATATATTAACATATATGATCATGATCTTCTTCTTCGATTACAAACAAACTTCATTTTTACTAAGAAAAGAAAAGTTTTTTATTTCAAAAAATAAAAGGGACAATAGAAAAATTCACACAAAACACTATATATATATATACTTATATACATACATCAATCTAATATCATAAAATAGTATTGATATTAAACACCAATATGAGAAGTGATTATAGTTCTTTTTTATTTTTAAATCTATTTTAAATAAGTAATATATTAAAATAAAGATTTCTATGCCATATATAATTATGATGAAATTGAAAATATATTATATATAGGGGATAATATTAGAAGAAAAGATTTTTGATTGTATTTAATACAATTAAGTTATTTGTAATTCAGTGAAAAGTCGAGATTTTTTACTTTTTATTTTAAACTGTTTCTTCGTATTTTTAAGTTATTTGACCGTTTAAAAAAAACAAATTAATAATTATGATTCAGATCCATTAAATTTTAAATGAAAATAACAAACTCTTAAATCGATAAATACCGGTAAAAATAAATAAATAAATGAATATATATATATATATATAAGCTTACCGGTTGGTACTCCACAGCTAAGCAGGCAGGCCCTATCGACGGGAATTTCACGAGTAATCTTGACAACACACGAAACGTCCACAACTGTGTACTCGGTAAAGCTAGACACGCCCAAAAAATGGTGCACCAACTCTCCATTCTTGTCCCTGAACCTACTTGTTCCGTCTCTTGGCATCACATGCCTGTATCTGTGTGTGATAAATTTGGAACAGTTGTTGCTTTTTGTGGACTTGCAGTCTCTACATTCTCCACAATCTGCATTAAACACTGGCAGCACGAAGTCTCCTTCTTTCACTTCTTCTACATTTTCTCCAACGCTCTCAACAACACTATTGATTGATTCCACCCACAGCAAAACCATATATGTTAATGTTAAGAAAAAATCTAATTCAATTCAAAAACTTCTATGAATAAACCCCAACAAAAATAACAGCACCGTTCACGTGCGATGACGTGTCAACCGATCACATTAATTAAATGAACAAATTACCCGGCGGCCTCATGCCCGAAGATTCTAGGGAAGAATGCAGCTGGTCCCTGGATTAGAAACATTGATCGGGACATCCGGTGATTATACTTAAAAAGTGTGTTCATTTTGTTTGATTATATATATACTTACTGCCGACATTTTCCAGAAAGTAACATCGCTGTGACAGAGTGATGTGCAGAGAATCTTGATCCGGACTTCCCATGCTTTAGGTGGGTCTACTTCAATCTCCTCTATCACAAGTGCCTCTCCTGGGTTTCTGCCGATTGCAGCTGTTGATGAGGATGATAATGATCATTATAAGGCATAATAAAAACATATAAGATAGATAGATACAGGTATCATTGATCAATTGACAAAAGAAAACCTTTGCATCTTATAACTTTTCCGGCAGTCTCCATCAATCACAGTTCACAGCTTCTCCTGCTCGAACAAAGATCAACACAGAACACAGAGGTTTTTTTTTTGGAATAAAGACAGAACAGAGAGTTATACTTTTTTTCGTTTATGATTGTCCGCTCAATTATTAAAACATTATAAATATGGGTTACATATGAGATACAGTCGTAAAGACAAGGGCTGACCAAGGACCACCGTAGAGCTAGCCGTCCAAATTTACAAAAAATTGTAAAAAATGTGTATTTTACATTTTAATACTATGTTTTTATCTTTTGTTGTCCGTCCAACTTTAGACTTCCAGTTGTGTCTCTACATACATATGTCTTTTCCTAAATATCCATTTACTAGTAAATAACTAGAAATGGAAATAGAAATAGACAAACAATAATATACTTTTCTATTTTTATCTACCTTTTAATTTTTTTTGAAATTTCGCCTATAAAGTATAACAAAAACACCCTTCTATTTTGAATTAAATTATTTAAATTATATTTTTCTTGATTAATTTAAATTAAAATATATATGGAAATATTGGAGGTCAAATAATGGAGGTATGCAACAAAAACATCTGACATCACTTACCATACAAGCACAAATTTCCCATACCTTCAATTTCTCCCAATAAAATTTAACAGTTTGTGGGAAAAAAAATTCCTTTTAATAAAATTAAAATTAAAATAATTCCACAAGAACTAAAACCTACTGACCCATGGTTAGTTGTAATGGTATACTATTTCTGGTCCTCCGACCAATCTCATCTCATCCCATATGAATTTTGTAATTGTTATTATTGTTATTATTATTATTATTATTATAATAATAATAGAATCAATCATATGAGTTGTGAGCCTCTGCATATAATTAAAAAATATCATGAGTTTTGAGCTGTGCATAAAATAAAAAAAATATTTTCTGCAGTTTGACAACTCAAATAGAATCTATCATATGAGTTTTGAGCTGTGCATATAATAACAAGATTATAGTCTGCAGTTTGACAACTGATAAGCCGGCACATGCCACCTGTTTATATTAATCTTATGCTCGAATAGTGGCATGCTTCCAAAATTAGAATCAGACGTAAGATGTGTACTCGTAAATTGGATATCAGATCAACCGTTTAACTTGGTTTGTAGGTAAATAACACTAGTTTAATCTAACAATATTTCTTTTTGAGTTGTCGTAATAATATTTTTTTAATAAAAATTTCATATTTGGTAGGAAGAAAAAGGGAGAGGAAAGAAAACGGTGGAGGGAAAATAATATTTATTTTAATATACTATTAATTACCTAAGTTACTAATTTGCCCTTTAGTCAAGAACCTACTACAAATAGGGAAGGCATCTTTACCATTTTACCCTCCGATCATTGACGGAATTTTTAAAAACCCTAACAGAATTTAACGGTAGGGACATAACCCATAAACTTAAACTATAGAGACATGTGTAACCAATACTGAAACTAGAGGGACCAGAACGTATAATAGGACAAACTAGAGGAACTAAAAACATTTTTACCCTATAAATAACACATTTTTCTCACCCAGTAGTCTTGCCTCACTCCACCCTAGTCCAACACTCCAACAGCCTCACAAGTCGCACCTGGGGATGGACATTTCCTCCATGGAGCCCTACCCTTGGGGGTAAATTTTTCACCCAAATAGAGTTTGGGGGTAGGGATGGGGGCAATTTTGCCCCCAAAAACTAAATGGGGGTGGGCCCCCTTTTGCCCCATTTGCCCATACATGTTTATATACTGTTACTTTATATTTATTTTTTTTAAAAAACTTTAACTTCATTACTCATTTACTCTCTACTAGCGGTGTAAAAATGGACTGGCCCGGCCCATTAGGGACGGCCTGGCCAGTCCATTTCTGGAAACAGGCCTGGCTAGGCCTGACACGCGACGGTGTCCTGGGCCGGCCCTGCCCGGCCTGTTTCCAGAGAAGCAGGCCCGGCACGGCTCGCCGGCCTGCCTCAGGCGGGCCGTGCCTGCGTGCCGTGCCAGGCAGGCCAGTCGGGCCCCTCTGGCGGGACCGAACGGGCCAGGCCTAACGGGTCTGGTCCGTCGGGTTAGTTTTTTGGTCCATTTTTTTTTCCAAATTACGTTTTTTTGGATTTAGGGTATAGGGTTTAGGATTTATAGTTTATGGTTAAGGGTTTAGAATTTAAAATGAAAATGAAGAGAACGAACAATTATTAGGATTTGAAATGAATAAAGAGAACGAACAATTTTTTAGTTATTTATTTATTTTTCACTTATGGAATTCAGTAATACATATCTACATGATTGCCTCATTAAAAACCTTACCAAGAAAAACCCAGTGGGATAAAAACTTGGTAAGGGAAAAAGAGTGCAACCATTTTACAACTTACAAGTAAATAATAAATACATATGTAAAAGTATGACCTAGTTCTGGCCCTGACCACTACCTGAAGGGTCATTAATATATAGATTGTCGAAATTTAGATTAAGTTCTTTATCTACAGTTAGATTTTGTAACCTTTTTTTAGCATGCTCCCAATCCCGAAGGCATGTTAATACCTCCACCATCTCTGGAGACAAACAGCTTTTTCTTGGTTCAATTATGCGTCCACTGGTGCTGAAAGCTTGTTCTGAAGACACCGTTGACACTGGAATAACCAGTACGTCACGTGCTAAGTGTGACAGAACTGGATACCTGTACGTATAGGTCTTCCACCATAACAACAAATCAAACTCTTCCTTGTCTTCAACAGCATCGAACTGTGTTTCAAGGTACCTAATAAGTTCGGTACGAGAAGATGGGCTAGATCTTTTCCGTGAAGAAGTACTTGCTTATTTGTCTTTTTTTTCTTCGTTTCAGAAGGCTCCAACTTGTTTGCTTCGGCTCTGTCTCCGGTCGTGTTGATTGGGGGATGTCAATGTTGTCAAACCTGGTCTCATAAATATGAAAAATCTCGAACAACTTGGTTCAAATGTCAGTAATTTGTTCTGAATAATCTATTGACAAATTAATACCAATAAACTCAAGCAAAACTTCTAAACCAGATAATTTAACCCTGGGATCTATTATAGCACTTAAGGCATAAAGTAGGGGAATGTTAGCCCAATATTTTTTCAACTTTGTCTCCATGACAACAACTGCAGCGCCTAGATGTTAATCTTCTCTATAATTGTTTAACAGTTCAGACATTTCCACTATCTGATGGATTGCCTGGGAAGATGTGGGGTAATATACCCCGGAAAGAGTTACAGTGGCATTGTAAAAAATCTTTAAAAATTGAACAAAAATCTTTGCCACATACCAATCGTCTGTGGAAAGTAATTTTGGACTAAGTTGTCCTATTTCGGTCAATTTCATGTTATAAAAACATGTAATGGTTGTATCATATTCCAAACAATTTTGCAACATTAAATAAGTAGAGTTCCACCTTACCGGCATATCAGTTTGGAATCGTCGGGGTTTGAGACCGTTTAATTTACAATGTCTCTTGAATTCACTGAATCTAGGATTAGAACTGCAAATCCATGAAATGGCATCTCTGATGCGATCTATTTGGCCGCTTACCTGCTTTAAACTAGCCTGTACAACTAAATTTATAATATGGCATGCACACCGTTGATGGAAGAAATAACCTCCATCTTGCGGGATATTTCTTGCAACAAACAATGCAATAGAGCTAGTATTTGCAGATGCATTATCAAATGTGATTGAAAGAATGCGATGAGTGATTTCATAAGTTTCTAAAACTTTCATTATGACATTAAAAATGTTTTCTGCGGTATGTGCAAAATCCATAGGACGAAAACCAAAAATTCTTTTTGTTATCCTCCAATCAGAATCTAAATAGTGTCTCGTGACACATAAATAGTCCTGTTTGGAACATGCATTCCAAATATCAGAAGTTAATACAACAGAGACACTTAAATGTTGTATTTCAGCAACTAAGTCATCTCTTTCGGTTTCAAACAATCGTATCAAATCATTTCTAGTGGTGGTTCTAGAAACAGGTTTATGTTGGGGGTTATATGCAGATGTGATTAATTCTTTATAAAATGGACTCTCACCAATACTGATCGGTTGATCAGTTTGTGCAATGTATCGTGCCAAGCACTCTCTAGAGTGTATGGCGTCGAACTGTCACGACGTAACGGACCCGTCTGGGTGCCGTTGAAGCTGTGTCTGGGTTGTAGTATCTACCTGTCCATGTGCAGGCATACAATTATGCATATGCCGTCTCAAATGTCCGGTTCCCCCCGTACTTGTAGCATAATTCTTATGGCAAAACTTACATTTAGCTCTGAGGTCAGACGCCCCGTTTGGGAGTGTCATTTGGACTATGTTGAAACATTGCCACACATCTGATGTTAATTTTCTGGGACGTGATGTTGGTGTAACGCCGGAACCAGAAGGTCCCGCTTGAGTATGGGTCGGTTCTTAAATATCAAATTCATCGTTGAGCATATTCAAACCGTCCGGAAAATAAGGCTGCTGGTTAGGATCCATTATCTGAATAAAAATATGAGCACTATAGTAGTTAATAGTCAAATTAAAAATCAATATTTACTAACAGTAATCTTAATTTACTAACAATAATTACTATAACTAATACGACACTTACAATAATTTATTTACTTAAAAAATAAATTAAATAAACAAAAAAAATCATAATCTACTGACATAAAATTTTAAATTCACTAGTTCACTACTACAAATAAAATTGATAAATTTACTAACATAATATATTAACATAAAATTGATGATTTGAACCACTACTCTTAAATTTACTATCATAATCTACAAATGAAAATTTTTAATTTATGAAAAAAACAATATCAAACGTAATTACTACACTTAACATTCATCATTTACATATTACAAAAAGTAATTTCAGTAATACAAATTAACTTTCTAAATTTATTAATAACAAATATTAAAATTACTACTAAACTTAAAAATCTTAATAAACTAAACAAATAATATTAACATTAAAGCCCAAAAATTGATAAACTAACTAACTAAATAGATAATGTTTTCATTAAGTAACTCAAATCTAAACATAAACATATAAATTTACTATGAGAATATGTTAGACCAAAAGTAATAACAAAATTGTACCTTTAAAATTTGGTGTGTTGGTGGAAAACGTAGAGAATTTTGTAGAGAGAGTAATAACCAAAATGAATGAAAAAGTTTAGAGAATTGGAGAATATATTAGAGATTGAGATTTGAGAGAATGAGAGATTGAAAGAATGATAGAGAGAGTTAATGGAAAATGAAATGGATGGAAGTATTTATAGAAAAATTAGATTTGTGGGTCAAAATATAATTTAAAATATTGTAGGGGGTTTTGGTAAATTTAATTTCCTCCAACAGCTAGAAATCAATTCCAGCCGTTGGAGGTTTTTTGAAAAAAAAAAAAAAAAATTGGGCTGAACGGACCGGCTGATCGGTCCGCCTGGCAGGTTAGACAGGCCTGGCACTCCGGATTGGCGTGCCAGGCGGGTCGGCCTGCCGGGCCTCCTCCCAGCGGCCCGGCACGCGCCCTGGCCCTCTTCCTTCACGGGCCGTTCCCAGAACGGCCCGTGAACTTCCTGGGCCGGCCGGCCCATTTTTACACCACTACTCTCTACCCATTTCCCTATATATATAGTGAAAATTGTGAGATATGTCATTTTTTGTTTCTATGATGTCACCGTTTTAATAACTTAAGTTTAAAAAGCACCTATTATGGTAAATTATTCAAATTACCCTTAAATGATCTATTTTTTATTCTTATTGTGCTTCCATCTATACTTTGAAAACGATAACTCATCTCTCTCTCTCCAAAAAACTTGTCTCTCTCCAAATTCTGTATAAAAATATAACATATATTTGTGATCTTCTTTTATATATTTTCATATATTTCTGTGTGGTTTAACAATGTATCCATTCGTTATGATTTGTTGTCCAGTCTTTGTATGAACATGTATAAACATTTTATTTTTCAAAGGATCGAGCATTTTAATTTTGAAAATAGGGTTTAATTAAATCAAGTATATTTATAGCCAAATCGAGCCATTTTTTTTAATATGATCGAGCTTATTTGTGAAAAAAACGAGCATATTTTTTAAAGAATTGAAAGAATCGAGCATTTGTCAAAATAACTAGAATTTTTCAAAGGATCGAGATTTTTTTTTAAAGGATCGAGAATATTTTTTAAAAGATCGAGAATTTTGAGCTTGACCCCCGAATGCGTCTGCGTAGGGCCACTTCGTCTCCGCTCGAGTCATTGTCTAGGCTTCAACGAGACTTTCTCTCTCTATTTCACAACTCGGTTACTGTAAAATGAATGAAAGAAATCTGATGTGGAACAAATATTGGGGGTATTTTTATCCGTTCACCATAATAGATGTCTTTTAAACATAAGTTATAAAAGTAGTGACAGTGTTGAAATGTCACCTCCAATTAGTGTCATATATATATATATATATATATATATATATGTGTGTGTGTGTGTGTGTGTGTGTGTGTGTGTGTGTGTGTTTAATATTATATTACTGTAGTTATTTGTATTAATTTAGATTAAATTAAATCAATTATATATATTACATTATTTGTTGGATTGGATATTAAAATAGGGTGAATCGAACGATTAGAATTATTGAATTTTGAATCTCGAATTTCAAATTTTAGATTTCATATTAAAAAATATTATGGTTGAAAATGAGGGAAATTAGGGACGAAGTTAGGGGAGGTTCCCTCCCCCCAAATATCCCCATCCCCATTTCCCTCAAATGGGATTTAAAGACGGGGTAGGGTGAGGTTTTAGGTAGGGGTGGGCGTTGATTGGACCAGTTCGATTTTTCATAGGACCAATAAAAAACCGATAAAATCCGGTTTTTAAAAAAGTAATCCGATCCAATCAAATTGACATTTGCCAACCGATAAAAAACCAACCGAATTGGATCAGTTTTTTTGGTTTTGGGTCTGATGAGCCAAAATTCTAAATTTCATTTATTACATAGTTAGTTCATTTTTTTGAACCTATTGGGCCAAATTTATTAACATCACAATAAAAACATATTAAAAACCTATAAAATCTAATACAAAATAGTAAACATATTTCAAAATACATGTCAGCCAAATTTTTGTTGATAGCTAATACAATAGTCAATACCAAACAAAATCAAATTACATTTTAAAATCCAATAAAATATACATAATAATTGAAGAGTGAAGAGTGGAGTTAGAATTAGTTTTTTATTTTATTTTATTTATAGTCGGGTACCGATTCGGTTATTCGACTTTTAGAACTAAACCGGACAAAAACCGATCCAACCGATTTTTTTTTTAATTAGAACCGAACCGAACCGATCACCCAATCAAAACTGGTAAAAAACCAATTAGACCGGTTTGATCCACTTGTTCGATTCGGTCGGTTCATTGGCTTTTTATCCAACCCTAATTTTAGGAATAAGAATGGAAATTAGGGTGGGGGATGGGGATGGGGATGGGAGACCATCCTTCGCCCCAATGGGCCCCCACACCCATCCCTGATGGCACTTCATCTAATTCTAAACCACACGGCCACATACAGGTACCATTTTTTTTATAAAAAAAAAAATGCAATACTCTATTGGTTTGCATTCGATTTATGTTCTACGCAGGTACCTTTGTCTCTTTATTTTCCGGTTTTCTCTAAATTCAATGAACCCATGGCCTAGATGAAGATGGTGTGGTTGTTGAATTTGAGGTGAGGCTATGGAATTTGAAATGAAATTGTATCTGTTGGGAAAAAAAAAAATTAAACAAAAGCAACAAAAGGACATTGATTGGAATTTTTATTTTATTATGTTGTTAAAAGGGTAAAGTTGGAATTACGAAAGTTTCAATAGAAGAAATTTTGACTTCCCGGTTTTCTTAGAAGAGCTTCCGATAGAAGCCATGTGTGGGTGGTTTTTGTTGAATAGCTTTCAAATTACATAAGGTTTTTTTTCGAACCAACCAAAATGTTTGCAGGCTGCTTTTGGACTCCAGAAGAGCTTTTAACCTCTCCATCAGCTATGCCAAACAAATCCCAATAAAGTTTTGTTTTGCTCTTTTACTTATTTCTACCAATTCAATAGGTCGTTTTCAATTTGATTCTCCGGTCCCTTACTTATAGCAAACTCTAAATTATACAGTCGTTGAATCAGGACTTCAAATCATATTTCATCAACATCACTATAGTTTTAAATTATTCTAATCGGACGACTTATCATCATCAATTCATCCAAATAATATATTTTATAGGCAATCGTTTAAAAAATTTCTATTCCTTGAATCACGTATATAATTAAACATTATAAATTATTTATTTATATCGTGTTTGTTAACAAAATTTAATTGGAAATATAACTTAATTTCTTGGATGGATGAGGAGAATTAAGTTTTATTTCTGCAAGTACTAAGGTCCACTTAACTGTTGTAAAAAGAATTCTTTTTTTGAAAGAAAAAAAAAAAAAACCGCTTAACTTGATTCATAACAATTTTATGTAAACACCGTAATCACAGATGATCAAGTTCATTTTTTCTTGTTGGGTTTCCTAGCTAGTAAACACATCCTTAATTTCATCAAGAAAGTCTACTCTGTATTTCAAAACTGCAAAGCAGGATTTTAGAATTCCATACATAATTGAAATAGTTAGAACCCTATACTTTGGTCGAAAATGTGATGTATAGAACTATTATTGTATGATATTGGCCCATCTACCGGAGGATGTTATGTACATGGCCACAATCCTAGCTCTGTTTTTATGGCCCATCATTCATGGGCTAAGAAATTAAACCACTAGTTCTGGCAAACAAAGCTTGGCCCTTCTATGCTCAAATACGATCGAAATCCAGAGAAGGTGGGTGTATATTTCTTTCACTAAAATCACCTAATATAACATGCATAGCTTGATTCGAACAAAAGACATACGGTACATTTCAATACATCCAAATTTCCTTTTCTTTTAAAATATCGATAGATATAATACGAACAAATCAAATCAAATCAAAAAAAGAAAAAGAAAAAGAAACAAAGGTTGAAAGATTCCTTGTAAATTCTGATATCTAATAAATCCAGTTAAGAAAAAGACAAAGAAAGATTTGAGATCTTGGCATATCAGAGGATAATTGAGAATTCTCAATTCACACATTTAATAACAATAGTTAATTTTCTTCAATTTTTTTTATTTTTTTTTTACAACTAAATGCATTAAGGTACGACTTAGGAGACGATAATAGTTAATCTATTGGTTTGGTGGTTATCTCGTCATGGATGGATAGAGATGTGGGAACATGTTTTGACAAATTGGAAATACACAATAAGAGGCATGAAAAGAATTAGTCAACAATCTTTCGAAAGCGATATTTCACACCAGAGATTATTACATCATACAAGCGTACAACACTGTTTCTTTTTTTCTTTTTTAATCTTAATTGCTTTTTTATTGCCTTGCTCATTTCCAAACACAAAACAAGAGTATTTGGCTCATTTCCCCCCTAAGAAAACAAACAATCGTCTCTTTTATTATTTTTGGTAAACTAATCACGTTTATCATGACGGGAATAACAAGGGCCATGCAGATACATCGATGCCGTTATATTAAAATTGTGAGTTTTATTATTATATTTTTTTTTTTGTACATATTGAAGAATTTTTTATAAGCCAATCTCATTTATGTTAAATTATTGTAAATTAAAGGCATAACAAACATCGGATCATAATAACCGGGGCAAATCTCAAAATCTGTATAGATCAAATTATAAAAACTTAAAATTGATAGTATTAATATGTAATATATATAGGGAGAACTTTAAAACTAACCGTAAAAAGTGTGGGTTTATTGTTTTTATCCAAGATTAATATTTTTATTGTTTCTATCCAAATATTTACTATTTAGACAAAATTACCCTTCGTTATATATAAAAAAAAAAATCTTTTTTTTCTTCTTCTTCCTATATAAAAAGCAACTTTTTTATCTTTTCTTTTTCTTTCTTCTTCTTCCCAGATCTCAAATATTCTTCTTCTTCTTTCCGGATATGTTTAATTATGTTATACTTGGTGTGTTTAATTTGATATTTGTCCAGGTGTGTTTAATTGATTTTCCATAGTCTTTTTAATTGATTTGTCCTGATGTGTTTAATTAGTCTGTCGTGGTGTGTTTAATTGATTTGCATTTGGTGTGTTTATTTAGTATGTCTTTACGTGTTTAATTGGTCTATCCTGATGTGTTTAATTAGGTTATCGTGGTGTGTTTAATTGGTGGTCTGGTGTGTTTAAGCGATAGTCTGGTGTGTTTAAAGAAATCTGGAAAAATTTCCAGATTTTAATAGATTTTAAAATTTTCCAGATTTCCTCATACAAAAAAAAAAACTTTGAAACAATAAATGTTAATTCTTTAGCAAGGAATTTTTGTTTCAAAGGAACAAAATCTATTTTTTTTATATAAAAAATACACATAATCTGGAAAAATAATAAACAAACATAATATGAAAAAAAAAATCAAAATTAAAAAACCTGGAATTTTTAATTAACAAAATCAAATCTAGAAAAAAATTAACAAACATAATCTATAAAAAATTCAAAAAAAAAACACATAGATTTTTTCTTGAAATAAAATCAAACCTAGAAAAAAAAAAATACAAAACATAATACGGAAAAATTTTAAAATCTGGAAAATTTTCAAAATCCAAAAAAACAGGAATTTTTTAAATTTTGGAAAAAAAAAATAAACAAAACGAAATCTGATTTTTTTAAAATAAACAATACCCAAACTTAAAAACAATCATGAACCACCCTTAAAATCAACAACCAACACTCAATTTTGAATTGGGTCTTCACAACCCAGATCTACAAATTAAAGGAGAGAGAAGAGAAACAAAAAAAAAGTCTAAATGCGAAAATATTCCAATTCGATTTTCAGATATGGCATATAAGAAAATATTGTGCGAATCAGATAAATCTAAATCCGATTTTTTTTATGAATCTAGATCAGAATCTGGTCCAAAATTGGATTCAAAATATCTAATCCGAAATAAATCATAAAAATTTAAAAAAAAAAACTAATTTTAGATAAACAAATTTACAAAAGCACATTTACATTACTTTTTTTATTTAAAGAATTTGTTTACATTGTTTTGTAATGTGAATAATAGATAAAAATGTTTTTTAAAGTCTGAAATTTGATATACAAAAAATAATCCAATTATGATGCAGACAAAAATTGAATTTAATTGGGGAAAAATATGATTTCCATCAAGAAAGAAATCTAAAATTTTAATCTGCAAAGACGAATCCAAAATTTAGATTGGAATGTAATTTTTATTTTAAAAAATTGATCCAGATTTAAAAATCCGAAAAAATTCGAATGATGTGAATTCCGTCCGTTTGACATCACTACCCATCGTCCATTGAGACTCAATCGTTAATATCCTAAATCCGAGCTGCCATCGTTGTAAATGATGTATATTAATTAAAATTAAAAAGTATAAGATCATAATATGGTAATGATTTTTTACCAAATAATATTATGGAAAAAATGTAAATGTTATATATTAACAAAAAAAAAACAAATGTTAATAATATATTAATTGTGCAACGATAAACAAAATCAATGTAACATCTTAAAATAAAAAAATCATTAATCATATTTATATAACTTTTGTAAAGTGATTTGGACACGTGCTCTTTTATATTTACTTAAAAAAAATACAAAAACAAAAACTTGCGGAGGTACAATTAAAGTCATTAATAATAATTCAAAGACTGTTGCATGCTAGAAAAAGAACCCCGGGACTTGCAATATCATAGCTTCCTTTGATTTGATCAACAAATTCATATAAAAGAGAAATGGAAAAGAAAAGTCGAGAAGGAGGCATTTATTTATGGCATTGTATTTTAAAAGCAGTCGCATGATAATTGCTTGTAGATTCTTGTCACCCTTTTCGTACAGATTGATTGGTGGAATAAGTGTCCTTAATGGGCAACAACGGCCCCATCAACCTGCCTTTTACCAAAACTTTGACTCAAATAGTTCCCCGTAAATTTTAACTCTCTTGCTTCTGTAGTATCACTCCATCTACGATCAACTTATTTCTTCATATGTAATTAATTTTTATATCCAAATCAGTTACGAAATTACTCATTCTACATAAAAGTATCATATTTTTAAGTAGTTACTACCTATGACGACACCGCATTCAGTTTATAGATTTCTTTTTGTAACAATGTGAGCAGGTTTACATGATGTGAATACACTAATGACTAAACATCTCACATTTATATCCAATTAATTCTTGTTAATACTCATTGTATCCACTTGAATCTTAATAATTCTCAAATATGAATTTATATATAATCATTTTAAATTTTGTTGTTTGTTTGTACGTAGGTGTATGCTTTTTCGGTTTGCTTTGGATTAAAACTCAATGTCAAGCCAAACCAATATGTATCGGTTTGACTATATTTCAATCCAAACCAAACATATGTGATTTATCAAACCAATTCAAACCAAATCAAAAAAAGTCGGGTTGATTTGAGTTGATTTAACGGTTTAGGTTTGAACCAAAAAAATCAGTTTTTATATTATTATAAAAAAAAATATTAAAATATTAAAATATTTAAATATTAAATATATGTGTTACTTATTATTTTAAAAATTAAAAATATTATATAATTAATAAATTAACAATAAAAGGAATCATAACAGAAAAAAAATAACATAATAACATTCATACTCTAAAATGTATTGGAACGGAGGAGTAACTGTATTTTGATTATTAAAATATATATATATATATATATATATATATAAAGATGAGTAGTACAATGCTAAATGGTTGATGATAATGAATGAGAAGAAAAAAAAATTATTTATATGAGAATCAAATAAGTATAAATAAAAGTTACAAAACTTGATTTTATTAAATATATGGATTGAATTGGTTTGTATGAGTTTTATTTTTATGAATCCAAACCAAACCAATCTTAAATATATTTGTTAAATAATAAACCAATTAATAAATTTTTTAAATATAAAACCGAACCAACCCACATGGATTGATTCAGTTTGACGATTTTTTACCCGTCCCTAATTTGTACTCATACATGGGGAAGGAGGCATAGAATACGTGTTTCTCCTCAACTCAATAAAGATTGTGAGGAGTGGTTGATTTTATTTGGGTTTGGGTTTGGGTTTGGGTGGGGGTGCAGAGAAACAAGAAAGAGAAAATAAAAAGTAGATAAAGAGGTGGAAAGAAAGTGTGAAGAGAGGAAAAGATTATTAGGAGGGTTTTGATAGAACTTTTGATGGCATTGCGATATGTTTAATTAATATAAGAATTTGGGTAATATTTATCCGAACTTATATAGATCTAAATTAATGACTCTAATTTATTTTTCTATTTATTTCACTTTTTTATTTTATTTTTAAATATGAAGTTTTGTTCTTAAATGTTTTATATGAAAAAAATCGGAAAAAAGATGAATATAAAAAATATTAACTTAGAACAATTCTAACTAAACGTCAAATTGGTGTAAAATCCAATTCCAAAGCACAAGATCCAACTCATAAAATCTTCTTTTGGTGCAACAATGAACAATAGTGTGCCAATATTGGCATGCTGCTATTCCGTATTTTTTTTATTAACTTAATTAATCAGATCAATCTAATCAAACTCTATTGTTAATAAAAATCTCTAATAAATTACTTTGATCCTAAAATTATATTTTTAAAATATGTTTTTTGGTTTAAAATTTAATATGAAACGTTTAAAAAAAAAATAGGGTAAGAATGTTCCCGATCAGTGTAAAGATCGGTCTTGAACATCTCATATCACAAAACAAAAAACACGAGGCAATCTCCTGACTCCTGTTCATTCATCTATTCATACGAATCTATTTTTACTCATCCTTTTAAAGGAGTATACCCTCCTCTCATATGAATACCATATATTTAGGGATTAATTTATTCCGATATATGATAAAATTTATATAAATTTATCCTTTTTATAAACACATCATATGTATAATATTCATTCTTAAAGAATGAACCAAAGTGAACTCCATTTATACCGTATCCGGAACGGCTACTTGACCACTTTGGATAATCCCAACAAGACTACAGTCACTACCATTTATTACCTCATTTACTTTTCAATTCAATTGTTAAAAAAAAAAAAAGGAAGAAAAAAAAAAAAGAAACACATTAAGACTTAAGAACGTGACTCAGTGAGTTGCGGGGCGTGACACGTAGTCGATGAAAAAAAAGACAAAAAAAAAATAAGCAAGCAATGGAGTAGATAAGCATAGCGAAGTACGTGCCTTCTTTTGCGGGTCATGTCTTCCTTTATTCAAAACAAAATTTACAAAGCACCATACATATTCTCTTTTTTTAATTTTAAACTCAAAATTCATAAAAATTTGATAGCATAATAGCACAGTCTTCTTCTCTCGATCTGTGTGATAGTTTAGTGTCCCCACTCGCCGACCCTTTAAATCGGCCATAAGTTTGAAGAAAAAATCCCCACCACGCAGTCGCAGACACATAGACGTAGCTGCTTCTGTAGACACACAGAGGAGATCATTAGATCTACTGCTGCAGACACACAAACAGAGCACAGACATATAGAGAGAGAGAGATCGTGTGACTGTGAATTTTTTTTGTTTTTGTATTGTGATGGATAAAAGCTGTCATTCTTCTGGTGAATCCAACTCCAACAACACCACAACATCATCATCAACATCCACTAGTAATAGAGATTACTACCTCAAGCATCTCAACAAGCTCTCTCACAAGATCTCTAAACAACCCACCGCCACCACCACTGCTCCTCCTCCTCTGATCAAGAAACCCAGCACTACCTTTGATCATCAGAATCCTAATCAGCCACCTCAATCCGCCCAGCAGAATCTACAGCAGCAGCAGCAGCAGCAGCATCAGCCTCCGGTTTATAACATCAACAAGAATGATTTTAGAGATGTGGTTCAGAAGTTGACCGGGTCACCGGCTCATGAAAGGTTTTCAACTCCTCCACCTATACATCAACCAAAGCCTCAAAGCTCTCGTCTCCAGCGTATCCGTCCTCCACCCCTCGCTCATCTTAGCAGCCGCCCGCCTTCCATGCTATCCTGCGCCAACCCCCCTCTTCCACCTCCTAACACCACCGCTACCACCACCACAACTAACAACAACGGCAGCAGTAGTGGATTCATACAACGACCGACGGCACCTCTATCGCCTCTGCCTCCATTCCCGTCCGTACACGCGGCGGCTGAGTCTCCGGTGTCGGCCTACATGAGGTACCTCCAGAACTCCGTCTCCGCAGCCGATCCGAACTCCAAGCCGCAGTTCTCGGGATTCTCTCCGCTTGCTCCGTTGGCCTCGCCTCGATGGAACAACTTCAACGCTTCGTCTCAGCAACAGGAAATGATTCCGCCGCCGGCGTCGCAACCACAGCAACAGCAGTTTCAACTTCCGGCTTCACCGCTACCGTTCGGCTGCCTGAATTCGCCGCGGTCATCGAATCCTTTACTTTCTCCGAATCTGTTTTCGCCGTCGTCTGGCCAGTTAAATTTCCCGCTTTCGCCGACAGTGCCTGTTCCAAGCCCTAGATGGAGAGGTCTCTGAGGTAAAATTACATCAACGGCGTCGTTTTTTTAGGGGTTTTGGGTTTTATTCGTTTTTCTTTTGTTTATTTTTATTTTTGTAAATCTCTTTTATTATTATGGGAGTAGGGTTTTTTAGATATTTAATTACCAATACCAGTTGTTGGATTATTAACCAAAAACAAAAATCTAGCACTGGTTAGTTAGAGTTGTTTTGTAAATTTTGCTATCAAATTAAAGGTATATGTGAAAAAAAAACACAGAAAATACTTAAACTTTCTCGTTGCATTTGTTGGATATTTGATATAAATTATAATTGGATGTTCTTCTTATATATGTTTTATTGGTTTTGTGGATAATTTTTGTCTTGTGCAAGAATATTTTTATATGACATTCGAAACAATTAGTATTTTTAGTATTGTAAGTTTTAGTTTTGTTGTACATTTTTAGGGCTAACATGATTGGGTTGCTTTTATCCTGATATCGTCAAAATATTCTATTGTGGTGAATGTGAACAGTTGCCTTATTCATGATTTTAGGCATCTGGTCAATGTAAAATTTAATTTAGAATGTGATTTGTGGCAATTATGTATCTAAACCGAGTTGGGTACGGAGTGCTTGATTGATTCTGGGTAGTAGAGGGCTGTTGATTTCACTGGTGGGTTTCTTTAAGATGTGAGAAAATGATTGATGATGGAGAAAAGTCTTGCAAGGCTTTGGCTTCAATTTGAAGTGTTAGGCTGATAAGGTTTGAAAAAGTCGTTTGAAGGATATCCTTGTTGGGAGGGCATAATGGAGTCTAAAAGTCTGCCATTGTGACACAGTCACAGGAATTTTCTCTGAAGCTTTTTCTTGAATATAATGATTTGTTTTTTTGATTCAAATGCTTATGCTATTTGAAGTCCACAATCAAGTCATGTTCATGCTTTTAAATTCTAGGAATAAGAATAAGAACTCGGTAGATTTCCATATACATCTTTTAGGCTTTAATTGATACTGTTAGTTTTGGATATTCATATCTTTCTACGAAGAATACGAGTGTGATTTAACTTTCTGCATGATTCAAGTAATGATTCTTACATCAGGTGTGTACGCTTTGCCACCGGTTCTTTCATCCCTTTTAGAAATCATTGAGCTTAGGTTGTATGGAGAGATAGCAAGCTTAATTAAAAACCATATATAGATTTTGAAGTTTTATTAGATTTTCTTGGAGAACCATATTATATAATGTTCCGCTACTCCTATAAGGTATTCTTTAAATGCAAATTAATTGGAAGTAGGGTAAAGATAATCAGCTGATGATTTCCAGTTATCGACCTTTGGAGGTTAGTTGCAACTTCTTAAAGTTATTCTTTAAATGCAAATTATTTGGAACTTGGAAGTAGGGTAAGAGAATCAGCTGATGATTTCCAATTATCAAACCTTTGGAGGTTAGTTGCGACTTCTATAAGGTATTCTTTAAATGCAAATTATTTGGAAGTAGGGTAAGAGAGTCAGCTGATGATTTCCAATTATTGAACTTTGGAGGTTAGTTTCTCCGGACAGGTGATTCCAAGGCTCCATTGAATAGGATTCTTATCTGATAGAATTGTTTGGTAGAGGTCGGTATTGAGTAAAATATAAGCAACTTTTCAGCTCTTGAATAGTTATTATTAGTGATAGTGACTAGTGAGCAGTTTTCTTGATGCAAGGTATACACCATTTTCACAGCAGTGCCTACCAATTGTTTCAACTTTGTCCGTAATACTCAACTTTGTTAGTCAACGATAAATGCAGAATACCTAAAATCTGTGAGATTACCTTGTGCATCCAAACATTTAGTTATTTTCAAGTAAGGTTTAGTCCTTTGTAAGGTTTGAATTTGAATTCTATTGTGGGGATCATAGAATTCCCTTAAATGGAAACAGGATCTTCACTAGTGTGAAATGATTCTTCATTTCTTCTTTACAATAACCAATGGCAGAAGTGAACTCATGGTTGACTTGGTGTACTCGTATTGTAGTTTATGATAGTTTTTTACCATGATAAAATGCTAATACAAGTGTGGGGACCTGATGAGATCCATCGCGACCGGTATGAGTTGGAATGCAACTCCCACTTTTGGGGACGGGTGGTCTCTCCACATTCTGGGATTTAATGGGCAAATAAGGAATTCGAACCCCTTTGAAGGGAAGTTTACAATTACTGTAATAAGAGTGGATGTGGTGTTAAGACTGCTGACGGTGACTGACACCTCTTGTAAAATCTCTTATTGCCTGATAACCTTATTCTGTTAGGATTTACTGGATTGCTGGGAATATTATCAAATATCAGTCGATGTTAAATCTAGTGTTTACAGTAGTGGGTGTAAGGTTGCTTGGAACACACCTCCAACGGGAAACCAGAAACTTAATACTGATGCAGCTGTCAAGCTGAATGGGGTCTATGGGGATGTTATCGCCTATTGGTACCAAAAATACTGATGGTTGGGATGAACAATGCCAAGTCCACTAATGGTGATGTCGTTTTTGTGGTCGAAGATATTTGGGCCTTGTGCATTGAAGTCCATTAATGTTGATGTTGCTATCTCCAAGATGGAGAATGGGACGCTAGCCGAATTTTTTTAACTTCTGGTTTATCTGTTTAAGTTGTTACTAAAAGAAATATTAAATAACAAATGGACAAAATTTGACAAAGAACTCTGAACAATAAGGTATAGGACTCAGACAAGTTGTTTACGGAAGGTGTCTTCATTTGTGTTTTACAAATCCAATTGAGATATATATCTATATTTAATTATTTTTCTTTCAGTTTCTTCCATAAATATGAATTTAGATCCTGTACTAATCTGATATTTTTCTTAATCTCATTTAATCTCATGACACATAAGTATTGCAATGAATGTGTGGTTAAGACACTACAAAAAAAGTGTCTATTAGCGACCAACTATTTTCGACGGCTCTAATTACCGTCGGTGATTCAGCCTTTTTCGACAGGTATTTCAACACCGTCGAAAATAATAAAAAAATTAATACCATATTTTCGATGGCTAAAGGCTGACGAAAATAGTCAAAAAATCGTTAAAAATGACCCACATTTTCGACGACACTGTTTTATATTGTCGAAAATGATGAACAAATTAATATAATTTGGTATTATTTTTTATATTATTTGTTACAGTATTGTCATGAAAAGTATAATTAGTTAAATATTATAATATTAATAAATAAATTATAATGGAATATATTTATGTATGTGATAATTTATATACTACATTAAAAATAACTTATAGGTCAATATTTTAAATGCATCGCAATATGTACTAATTTTTTTATCACTATATTTTTTAGTGAAATCACTCTATGAATTTTTTTCACCAAGTATTTTAGTTCAATTTTGAAATATCAATTAATTTTAAAAAAACGTAAGGACACATCGGGCTAAATTAATCAAGTATGAAATATATCAAAATTATTAGTAATTACAAGAACATTTGGTTATTTTTAATTATGTATACTAAACATGACTATATTAAAAAAAGAATGTTCTAAAAAACATTTTTTTAATATCTATTTGTATATTTTATAAAATAATTATAAATCTTTTTAGAAATGAGTTTAAATTATTAATTAACAAAAAATATTAATTTTTCACTAAAATATTGATTATAAAAAAAATGGATATAAAATGCATTACCAATTAAAATATATAGCTATAGTAAAATGGTAAAATCAAATCATACTTTTTCTATCGGATAAAAGAATATTTTAATAAAAATATTTAATTTTGAAACACAATATCATAACATATTAAATAGTATGCAAAATATAGATTCAATTGAATAATGTGTAAAATATATCAATAGTTTTTATATAAATAGTATGTAAAATATATCAGATATCAATTTATACCAAAATGGTAAAAACAACATTTACAATCTTCAAGGTCCATGGAAGTTGTATGAATTATTATCTTGGTGGTTTCCTTTAGAAGGGTCTAAGATTGAGGTGAAACATCAAAATTCAATTAATTTTGACTATTTATTATTATTATTATCGACTGTAAATGACCGTCGAAAAAGTGGTATTTTTGACGGTTCATCGTCCATTTTAAATATTATTTCCGACGCACATTTTCATTTTTTACGATGACCATTACCTTCGAAAAAAGTGGTATTTTTGACGGTCCATCGATAAAAGTTTATTTTCGACGAACGTATTTTCGACGAACGTATTTTCGACGGCTGATTCAATCGAAAATGCGTATTTTCGAAGGGAAACCATCCGTTTCGACGATATATAGCCCTCACTGACGACCATTTTTTTTATAGTGAGATGCGATTGTTTCTATAACCATTTTATCAACAACCAATCACATATTTTAAAAATGCTAGAAAAAAAATCATATCAGTAGAGAATCCAAATCCCATAAATATATGTACATGTTTTAATTTGGTTAGTTATATATAAATTAAAAAATCATTTTTAGACAATTAATTTGAATCATAAAGTATATATAATGCAGTGACAACAATGTAACAAAGATTGGGGTCGGACTCATGCACTAAATTTTTGAAGTTAATATTTAATTAAAAATTGACTAAACAAGCAAACGAATGGAATAGGATGCGTGGATTACTATATTGAAAATCATAACCAGATTTGATCAAATTATCAAATTGAGATTTGCTAGAATCAGTAGCATCTTTTTGGTCACCAAACCACTCTTGACAGATGTCCATATTCTTTTTTCAATTTTCGGACAATGAGCCACAATAAAAAAAAATACATAATTATGTTTTTTTTTTTACAAATTAACCAACTACCACTTGTATTATATTACCAAAATGCTATCTTCATTTCAACTTCGCCTTTCCATCGCTGTGAAGTTGTCTTTTTAATTAAAACCCTATTCAAAATAACATAGATTCTTTTTCATGAAAAAAAAACCAACACTGTATGGTAGCTAAAAATAACACATCCCAAACATTGAGACTCAACAGAAGACAGACCTAATGTAAATCTAAACAGTTACAGTCTAAGATCAAGTCAGTAAAGATCAAATCAAGATAGTCATTGAATTGATTAGTTCAAATTTAAATCTCAACAAATCAAGTATCTTAGTCCCTGATCTCGAACTGATATTGATGGAATTGCTGTATTTGTGAGGACCTTCTTTTTGGACTCTCCTACTCACTAAAGCAAAAGAGGGGGTTTTCTCCCCTTGCTCACATAGAAAGGACAAAAAACTATATTCCACAAGAGCTTTAATCCAGCTACTATGAAATAGTGTTTTCACGTTCGACAGTTTTGATTAGAGATGCACGTTTGGAGAATGAGGATGAATTTTGATTAGAGATACACATTTAGGAAATGAGAATGGATATAGATCCCCCTATCCAAAAAAAAAAAATCCCATTTGAAAAAAATGAGGATGAGAATATTTGGGGGAAATAGGGATGCGGGGGGACCACACGTCCAATACAATTAATCTCTCATTTTACTTAGATTGTTCGACCAACGCCCAGGTTCCACAAAAGCACTCGACCAGCACCCATCTTACTAGTCCAAACTAAGGACTATACAAGTCCAAACGGGGCCTCTACGGGCCCAATACTTCATCTCCAAACTAAGGACTCTACAAGTCCAACGCCAACACGTCCAAATCAAGGGCTCTACGTCCAAATTCTACATTCAGCCCAGACGAATCTAAGGTTTTTAGAAAGACACCATCCAAGATTCGATAGCTTTTGTTTAATGTTTAATTTAGATTTTGTTCAATTTAATTGTTGATTTGAAATTATTTTATTTATTGATAAATTGTTTAACTCGAGCATCGGAGAGTCCTCAACAAGACACCCCCAACTCGCTCAGTTCTACTTTTTTATTTTTTATAAGATATCATAGCGTACAACCTTTTTATTTTTTATAAGATATCATAGCGTACAACCTACTAATTTTTGCTCTACCATTGTCAATGCTCATCGACTTACAAAAATTCAACCGGAGATGAAAGGAGGGAATATGAAGTAAAATTACATATACTTTGTTTATTTTTATTTAATAAATATATATAAGTTCATCAAAATTATTTCTCTTAGTCTTCTCAATTGTTCACTTCATTTGTTGCATTGTAGATTTAAATATTACTAATGATTTATCTTAATCTGTAAATAATTAAAAAAAAATTAGTTTCAAATAAATTCTTTCAAAAAAAATATAATAATTAAAATTAATTTAATTAAATGATTTATGAACCTGTATTGTACAATGAGTCTGGTGGTATTTTGGAAATATAATGGACAATTTAAAGTTTAGGTTACAAATACATAGTTGGTATTTTTATAAATAAAAACATAACCATATCCTTTTATATTGGCTAATTAATTGAGAATGAAAAACTGAATGTAGACAGCTGTCACATAGAGAAGCCGCGCCCAAGAAGGGAGAGTGGTTTCACGACTGAAAGGATGACGAATGATTTATGATTCTAGCAAATCTCTTATGATATTTAATTAGTTTTAAAGTATGTATTCAAATTTATCCATTTCATAACAAAA
Source organism: Dipteronia dyeriana (assembly GCA_032871835.1). Taxonomy (NCBI): domain Eukaryota; kingdom Viridiplantae; phylum Streptophyta; class Magnoliopsida; order Sapindales; family Sapindaceae; genus Dipteronia; species Dipteronia dyeriana. The sequence goes on along the minus strand of CM065296.1, from coordinate 105,862,802 downwards.
AAAAAAAAAATTCATACTAATGAGCGCAAACAGTACAATCCCAAACAACAGATAAAACTTTTTAAGATCGGAATCAATATCAATAATATTATGTTATAGGGATAATTGTACAAACATGCCCCATGTTTATGCAATATAGCACGAATGTTGACATATTGGTGAAACCAACACAAAGGTACCTTGCTGTTAAGTCAGGGTCGTTAGAACTAACAGCCAGATGGGTTTGGGTTTGGAAAGTTCCAAAATGCCCTCAGTTATGTAACTTGCACTGACACGTCATTCTCTTACTTTTATCAAAAGCATTTTCACCTTAAAACATAAGTTAATTGCACTAACTTATCCATTTTTTTTTTGGATCCAGGAGTCCTATATTAACACAAACGTCCCTTACCATCAAGTCAATCTAACTTTAACGGTTGACTAACCTTAAATTATGAAAAAACAAATATAACTCTACCACATGTAGTGGTCAAAAATTGGGCTACATACCCAGTTTAAGAGGCCATTAGAAAATTAATATAGGTTTCTCAGGATATAAGCCGAAAAACCCAATTGGCTTACAAGTCAAATCAGAGCATGTCAACATGTGATCAAATCAACTTTTAAATGAGTTGATTATGATTTGAAGTTATATAGATATTGTTATCTTAAATTGTCAGATCCAAATGAATCAAAACGGACAAAATAAAGGCTTTGTGATCCTCACCCTCGCATAAATGGGATTGGCGTTGAGGTAATCCATGCTCTCACTATATATATGAGACCTTTTTCCAAATAAAGGGGTCCTGTTTTTTTACTCTAAGCACACGCGAAAGCTCTCCCCCACTCTGCCTACATCTTAATCTTATATAGCATTTATTGTGTCCCTAACCTCCGTATTAATAGCTAATCATTCACAAACCTACAATCGACTTGACCATCATTGATCCCTGAGTCGAACCACAAAACCAATTAGAGATTCGATCGATCAAGCTCGACAAAGCTCAACATCGACCACGTCTTAGATTGGCTAACATCAAACAACCCAATCGACTCCATCAGTTGACCAAATCATAACAACAAATAGCTTGACTCAACACGTCGAGCAAATTGGTTTGTTACCTTTTAAAAATTTATTTAAATTATTTTATCGAATAAATATTGATTTGAACGTCGGAGAACCCCCCTAAGGGAACAACCCCATATGTGGCTCGACCTTCGTTCTTTTTTTTTCCCCTCTTATTTTGCAGATTTTCAGTGCACACCTCGACGATACAAATCAATTTGTATATCCGATCGACTATAGTTTGACACCCACCGTAGGGTCCTGACGAATCTTTGGATCATTACATAAGGCGGACATAATCAACCATGACTAACTCCGAAGATATCAAGGCACGACTTGCAGCCCTAGCAACACAATTAACCAAAAGTACGACCCGACTGCAAGGCCACGAAAAAGAAAACGAAGAGGTTCGAGCAAAGAACCGAGAGCTGCAAGCGAAACTTGATCTGATTGCATCTTTGCAAACGAAGGAATAGAACCCGGTTGAAAGCCAACTGCTTGAACTGAATGTCGATCCAGATTCAAGCTCGAGGCGACAAGATAATTGAACAACTAGAGCATCGTTCGATTTGCTACTCGTGGATCTAAACGAACCCGTACTGGCAACGAATGTTAACGCTAACACAACGAATCCGTCGACCCCGTTGGGTGGCAATCAAAATCACGTGAATGCAGATACGGTCAAATCTAATATATATTTTTTATCCTGAAAAGAGATTGAGCTACCTCAAAAAAGGGCAAACACAACAAAACTAAGCTATCATCCGAGTATTTACATGATCGCTATCGCTATTAGAATATCAGTCGATCGACTGATCAAATGTTCTGGTCGAGCAAATAAGGAACTAGCAAATCAAAACCAAAGCTCGACAATCAAAGCAAAATCTAAACCTTAAATGGTCGATATTTCCGTAAAATATCTGAAGGCTCTATTTCCTATCTCAGAATCACAAACAAGATTTACAAACAAAATTCAAGGAATTTTGGATCATACATTGGAAAAAAAAAAGAATTCAAACGCATTCAAAAGACCGACAACCCGGTTTTTCAGAAATTTAACAAAAGCGATTAAACGAAATCAAACAAAAACCAAAAAACGAAACCAATAAAATTAACCCGAAATCAACAGTTGTAACTGAAAAAATGATTGAAGATTCGTCAGAGATACCTGAAGAGCAAACGAATAACTTATGGGTTTTCAAAACAATAAACACTCTGAAAATCTAAGACTCTTCCTTTGCCGAAATAAAGAAGAGTGAAAACTCTGGGCTATATAAAATCCGAAGGGACATATGTCACAAACCTGTGAGACAAGTCGTTCCAAATGACGTCAATTGAAAAGAAGCCTAGTAACCACTCATGAATTCCAAATGACAGTATGGCACCAGTTCAAATTTTAAAAATCTCAATAAACATACCCATCAAGATTTCTCACCACGTTAGCCCTAGAAGAGTTTCTTAAACTTAGGGAGTCAGACCCTTGCACTTAAGTAGAGCTTAACCATACCCATTCGTTGCTCGATGTCCACCATCGTCCAAAACTCCAAAGCGCTCTTATACCTACCAAGAATTATTCGATAAGGGCAGAAAAACCTGTTAAAAACATCGTCTTTTGTTCGAACGCCATCATGTTCAATGTCAACCACAAGGATATTTCGATTTCGCTCGATATGAACTGAAAAAATCGAATTATAATCAACTCTCTTATAAAGTGAGGGACAAACTGTAGTGGTTAAAAATTGGATCACAAACCCAATTTAAGAGGCCATTAGCATATGAATATAGGTTTCTCAAAATATAAGCCCAAAAGCCCAAGGATTGGCCTACAAGTCAAATCAAAGCATGTCAACACGTGGTCATATCAACTCATAAATAAGTTGATTATTATTTGACGTTACACAGATATTATTGTCTTAAATTGTCAAATTCAAATGAATTAAAACGGACAAAATAAAGACTCTATGATCTGCGTCCTCACATAAATGGGATAGACATTGAAGTAATCAGGGCTCTCAATAAATATATATATATATATAAGACGACTCTTAATCTCATATAACATTTATTACGGCTCTAACCTCCACATTAATACATAATCATTCACAAACCTACGATCGACTTGACCATCGGCGATCCCCGAGTTGAACCACGAAACCAATCAAGGATTCGATCGATCAAGCTCGACAAAGCTCAACATCGATCACATCTTAGATCGGCTAACATCGATCAACCCAATCGACTTCATCAGTCGACCAAATCATATCAACAAATAGCTCGACTCAACATGTCAAGCAAATTGGTTTATTACCCTTTACAAATTTATTTAAGCTATTTTATCAAATAAATAGTGACTTGAGCGTCGGAGAATCCTCCAACTGGAGCAATGGCTCGACCTTTATTCTATTTTTTCTTTTTATTTCGCAGGTTGTCAGTGCCCACCTCGACGATACAAATCAATTGTAGATCTGATCGATTACACCACATAATCCCAAATATAAAATATTTTTAATTAAAAATTGAAAAAAAAAAAAAAGATATCGGCCGCTTGCAGAAACATTCTCCAATTCGCAGAGGAACCTCCTCTACGGATTGCAAGGGGTCGTTCTCCAAGATTGACGAGGATCTCTTCTAATAAGTAGTTGATCGTCAAAGTTCTCTTGTTTCCTTCAGCGGTGGAGCTCCACCGTCGGTAGATTATCTTATTTTTTTAAGAAAAAATTGATCTTTCAATTTTAATTAAAAAATATTTTATGTTTGAGATGATGTGGCAATGGTCTATTTAGCTTTCTAAGGCTCAAAGTTAGTCAACCATTTAAATTAACGGATTGACTTAATGATAAGAGAAGTTTGTGTTAATTTGGAGCGTCTTTTTAAAATCTTGCTAGATTTGATAAACTAAGGGTAAAATAGTGCAATTAACCATTAAAACATTTACTAAGTTTTCTTCTCTGTTATTGATTAAAACAATTACATACACTTACATGAACAATACATATTGCATTGCTCACATACAAATTGTTGAAGCTTGAAACACTAATTTGTTTATGCATTCATTAAACATATCTCAAATCAATGATTGTCTTCTGAATAATCTATCCTAGTTCAAACTAATACTCATGATCCACAAATACGAAATAAACTACTATTCATTAATCATCTTGGGAAATTATTTGAGTAATTAAAACCATGAGTCCCAATTAAATTTTTTAAGCCAAATAATATAATCATAAAGCTTTTATTTATAAATAATACAAGCAAAAATATAAACTAGTAAAAGAACAACCTTAAGCAGCTATGTTCATGAAAACACATTGGTATTGACAAAACCTTAACTATTTCCATAAAAGAATACAAAAGCTAATCATAACAAACAAGTATTTGACATGCAACACTACTTGAAGGATCAAAATATCATTATAAACAAAATAAATCACTTTTGCAACACGACATCATCACCCCATTCCAGAAAACACAACACTATATCCCCTTTTAGTTTTTATCAAAACCTGAGTTTTTTCTCACATACAACACAGATTCACTGTTTCAGAACATTAATTGAAAAAACATAAGTAATTTCATACTTGTAGACGATAGGTTACTTGAGTCTTCAAGATGGGTACTGACAACCTACAAAATAAGACAAGATCAAACTACATTGGGCGTGGGGGATCCCTTGAGAGGACTCTCCGATGCTTAAGTTAGTATATTGTATGACAAGATATAAAGGTAAATAAACACAAACCGTGAGTTCGATATGTCAAGCGTGGAGTCGAATGCTTTGAGGTCTATGCTGAGTTTCGACGAGGTTGATTTCTAGCAGACTCGGAGGTTTGCTACTTGATCGTCTTAGAATAGCCAATACCAGGCTCGACTGCTTAGATCGGGCAAGTAAAACGACACAATGGATGTTGTTGAGCTAGAGGCAATTCATGATGAGAGAAAGACATGGAGCAAAAATTCCAGAGCTTTCGCATATGTAAGTTTTCAAAAAGCAGGGCCCCGTACTCTGAGAGGAGGTCCCATATTTATAGTCAAGACCTCAAGTCTCGGTGTATAGCCCATTTATGTGGGCGTGATTCTCGAGCCATTAATCACCCGTTTTGATTCGTGTGAACCTGGTGATTATGGCAATTAGTGGTTGTCTGACATTGGGGTTTATGTAACGGTACAGTACGTGATAATGGTGTGGCCAAGGTTATTAAACGGATCATTTGACCACGTTTTGGATTAACTCGTCGATCAAATGGGTCTGATGAAGCTTTGGACCTGTTTTAACCTGGGCTTTTTGCCATCAAATAGGCGTATTGGGTCATGTTTTGGACCTATTTTACTATGGGCCTGACTGCTTGGCTCCTTTTTTGACCACTAAAATAACCTATTTCCCCAGAGTCAAGACTTTTCAAGTCTTATCAAACAATTGGTTCACTGTCTGTTATTCTTCGCTTATAAGTTCTAACCACTCTTTCAAAGGTTTGGAATAAGTGATGTTCTATGGTTCTAAGTTTCTCCTGATGTTTATCAACTAAAAATGGGTATTTGGGTTGGTGCGTGGGGATTTTTTTGGTGCCAAAATAGGGAGTGTAAAGAGAGCCAAAGGGGTTATATGTGAATATGCGTGTCTTGGTCTTGGTACATATGCATTTTTTATTACTATATTTACTTTCATTCACAGAAAGACGGAACTACCCTTATGGCTATTAATTCTAACGGCACCGAGTTAACAGCAGGGTACCTTTGTGTTTGTTTCACCAAAATGTCAATATTACACATGTTTGTGCAATTATCTCTATTTTTATATATGGCATAACTTTTTTGTGATTGATCATTACAATGTGTGATATTAGTGGTCAGATGTATCGCCTAACACACCAAAGGACCTTTTCTCATTGGTGAGCATCAGACGTGTTAATTGAGGTTGGATACAGTTGGTCGGCGACTAACTGATAACGACATCTTCTTCACCAATGATTCATCAATAATTTAGTTTTACAAACACACGACTCCTGAGTAAGCCGGTCGCCCCTTGTAGTTCAAAATTGATTAGTCGAGGTTGTAATACCTCGTCTTTTAAGTTTTGATATATAATATATGTTATCTATCTAAAAAAATGGATACCTCCGTCTTAAGTTTTAACTTTTAATATATATATGTTAGCAATCGAAAAAATTAAGAGGTATTGTATGAATTTTGTTAACATGGGCCATTTTTAAGGATACATAATAAGAATTCAAAATTAAACTACGCAAATCATATTACTATTTACCTTCTTAAAATTACAACAATAACCTTGAGACGCATGCTACTATTTTCTGAAAGATATATAAACCCCAAAATTTAATTGAACAAATCGTATTTCAATACATAACTTCCCATAATTTGAAAATTCAAAAGAACCTCATTGATTACCTTTAAAGATTACATACTCACAAATTCACAATTAGAGTCTTGTTACCATTTTCTTAAGAGGTGATCTTAATGTGAATAAATTCACGTTAACAATATCACCTACTAAATACACAAGGAAATTCTTATTTTAACTAATAATCCTGTCATTTCAAAGGAAAAGATATGATGTAATAAGGGTTTTAGTCAATCAACACAACATCTATTCACGTCCTAATCGGCAGTCAAAAAGAAGATTGATGCAAACATCAATATCCGTACAGCCCCACAATGCTTAGAACGAAGCGGGTTTTTCACCACCCAATTGGTGTTAAATCCCGCCCCCAAATACAGCAATTCATCAAACATATTTACATGGATTTGTCAATAAATTAGCAACATCACAGAAGCCGACAAGGGCCACAACACAGTAAGCAGATTCGTATCATCAACTAATAATAACACCAAATAATTTTGACATGCCCAACGTAGATATAACATTGAATATCTTCACGTAAATAAGAGCATTCAGAAACACAAAATTAACCCAAGAAAAAAAGAAAAAAAAAAGAAGCGAAAATTTAGTACATTCATGATTTGATAACCAAGACAAGAATGCCTAAAAATCCAAGAACAGGGAAACTAACAACATGCAATCTTCTCCCACAAAAAACACATAGGAGAAGTTCAATCCAAATAAAAAAAATATATAAAAAAACCCTCACTGCTGTTCATTTTCAGCCTTGGGTGCTGCTTCTTTAATCTCGTCTGCTCCATCATCCTGATCCAAATCCAAAACCAGAAATTGTTCAATATCATCAGCATCAAAGACCAATTTGAAAACACAAAAAGTTAAATGACAAAAAGGGATCAAATATAAGACCTGCATATCGGAGGTCCAAAGCGTGAGGTTGTCACGAAGAAGTTGCATGATCAAAGTGCTATCCTTGTATGATTCCTCTCCAAGGGTATCCAACTCGGCAATTGCTTCATCAAAAGCCTGCTCAGTAGTGCAACCACAAACCACATCACCAAACCAATTCATACATCTATATGCCATTTCATTAACTTCCAATTTTTTTTGATTTTTGAAGTTTCAACAGCATAAGGTGCACAAACCAACAAATACAAGTTTCGTACACATTGTAACATTATGTCATCCCAAATCAAGCAGTGTCCTTCAACAGAATCAATGCACAACATGAATGCACACGGTGCTCAATTCAGATTTCCTTACCTGTTTGGCAAGATTGCAAGCGCGATCAGGAGAATTGAGAATCTCATAGTAAAACACAGAGAAATTCAAAGCCAACCCTAGACGGATTGGATGAGTTGGAGCCAGTTCGGCGTTGGCAATATCCTGCAACAAACACCAAAAAAATATATTTGATTTTCTTCTACCATAATCAAATATGATCCAATTAACCTAAACTGTAATTTAAGTTATGATTGTTATAAAATATAAAACACAAATGCACGAAATCAATGTACACAATTAAATAATATATATCACCAAAAAGAGAAAATTATTCGAATAATCAAAAGAGGGGCAAAAGCAAAACAAACCAAAATGAAAAAAATAACAAAGCAGTAAATCGAAGAAATCAACGATAAAAGCATGAGAGAATATAAATTAATGAAAGAGATCGTCACCTGAGCGGCTTTGTAGGCAGTAAGGGTACTCTCGGCGGCTTCCTTCCTCTCGGCTCCAGTTTTGAACTCAGCCAAGTACCTGTGATAATCACCTTTCATTTTCAAATAGAAAACCTTGGAATCGCCGGCTGAAGCCGCCGGAATCAGCCGCGAATCGAGCAACTTCAAGATCCCGTCGCAGATCGAGGACAGTTCGGTCTCGATCTTGGAGCGGTAGTCACGGATCATAGCGACATGATCTTCGTTGCCGCGGCTTTCCTCCTTTTGCTCGATGGAGGATATGATACGCCAGGAGGCACGGCGAGCGCCGATGACGTTCTTGTAAGCGACGGAGAGAAGGTTTCTCTCCTCGACGCTCATCTCCTCGGTCTTATCGACGGAGGCGGAGACTTTCTCCATGTAGTCGACCATCTCTTCGTAGCGCTCGGCTTGCTCGGCGAGCTTAGCCATGTAAACGCTCTCTTCGCGAGCCGTCGGAACTGTTGTTGCTGCTGCAGCCATTGTCGTTTTGCGTTGGTGTTGTTGTCGTACAGAGAGGTTTATAGATCTGAGAACGATAGAAAAAGTGAGTTTGTTTTGAAATGGAAAAAAAAAAGAGAGAGAGGCAAGGGTTGGGGATTAATTGTGGGGGGGAGTTGGAGGCGATGGTTGCGTTCGAGAGGAGAGAGAAAAAATTTAGATGTCATTTGGGCCATTCGATGTTGGACAGAGAAATTTTCGAGATGTTATTTGGGCCGTTCGATTTCGGAGAGTGATTGCCAGGTAAAAGAACTAAAAAAGCAAGCTGGCATACACGGGTATTTTGATTTTTTTTTTTAAATAAATTTATTTCCGCTAAAGGAAAAAAAAAAGTTTTGCCTTTTTATTTAAATTTGAATTTTGAAAATTAGATGGCCTCTGTTAGGTTAGGTGACTTAGGTCTACTTTTTATGTACTTGTTGGGCTTCCACCACCACACAGCCTATTTCTGGGTTTTTCACTTTTTTTTTTTTTTTTTCTTTTTACTATAAGAGTGAGATATGGTTGGATTTTATAATCTCAATTATATAATTGTGAGACTTTTCTTGAATTAATAAAATATGATCGTTCAATCCGATAATGTTTCATATTCGAATCACTTTAATCGTAGATGGTATTAAAAGTATTAAAAAAAATATACAAATTATTATGATCAAGATTATAAGAGCACTACTCTATATATATATATATATATATATATATTATATTAATTATTGTATGTGTTGTTAGGAATATTGTTAGTTTATTAAAAATGGCAAATGGCCATCAGGTTTTCGGCTCACTTGCACATTTTGAATGTTCACAGTGGACGTGATTCATGCCAAGTTGCCAACGAAGAGTAGTGTCAACATGTTATAAAACAACTATTGATCTTACCGATTTATATTTACTTCCATCTTATATCATCAATAAATTTCTCGAAGGGCTTCATAGGCTTTAAACCTTTAACATACTATATCGGATGGTCAAGCACTAACGGTCAATACAAATATCTCAATGTAGTAATATTGTAAGTTTGAGTCATCAAACCAACACACAGTACAAATGTCAATGTGATATAACTTCGGTAAACTTGGGTAAAACATTGACATGAACAAAACAAGTATTTTTTAATTTTGATTCAAATGATGGTTTTACTAATCAGAATAAAAAAGAAAAGAAACAAGTTTATTGAAATTGAAATCATCAAAAGAGAGCTTAATTCCTTATAAGAGATGGTGAAATTAGTCAGTTATCTTTGCAACAAAAACTTAATTATAGAGTCCAACTAATATAATTCCCAATATCTTCAAACAAATTGAGAGATCAATGATTTATTAAATCCAATCCGGATACATTTTGTTTGTTCAACTTTGGTTTTGGTTAAATTACAAATCTAATACGGCTTGGAATACAACAACAGTTTAGCGTGATTTAATAATAAGGACGTTTATCCGGTCCGATAAATTAATTTTAAATAGCCATTGCCTCCACTGATATATAAAATTAAAAATACATATCCTGGAATTATTTGTCCACAATTGCAGACCGAGTCATTCAGGGTCATGTCAATAAAATAGAAGAGCTGTTTGCAATATACAGCCAGGCAAATTTTATTTTTTAAAATAAGGGTTCTTAATTGAGTTTTCTTTATGTACAAATTGGACTGACTCAAGTAATCTGTAATCAACAAAAAAAAAACTTTTGGCTCATTTCATGGCTCTATCTGTGCCACCAAACAATTAAATTAACATAAATATCCATAATTTTTTCTGAAATTTTGTATGCTACAATTTGAAAAATCCCTTCTGCAATTGATATGGTTGCAGGACCTGTCTCAATGTCGGTACTTTTTACTTTTTACTTTTTAGTTGTGTTATTATAAATTTAAGTAATTACACATATCCTATCTTAGGTCTGTTTATTTATAAGGGTTATTAGCATCTGTCCCGAACTTTATACGTATACGAATTCAGGGATGAATCCAGTATTTTCTATCCGGCGGAACTGAACTACAAACTAGTTAGAAATCTTTTTAGAATTTTAATAAGAAGATAGATTTTATTAATACAAAGTAAATACACAACGGTCATTCATAAGATATAATAAATCAAACCTCTCAAAATATATGTTCCCACAAAATAAAATAAAGTCAAGAAAAAAACAAGGGTTAGTTTTCATAAAAGTTCTCTCTCGTGAGAGGAACAATCGTAAAAGTTACGGTCCAATAGGTTGAGAGTTTCTCTAGCTAGGAGGAGAAGGTGGTTGTGAGTTTTGTTTTTCTTTCTCAGATCTGTGTATGTGAATACTGTTTCGGTTAGATGACTAAATCTGGTATCTTCATAGGTTCTTCCGAATTAGTAAAGTTGTGCGAGACTTTCTCTTTCAAACAAAGGGTCGATCTTTCAGATTAAAGGTGAAGAAGCTAATCAAGTGGGTTGGGTTGGGTTGGGTTGAGTTGGGTTGATTGATGCATTGTGCAACTTTAGAGTCATTTTTATAACGTTGAAGTGGAAGCAATTACAAATAATATTTTAAATTAACATAAGAGATATTGGGTTGGACTGTACTTAACAACTTGTATTGGGCCTATTTGGCTGTATAAATTTAAGTATCTAACATATTAATGAGTAAACTTAACATATTAATAAAAAAACTTTTTTTTTTTTAGAAAAAGGCGGGGTTGCAGCCCCGTACAACCCCCACAATCACTCGCCCCTGACATCAGGGGCGGATCTAGAATTTTCTATCCGACGGGGCTGAACTACAAACTAGTTAGAAATTTTTTTAGAAATTTTTTTAGAACTTTAATAAGAATATGGATTTCATTAATACAAAGTAAATACACAACGGTCATTCATAAGATATAATAAATCAAACCCCTCAAAATGTATATTCCCACGAAATAAAATGAAATCAAGAAAAAAACAAGGGTTAGTTTTCATGAAAGTTCTCTCTCGTGAGAGGAGCAATCGTAGAAGTTGCGGTCCAATAGGTAGAGAGTTTCTCTAGCTAGGAGGAGAAGGTGACTGTGAGTTTTGTTTTTCTTTCTCAGATCTGTGTATGTGAATACTGTTCCGGTTAGATGACTAAATCTGGTATCTTCATAGGTTCTTCCGAATTAGTGAAGTTGTGCGAGACTTTCTCTTTCAAACAAAGGGTCGATCTTTCAGATGAAAGGTGAAGAAGCTAATCAAGTGGGTTGGGTTGGGTTGGGTTGAGCAAGTTGATTGACGCATTGAGCAACTTTAGAGTCATTTTTATAACGTTGAAGTGGAAGCAATTACAGATAATATTTTAAATTAACATAAGAGATAATGGGTTGGACTGTACTTAAAAACTTGTATTGGGCCTATATGGCTGTGTAAATTTAAGTATCTAACATATTAATGAGTAAACTTAACATATTAATAAAAAACTTATTTTTTTTTAGAAAAAGGCAGACGGGGCTGCAGCCCCGTACAGCCCCCACAATCACTCGCCCCTACACGAATTTATATTTTATTTCTGAACTTTTTTTTTAGACATTAAACCCCCTGAACTCGTGGAAATTGACAACCAGTAATATAATGGGGACGGAACCCTTATTCCGTTTTCTGACCTAGACGTGCACATCACGTATCAAATGACTAAGGGCAATTTAGTCATTTCAAGGTTATCTTTTGGCACAGATGCCCACTCAACTATACGCGAATTCGTATGTTGTCCACTAAACCTTTTTTTAGATATTAAACCCCATGAACTCTCATTTATTGGTAATAATGGACGAACTACTTACAGAATCCATATTCCGTCTGGTTTTACGTCATGTATGCGTCACGAGAAATTCCAGTTAGGGTAAAATGGTAACTTTGTATTAAATTAAATTAAAAATGAAAAAAAAAATCATTTCTTCATCTTCAGATCTCTTTATCTCTACCATCTTCTGACCAAAATACAAACCCTAACCCTAGCTGCCACAGCCGACACCGACACCACCACCTAAACATCATACCTTAACCCATTGAAATCACAGTAACCACCACACCTGACCACTCTGATCTCATCTCTCTCTCTCTCTCTCTCTCTTGATCTCATCTCCCTCTCAATCGATCTAGGATTGGAGGTGGATTTCAATCTGGGTTTGGTTGTTGATGATTTGAGTTTATTTGTTAATGGGTTTGAGTTTTACGATAATGATAGTGGTGGTGGTGGTGGTATTGATGTTGGTAGCTGAATTTTGAGGATGTTACTGGGTTTGGTTGAATGTGGTGTTTTGGTTTAATTGTTTCTGGGTTTGGGTTAGTGATGATGGTGATGTTAATTTGATTTTTTTTTTATTTGGTGTTGGTGGTTGATTTTAGGGGTAGTGTTTGTTTTTGATTTAAGGGTTTGTGTTTGATTTTAGGGTTTAAGTTTTTGTGTGGATTAGTGTTTTTGAGTTTTTAGAGATTGAAATTTTAATTTTGTTTTTTTGTTCTTGGTTCTTTGATCTGGATCTTCACTGAAGAACAAAGTTTTATTTTATTTTATTTTTCTATGTTCTTTGGTGGAGATCCACTAATGAACAAATGTTGATTTTTTTTTCTTGTTCTTTGTTTTTTGTTAGAGATCAAGTTTGGATCTCTATTTTTTTCTAAAAAAATGTTTTTTTATTAAAAAAAGAAAAGAAAAAAATAATTTAACGTGTTATTCCAATTTTACCTTTACTTATAAACACACGTGCAAGACACGTGACGTGAAACAAGACGAAATCTGGATTTCGTAAGCATTCCGCCCGTTATTGCCAATAAATGAGAGTTCATGGGGTTTGAATTAAACTAAATTAAGTTAAACTACGAAAGCAATTAACGAAAAATGCTGGTTTGTGATCAAGAGATGAAAGACTAAGTAACCGATGCTCCCCATATGTGATACTCAATGTTCATCAATTAATTCCATTAACAATATTCAATTCAAATTCAGGGTTCATTATCATCTTAATTATGCTATCACTATTATTCCTATTCGGGTTTAACCACGTGTTCTCAACCACTACTCACTTTCGTCGAAGGTGTGAGCAATAACCAAAAACCTATTATGTGCAAGAATTTGTGAACCAAAATTATATCGCATATTCTTATATCGAGAACAATTATACTCATTCAATAGAAAAGTAATTAAGAGTACCTATAGTCTTATAACGCAATCTCAATTAATAAATTATCAAAACCCTAGACTGGTATGAATTAATTTCCACAAATTAACACAAGTCAAGAATCAAGACATGTAATGAATTGAATAAACCTGAATTCGATTTGATAAATAACTTATGGAAGTTTTATTCATAACCACATAGGCTCAAATCGATTCTCTAATATAGATTTAGCTATACATAGCAAAAATAACAAGAGAAGAGAAATAATAGATAAAACCCATTGAGGGCCTCCAATGAATTCTTCGAATCTTTAATGTTGAATCTTCTTCGTCTTACAATTCTTCTATGTACATAAAGGTGGATGATAGAGAATTGTGTGATGTGCTTTTGAAAGAAGGATTAATGATTGAAAGTTGTGGTTGTGGTGTCTGCTTTGAAATAAAATATGAAGTATTTATATGTTTTCCACAAAATAGGGTTTCAAGAATTCTTGAAAAAAACAAGGATTTTGCACGACCGCTCCCTGTACCGCGGTATGGACACTTGCATGTGTCGCTGCCAGTTTTGGAATGTTAACACGGTATGGACCGCGGTTGAGGTAAGTGCATGGACAACAGTCTTGACTGCGGAAAAGAACAGGAGACCTTTTGTATTTCACCACTTGCTATGTCGCGGTTGGTGCTTTTGCATCGACAACAGTTTGGACAGTGGTACGATTTTGCCATTTTAATCTAGTTTAAGCTCCTTTTGCTCAAAAAATAACATCCAATACTTCTTCTAAGGAATGTGACATACATATGCTTAACAAACACATCAAACAACCTAAAATACTCAAAAGATAAGCTTCTTATAGAGAAAATAGGGGTTAAATGCTAATAACCCTATTTATAAACACAAATAATTTTCTAAAACCAACGATGATTTCCCTCCATGTTAGTCAATTATGAATATGGTCAAAGCTAACGGTTGAAAGGATGTTTTTTGTCCTTTTATATTTTTAAAAATATTTTCATTTGAAAAATATAATGAAAATATAATTTAATATAAGAATTTGAATCTCGAGATGAACGGTGGACATTTAGATTTTTTTTTTGTTTTTCATTATTTTGGTTTTATTAAATTAAGTATAATAGGGGTATTTAAGTTTTCTTACCATTCAACACATAGACAATGGTTAGATTTGATAGTAAAACACTAACTAGTAAGGAAGTTATCGTCAGTTTTCAGTAAAGTTATTTCCGCCTCTATATAAGCTCAAGTAGGTTGTGTAGTTATTTGTTATGATTTGTGAATTATATATCTATAAATGCATCAGATTGCATACTAAAGTGATGGTTATGTTATGTAGTGGAATACAATCTGTAAGGAACTAAAATATATTATAAAACTAAATCATCACCAATATGAAATCAACCCTGTTGGTTTCGATCAGTAGACTAACTTTCCCTCACCATACTATTTGTAGTCAAACTGCAATTAAAATATCTAGATTAGCTCATAATTGAATTATTGAAACGAATTAACATTTTTCCTACTCTATTATTTCGAAAATTCAATAAAGTCTGAAACCTGAATGATTGTTTTATAGAATTCTATTGAGTAACCTTCAATATGATCTTGAATTCTTCTCAGCTGGCACTGGAAAAAAAAAAATCTAATATGCTGATGCCACGAAGATGACTTTTTGTTACAGTGGACAGTTTCTTGTGTGCACATTTATTGTTTCTCCCAAAGTGAACAAAAAGTCCAATAAGATATACTAAACAAGCCCATTGTAACCTAAAAAGTCTGGAGAAGCCCCCTGGTTTTTACAAGTCAGCTCTAACTATATAGATACTGATCATTTAGTTAAGGTTGATGAATTATGATAAATTACTACTCTACAAGAAGGAATAATAATCAATGGAAAAATTGTATACGATGGAGGAGAGACCCAAAATACAAGTGCTTTATGATGCCTGTAATGGTATCTTTTCTCAAAAGGAGCTTCCTTGTTTCCAACAAATCCAATGGCTCAAAAACATCTTAGGTACTAATCTATCAGGCTTTCTTATATACGTTTTTTTCTTTCCAGATTATTAGTTTGTAAAACTTGAAATCATGATAAATGCAGACATATTTGAAGCTGTTGATGTTGGCATCGATGAGTTTAGCTTGCATGGAACTCCGCAGGGATTAATTTGTGGGCATACGGTCTCTGATATAACTTACATTCATATTCACGAGTGTGACAAATTCTCGGTTAGTAAAAACATGTTTGAGAGATTCACATATAATTTAGGTAATGTGTAATTACGTACAAAATGAATTAATAAGATTGTTAATTTTGTATTTATAAGCAGATAGGTGTGTTTTGCTTCCCAGCAGGGGCGGTATTTCCTCTTCATGATCACCCAGGAATGACAGTGCTTAGCAAACTCCTCTACGGTTCCCTCTATGTGAAAGCCTACGATTGGCTCAAGGTTGAGAAATCCAGCTGCGGAATTATAAGTAAGGATTATTGATATTGATTAACATATATTGTCAATCTTGAATGTGAGGTTTTTGTTTAAATTAGTTAGTTAGGTAAATAATTAAATTGATTTGGTTTTGATCATTGTGGTGATGAGTTAAGGTGGAGTAGCAAGCACGGTGATGGATGGTATGTTGAATGCACCATGCGACACTTCAATCTTGTTTCCAAGAAGTGGTGGAAACATTCACAGCTTCACTGCATTGACTCCCTGTGCCATTTTGGATGTGCTCTCTCCACCATACTCTCAACAACTTGGAAGGCCTTCCACTTATTTCTCTGACTTTTCCATTCCCTCTCTTCCCGGTAATTAACTAATTT
The DNA here is from genome assembly GCA_032871835.1 of Dipteronia dyeriana. Classification (NCBI taxonomy): domain Eukaryota; kingdom Viridiplantae; phylum Streptophyta; class Magnoliopsida; order Sapindales; family Sapindaceae; genus Dipteronia; species Dipteronia dyeriana. Next base: position 105,846,275 of record CM065296.1, on the reverse strand, counting down.
CCGAAGGTGATGATTCATGATGGTATGACAAGACTTCGATATCATGTTAGTAACCATTAAATGAATGGCGAAACAATGTTCTGATACGACTGGATATGACCCGGGCCCACCTTTTTAATTTCTCTTAATTTCTTTTGTTATTTACATTTTTCTATTAAAGTTCCAATAGTTTTTCAAATTGCCCCCAGTTTCTTGGAACTGGCTTTGCTACTACACTGGATCAAAAAGCTTACTCCCACAGAAAAGTTCTCAATGATATTATTTAAGTACTATAATAGAAATCAAATTATGAATGTTATTAATATGGTTGTGGTATGTTTTGGTTGATAAGGGTATGCAATACTGGAAGAAAAGAATCTGCCAGAAGACCTAGTAGTTAAAGGAGCACGATACCTTGGCCCCCGGTTGAGGTATGTATGTATCGACTTCAAGAGGAAAATGCTTTTGAAACATCATTCACAAGCCCGACCTTATTTAGGCAGCACTTCTAGCAATGCTGAATTGGGGAATGTGTAGCTTCATCTTCAACACACATATGAGATCTGTACATAAATACCGTGTAAAAATAATGATAAGAAAGGTTGATTATGTACAAATATCTTGGGAAATATTTGTATTAATCAATGTTGGCAGATATTTCTTTTCTTGTTCATTTATTTCCAAATCTTTTAGTATTAAATTAAACTAAGTGAACCCTAAGAATTAGACTGAAAAATCAATGAAATCCGATAAAATGTGAACTCTTAGGTGACATTTGGTTACCATGGTGGAACGAAAATTGTAATGGTAATGAGAATGTGAATTGTAATGTTAATGGGAATGAGAATTGGAATAGAAAAGAATAAAAAACTGATTTCTTTGTTTGGTTGGAACTTTAAAATCAATATCTGAATCAATAATATTTTGTTTGGTTAACAACTGAATGGAATGAAATCAACTGTATTTTAACCAAAATACCCCTAATTATAAAACATTTATAATAACATTATATATTATGGATAATAATAATAATAAAATATGAAAGTATATATAATATTATATATATATAATAATCAATATAATATAAATATATATTATATATTGGAAATATTGATATTATTCATATTAATATTAGAAAATATAATGTTCATTTTGGATAATAATAATAAAATATAAAAGTATAAATTATATAGTATAATTATATATCATATATATATATATATCATATGTAATAATATAAGATATGCAACAATAATATATATATAATATTTTTGGAAATGATGGTATTTTTGGAATAGAGCTGGGGTATAAAGAGAAATTGTGTTAATGGAATGAAATGAGTATTCTATTGGTTTTTGGATGGAATACTCATTCCATTGTAATTTAACAAACGAGATAAATAGAATAAATTTCTTTCCATTCCATCCAACCAAACATCACCTTAACGAATATGTCCAGCTCGCTAGCTTGCTGTGAAGTATGAATTTGATAATTCTAGTCTCAAGGTTTTCTAACGCTATCATATCTAAAATCTTATCAAAATGACGTTTGACAGGAGCCCCAACAAAGTTTACGATAAAATTCAATTTATATATAAAGCAAATAAATGAATGACAATTCGGTAATATGCTTTTTGAATTTGGAAATATTGGACTAATATTGGATTTGGGCCTATTGACTTATTTAATGATACAAAATTAGTTGGCTCATAATCTATTGAACGAGCATTGAAATTGGTCCGATTGAAAATGTATAGAAGTTTAATTATAGTGCTAAATTCACTCTCTCACGAGTACTAGTAACATCTTTTTCTTTCTTCAATTCGTATCGTGTACATACAATCTTCACATCAATAAATTCTCCAGATATATTTGATCGACGACTAGATTTCTTTAAGATACCACACCCAATAAACTTTGAATACTTTAAGTAAAAAGAATATGCATCTATCCTGTGAATCAAATTTCATTCCCTTGTACGACTCTAAAATATTCTCACATTCATCATCCTCCCAATTATCATTTGCATGCTCAACAGTATCTTTGTTACATTTTGCCAAATTTAAATCAAAATCTATGTTTGTAGTAACCTTAAAATAAACACAAAGGCATTTAGTTTTTAATCTACCAATTGATATAAAGCCTGAAACATGATTTCAAAATAAAGAAGTCCAATTTAAGGATTTAATACAATCCAATAAAATTATTTGTTAATAGTCAAATTCGGCAAGGGTCCAAAGAAATTTTTTTCACCCAATTAGCACCTGATAGAAAGCGTCTCCAAACACCGGATAGGTACCAGATACAATGGTATACCACGAAGTGCAAGGCCTGGCACAACCTAGGTACCTTGACATCATCGAAGTAGCAAGATGAAGCTCCTGCACTCACGCGGACCAACTGGTACTTAAGTACCTTGGCATTACCCTGTTAACCAGTTGAGGTACTTATCTTACCTTTCCAGCAGGAGGGAAGATGCCCATGAAACTTCAGTGAGATCAACCAAACACCTCGCTACCAGAATGATACCTCGAGGTCTCTCGCCAGAGACACCAATCAAGTGCCACGTCGCCAGAATGATACCCTAGGGTACCGCGTTAGCAGGCTGGTATCTCGGGATACCTCGCCATCACTATAAGTCAAGCACCACCTCACCATGATGGTATCTTAGGATACCTTGCCAGCATACGTGTACTCCAAGATACTCTACCACATCACCGGGTCAATGCTTTAAAGTACCACACCGATAACAGAGGAAGTCAAATCTCCAAGGTGTAGGCAAACTCCACATATGCGTAATTATAGTGACAAAGTTCAAAAAGAAAACAAACACGTTTCTTGTCAAGATATCCTCCATCAGTCGATTCTCTAAGGTCAATCGCATTAAATGGAAAATCCCACCAAATGGGGGACGAAGATCAATCTAGTGATCTTTGAAGTGTACCTAGCCACTTCATGTATAAGTATAAGGTTGAAATCGACTGGAGGAGGAGGCCAGAAAAAACGATTGAGTAATCACTTGATTCTACAATCTAGAACAAGCCTAGCCATCGCTGTATAAAGTTGTGTCCACTTATCAATGGATACGAGATCGCCACCTCCAGATTAGTTAGGCAAGAGAGATTAAGATTGAGAGTTTTCACACCACAGTATTGTTACCATTTCACTGTATTCATCACTTTATTTGATCAATAATATTATCCACCACATCAACGTTCCCTTTCAATAATCTCGCTTATTTTTTACAAGTAAAAACGGTACAGAAGGTACCAACCCAGACCGCGATTCACCGTAGTCGTGGTCTTGAGAGTGTTATCTGAGATTTCTTTTCTAGAGCGAATTTTTGGTTAACACTTTTTGGCACCGTCAGTGGGAAAAAGTCTCACGCTCTTTATAAAGTTGTGTATTAGTTGTTTTTGCATGATCATGAGGGTTCGATCTTCCCAAGAGCATCCCGAAGCATCTGGGCATCAATATGTAGCCTCTACCCGAAAGGCTCACAGGAAAGGAAAGACGTCGAAGCACCAGAATCCGATCTCAGCACCGATCGGTACCGTGCAAGCCCTGATCCCTCCGATGATAGGTCAGGTCATGCTGGAACATCAGGCCGTAACTTTCATGGAAAGTATTCACCAACGGTTGGTGGCAGAGGAAATTACCCCTCAACCGGTGGAACCCAGCCCCCGCAAGGACCCCAACAAACTGGGAGCTAGAACCATTGTCTTTGAACGGTTGAGACCTCCACCACAAATATCGGTCCATGAGAGGTTGGGAGCTCTACCCTCAGTCCGAGACTGGTTAGAGACCATGCCCCCATAACCGCTCAGGCAGGCCCATTATCAACCTAGATAAGTGAAATCAGTTATCGACATCCCCCAAGAGAGACCTTGCCACACAGTTAGACCAGTGGATACCAGGAATAAACCCAGACCCGAGGCAGAAGGTAGCCGGAGAAGCGCCATAAGGGATATTAGACTCAAAGGTAACATGGGTGAGGCCTCTGTCTTCATTAAGGGCTCCGATAACAAGGACTCTGAGGTTGAATCCAAGAACGTGGGGAACAAACACCTGAGGGATCAGCTGGCCCAGATGCAAAGAGAGATCCAGGAATTGAGGAAGGGTAAGCACGAAGAGGTCAAGAAGGATCCTCTGAGCGAGATGAATGCCTCTTCCACCAGAAGGATCAGGGAAGCCGAGCTTCCGCCCAAACTTAAAATGCCAACGGACAAGTTCTCAGGCATTGAGAATCCTTTGAGTCATTTGGAGAGCTTTGTCCAGTAAATGGAGGTCCAGAACACTACCAGGGTTACCATGTACCAGATGTTTCCTACCACATTGACAAATCATGTGAAGACATGGTTTAGGAAGCTACCGGCGGGTAGCGTGGATAGCTTTACTAAGCTGTCCAGTGATTTCGGTTCGCAGTTCCAAGGAGTCAAGTTGCGTCCAAAGTATCCGATCCACTTGCAATATGTAATCCAGGAGCGCGGGGAAACACTCAGATCTTATGTGCAGAGGTTCCATAAGGAGGTCATACAGATGAGGGTTTTCACCGAAAAAGAGACCTTAGCCAATTTCCGTAAGAACCTATAGGTCGAGAGACTTTACAAGTCTTTCGTGAAGCACCCACTTGAGACTTATCAGGAAGCCTATGATAGGGCGTTGCTACAAGTCGACCTCGATGAGTAGCTCAGGGTCAAGATTGAGCACGATGACATGAAGACTGTAAAGCGCTAAAAGAAAGAGGCACCCAAACCTGCACCAGGTCCAGAAAGCCCAGAATAGGCCACCCAACCGATCTACATATCGCCCACCACATCTCCAACCTCAGCAAGGCAGACCCCGCCTCGGGCTACTCCTCCTCAAAGAGTGGTAGCCATCGCAACCTAGGATGAGAGAGGTTATATCCACTATACCTCATTGAATGCCTCCCGTGAGACAATCTTTCTTGCTATCCAAGATAAGGGCCTTCTCAGAAAGTCGGCTCCCATGAAGGCATCAGTTGACGTAAGAAACCGATACAAGTACTGTGACTTCCATGAGGATGTGGGGCACAACACCTCAGAGTGCTTTGGTCTGCGTAACTAGATCGAAGCACTAGTGAAGGGTGGCTATTTGGTTGAGTTCCTACATCAAGTTCAAGATAGCATCCACACTAGCAAGGAGGTTCAAGCCGATATCCGAGATCATGTGAAAAAAGAGAAAAGGAGAACTGAAAGATCTGATGCAGCAGATTCAGGTTATCCATACCATTAGTGGAGGACCCACCCTGGTTGGGACTTCCAACAACTCAAGGAAAAACCATGCCAAAAAGATACCTCAGATTGATGAGGGGCATGGTGTCTTCAAGGTTGACCAGGGCTCATCAGGAGTCTCCTAATCAGCACAGATTATTTTTACTGAAGCAGATGTGTACAATATCGTGCAACCGCATGACGATCCCATGTTGGTCATAGTACAGATCGCTAACTGCTTTTTCTACCGCGTCCTGATTGATACAGGGAGTAGTGTGGACATCTTTTTCAAAGACACTTTAGAAAAGCTCAACCTGAAACGGTGATGTTACAACAGTTGCATTACCCGCTTGCACGGGTTCACAAGGGACTCTATTACACCAGTAGGAGCAAAAATTCTATCGGTTATCATTTGTATTGTGCCTCTACAACAGAACATCATAACAGACTTCATTGTGGTTGACACCCCGTCGGCCTACAACGCCATATTACGAAGACCTTTCCTATCTATACTAAAAGAGGTATCTACCATAAAGTCCTGAAATTTCCAATGGGAAACGAGGTAGACGAGGTAAGTGGGGACCAGCATGCGTTCGCCCGTAAGTGCTACGCAGTTTCAGCCAATCCCGCAATACTAATGAAATGGTACACGCATGTAGTTGTGGTACAAGAACATGAATAGTCAGAGACAGACTTCGAGGTCCCAAAGTTAGTAGAATATCCGGAGGGCAATGTCCATGTTGAGGACTAGGAAAAAGAAGATAGGGGATGGGCCAATGGCCACCTCGTTGATGAGCTAGAAGAAATTCATATTAAGAAAGATGACCAAACCAAGGTAGTCAAGGTTAGGGAAAACCTAGAATCGGAAGTAAAAGAAGGCCGGATCCAACTCCTCTGGGAATACAATGACATATTCACTTGGAGCCATGATGAAATGTCGGGAATCCACATTTCTTTGGTAGCTCATAGGTTGGCGGTCGACCCCACTTTCAAACTGATTAAGCAGAAAAGGCGACATTTCAACACCGGAAGAAATGATGCATACAAGAAGAGGTTAACAAGTTGATAAAGGTCGGATTTCTTAGGGAATCTTGATACCCTGATTGGATCGCAAATGTGGTCATGGTCATCAAAGCAAATGGAAAATGATGCATGTGCACCTGCCCGAATGATAGCTTCCCCATGACCAAAACCGATCAGCTAGTGGACTCTACTGCAAGAAACAAGCTCTTGAGTTTTATGGACATGTTTTCGGGGTACAATCAGATCATGATGCACCCTGCTTATTAGGGCAAGACCAGTTTTATCACTGGGCAAGGTTTTTACTGCTACAAGGTGATGCCATTTGACCTCAAAATGCGGGAGCTACATACCAATGCCTGGTCAATCGGCTGTTAAAGCTAGAGATTAGAAGGATGATGAAGGTGTACATTGATGACAACACGCTCTTTGGAATGGACAACAGAGCCTGGTTCTCAACCTCAAATTCCTGGGCATTCTTTCTTACGTTATCACTTTCTAAAGCCTAACGTTCAGACCTGAGAGTCTTTGTGTCATATGAACGATTGTATCGCTCCATGATGCATTGTGCTCCTTCAAGAGACCTCTCAGCCTTTTCCAGGGACTAGCTCAGCTCTTTGTTAGCATCCCACGATTGGGCTATCTTCTTCTGATCTCCTTCAAGACCTGCTTCAGCGCGCTCATTGAGAGAGGTAACCTGATGGCTCAAGGCAACATTGTACTTGAAGGCTTGTAAGTTACAACAAACATGTTAGCTACCATACAGACACCTAACGCACACGTACGAGTCAGTAAGGAGTAAGATATTTTACCCTGGCTAGAAGGGTTGAACCTTTGGTTATCAGGAAGTTCACTGGTATGAAATTCATCTCCCTCAGCCCCCCACCAGGGTAGGATACTACGGACTGATCCGGGATTTTATGGATGCGTTTGGCACGAAGATGGGACTGGACTGGACTGGACAAGTATGAACATATTGTTCTATATTGTGTTTGGAAGGCCTGGACAGAACTGTAAACTGTACTGTTATGCGTTTGGTATAGCTGGGACATGACGAAAAAAAAGATTCAAATGATTAAAATACCCCTATTATATATAACAATATAGACTATGATAATATATATTAATATATAATAATATTAAATATATTATATTATATTTATATATATTATAATATATATAAATATAAATATATATTTATATTAATTATATTATATTATCTATATATACACACACACATCCTATATATAAAAATAATGTTTAATATATCATATTTATATTGTATATATTATTTTATTTAATAATATAATATAATATAATATATTATTATATAAAATATATAATATAATATTATATATGTAATAATTATTATTATTATTATTATATATATATAATATAATATATAAATTATTGGATATGATTGTAATTGTTTAAAAATTTAAAGGGTAAATTGGTCTTTTTGACACTTGTCCCATGTCACGGGACAAGTTGTCCTAGAGTCTTGAGTTGGACAATTTTTTGTGATTTTTGTCCCACCTTGTCCCGTCATCTCCCATGCTAAAGACACGTCAAACGTGGGACAAGAACAAACTGTCCCATGTTGTCATGTCCTGTCTCACATACCAAACACACCATATCAGCCAATAATCTTTGGCCTGGATCAAGACTGATCACTAGCAGCCACAGTGGTAGTGACCGTAGCTGGATCAATACCTCTCATTACCCTAGTAGAGGAAGTAGCGGGCGGAGGAGGGGGAACAATAGTAGTAATAGCAGTAATGGAGGCAGTGGCAGCAACAGTAGGAGCAGCGAAACCCTAACCTATCACCCTCATCAACATCGATATAAATACATCCATCCGAGATCCGGGTCTAAGAGAATAAGGGAGATGTGTCTTTGGTACCCCTATCGATATAGCTGCACACCCGTCCTGTCCAGTCGGGGTAGAAGGAGGATGGGTCCTAGTGGTCTGAGCAATAGAGGACCCCGAATGGGTAGGATGTAGGGAGAATGACAGATCATCAGAAGGAGCAGGCTCTCGCTAGATCGGTAGAGAGACTAGGGAAACTACAAGAAACGAGAAAAAGACTAGAATCAGCCAAGATCAATTAGAAAGCACAAGGAAGAAGAAATAAAGGATTTTATCTACCTGGAGAAGCAATGGAGATGCAAAGGTAGTGGTCTCCTTTGCCAGCAACAAAAGGGTTTGAGGTAGGGTACTGCAAATTGACAAAGGACAGGTCGACGATGGCCATCATGATCGATCTCGACTCTACGGAAAGAGTGGCCTTCTTCCATACTTGTTTACCGCTAAACTAGGTAGGGACCCTATATTTTGTAACCCTGATGTGAGTCGAGCTCCCTCAGTCGCCACCTACAACGATCATTCTTTCTTCTAGGCAAAGTCCTTCCGAGTGGCATTAGAAATAATGAAATTTAAACTATTCTTCGTCCTGGCATAGAATTGTCCTTTTGGACTAGGAGAGTTGTTAACTGAAAATTCTCTCGAGGTGAGGAATATCAATTAGCACCCTCAAGACCACTACCTAGTAGGTCACCTTCGAGGTAGGTATCCTCGGTACATACGTTGGGTGTAAAAATGGAGATGGGATGACGATAAAAAGCTATTTGTGAAACATATGATAAAAAATGCCACTGTTTTATTAATGGTTATTGATGGGTTACAAAGGGTGTATGCCTCATAATCTCTCTAATGAATCTGGAGGTGGCGAAGTCATTCACGTCGATAAGTGGACAATTTCACAATGGCGATCGTCAAGCTTCGTTCTATAGGGAGAACTAAACTTGATCGTGGAAATAGAGCTTGTGGAGGAGAAAAGAATGATCCTCTTTCTTCATGCATGTCCATGTGTATTTATACTGCCTATGTTTAGGTTTAGCTGGTTATTCTCCCGCCTTCAATTACTGAATCAAATCTCCCCCTTAATAGGCGGGATGTTACGTTTAATTATCATTGACTTTGGAAAATTAACTGATTCGAAGATATCTTGGAGGGAGATCAGTTTGTTTCCTTCTTGGACTATTTGGCTTGACCTGAATGCATGTATAATTTTAACACGTTTTAGAGAGTAATTATGATCTTGTAGGCTGCCCTGGCGAGGTGCCTTATGGAGGTCACCAAGTATGGCAGTTGCTATTCCGATGACGAGGTATGCTTAGGTTCTTATCTCGATACTAGGAACCTGATTTAAATACGCCGGTCTTCCTTGGAGCTGGGCTTAAACCAATCTAGTGGTTATATACCCCTAAAAGTACTAAATTTGTGGTATGGAGCTTGGTCTGGCTGCTACAAGCTTTCTCACAAAGCTCGAATCATTTATGCAGGGGCTTTGACAGGGTGGTGAGGCTTTGGTCGGTAAGCCTGAATGCTCCATAGGCGTCTAGGAGAGAGGGACGACTTTGCCTTGCCTCTGCGGGGTAGATAGGAACCTCGACTTTGGGGATCTTGATACCTTGGGATGAATGGTACCTCGCTACTTGAGCCAAGGTTCAGACCCTTGCTTGAATGCTATAAAGTGGAAATTTTCCTTTGGTCCCTATCCAAATTTCGATATTAATAGAAGTCCTCTCTGACTTGAACGTTGGTGATTTAGTGGAGGTTGGAGTCAGATTTCTTGTTTTATATGGGAAATTTTCCCTCTCCTTTAGTTGCCCGAATCATGGAGGAAATCCCTCATTAAATGCAGGCTATATGTAGCGAGCTTCTTTTCGAAGCTGTTACGCTACGATAACGTGCTGGAACCGAGAAAATCTCTAAAGATCACGTTTTCGTCATTAACCTCACATGTTACCATTACACTGTCTCTTATTTAAAACCCGATCATACCGTCATCTTTCTCACGTTTCCCTTTCAAATTTCAAATTCTCTTCAAGAAAAACTCCTTCCTTCTTCATCTCCACAAGAAACTTCGTTGTCTTTCTTTCTCTTTTCGAACTAAATCTCATCGTCACCATGTCAAATTTCAGTTTTGATACAGTTGAGCGTATGATGGAGGGTGGCAAAGCCACCGGTCTTGCACATGGGAAGCGATCTTGTAAAGATAGTGGGGATGATCTTCCCTTTCCTTTGCGCCATAGCTCGGACCAGAACGTTTTCCACAGGGTTCGGTTTTTTGAACCGAATAGAGAACCCGTCAGAATTGGTCGATGAGGAGTCAAATGATGATTCTGGCGGTAAGACGGTCGGTGAAGGCTTGGTTTAGGTTTTTGGTGCCTTTATGGGAGAGCTCGCTTTTCCTTATGACTTCTGGGTCATCCCGACTATATCGTCAATGAAGGGTCTATTAATCGGTTGAGGAGTAAGTTTGGCATCCCCGATAACATCTCTATCACCATCCCTTCCAAGAACTATGAAGTCTTCACTCCCCCTAAAAGCGTGCTCCCAATCCACCTCGTTGCTCTTGAAAATGGGGTAAGGTTGCCTATCTCTCCCCCCCCCCCTCAGGCGGGCTCTCCATCCCCTGCATCTTGAGAGAAGAGCACCAGGATCACCTTCACAGAACTTTCCAGATCATGAGAGAAAACCAGGTGTGGTTAAACCCCGCCAAGTGTGCTCATATTGTCCAAGCCCCGAATCAACCCTTAAGGGAACTACCACCTACTTCTCGCAAGAAGAAGTGGATTCCACTATTGTGTACAAACCTTCCCAACCACAAGCCAGGCCGTAATCCCAACATATGGAATATATTGATCAGGAAATTTATCTGACCTCACCCATGGTATATCAAAGACCACGATCTAACCTGAAGGAGTCAATAAGACACCTAGGATTAAGATCATTCACATGTAGCCATCATTAGTTGATATATATGAATCTCATCGGCAAACGGATCTTGGTGAGAGATTCATATAGATCATGTCCTAGACTTCCAGTCCTATATGATCACATCATACAAGGTGTCTCCATTCTCATATCTCATATGAATGATTCAGGATAGAATCACCGTACATTACAGAATGGATGGCAGCTATATATTAACCGCAAATAAAGTTCACAACTTTATTTGCTATCTACGGACTCTTTAGATTACACGTCTCTTACTGTATCCATTTGTATATGACACTCATATACATAGTTTGAGATTACATTCGGCAATCTTGGATGTTAAATATATGTATAAGTTTTAAAATAAACAACACAACATTACACTCTAGGATCAAGTATAGAGATGAAGCAATATAAATTAAACCAAGGGATGATTCAACCAAATACAAGAATGGAAGAAGGAAATACTTTTATAATCATAACAAAAAGGGAGCCCATCCTCTGCTATCGGGCTACATCTTAAAAAAATTAAGGGGGAGAGGCAACATTGAAGAAATAAAATGAATGGTTTTTGTTTCTTGATCTAGCAAGGTGCCCACCCTTATTTTTGGGCAACATTAGCAAGTGATATATCAGATTATTGGGTCATACGTTAGCATCCTCCTAGTTTCCCCCTTCAGCAGCTCCATCTCCTAGTGGCTGCTCATTGGTCTACTTCTCATTCAGCACTTGGGTAACCTCGGCTAGAATTTCAACAGTGATGAGCTCAGTCTGGGAAGTCACAGTGGCCCCACTATTACCTTATCCTCTACTTGTTCCTCTTCAGCCACTTCTTCCATATAAGCCTGACCAGATTGGTTTTCTGCCACTTCCTTAAAGGCGAACTGGTATTCTATAACCCCTAGGTCAACATACAGGTCTTCTACTACCTCCATATAAGTCATCAGAGCCTCTCTAACTGCGGGCTGCTGATCTTCAACGTTTATGCCTTCATCAACAATAGCGACTCGCGAGGTACCTGCTCCATCACCAATAATGTTTGACATCCTCTATGCCCTATCCATGATCTCCTCCCTATCCCAATTCACAATGGAGGCTAAGTCAAAGGGAGGAGGTAGGCTAAGTCAAAGGGAGGAGGTAGAAATAGCCATCACCGAAAAATGAGTCAATCTCAGCCTCCAAGCTGGCCATTTGAGCACACAAAGCTTGATTTTCTGCCTCCTGCTCCCTAGCTTTCCTCCTCCAAGAGTTTCTTTCCATGCCTCGCCGTTCCGACCTAAGGGTTTCCTAATCGAGAAAGTCTTTCAACCTCTCCAGGTCATAACATGTATCCTCCAATGCCTTCTCGATCTCATCCAGATTCAATTTCAATGCCTACACTACGTTCTTGGTCCGATCTAGCTCTTCTCCGGCACCTCAGCATCAAACTCAGCCTTCTCAGCGCGAGTCCTTAGTGAGGCCATATGGTAACTCACCGCTACATTATACTTGAAAGTCTGCAATACACAGTAACTAGGTTAGTCAATACTCAGATACCAGCTATGTGAAAGCCAAAATTTGAATGAGATGGGATATAGTAACACACTTACCTCGGCAATAAGGGCAGAGCCCTTGGTGAGCAGAACCTTAGAGGGCAGAGAGGCACCGGAGCTAGGCCTCCACTAGGGCAAGAGAGGATGAATCAGTCGAAGACCTTGTTTTGTTCAGAATACCTTGGTCGAGGTTTAGTACCTGTATTGGAAGTTGTAGAGGTGGAGGCATCAGAGGTCTCAAGACCCCTTGCTGTTTGGGGAGGTATTGAAGCAAGCGAAGTGGGTGGAATAGCAACGACGATAGAAGAAGTAAAAGCGGTAGCAGTAGAGCTGGGAGCCACAACTGTAGTAGCAGGTGAAGCAACAGAGCCCTGAACCCTCACCCTAGTTAGCCTGGATACAAAGACATCCATCTAAGACATGGGCTTGGTGGTTAGAGGTGCCCTGGGAATCCCAATCGGTATTCACATCGCCGTGACCAGGTGATGAGGGGACCAGACAGTTTGAGCAGCGGAAGAACCAGACGGAGAAGAAAGTCTTGGAAGTTAATGACTGTCATGTAAGCTGGTCCCTTACTAAGTCCGTAGTGGAACATTTGAAACTATACAAACCAACCAAGAATTAGAATAAGCAAGTGGCAAGTAAGGAATTCAATTTAACAAAAGAAGAAAGATTAAACACACCTGGAGAAGCAGCAGAAATGCATAGATACCGGTTTACCTGGTTGGGATCGTAAGCATTCGAGGTGGGATACTTTAGGCTGATAAAGTTTTGCTCGACGATCGCCTCTAGAATCACCCTAGACTCAGCGGCGAGGGAAAGTTTTTCCCAAGTTGGCTTGCCATTGAACCGGGTTGGGCCTAGTATTTGGTGTCCCCGATAAAGACCGAGCTCCCATAATATCCATTAATCTCCACCCACTTTTCCTTTCAAAGGTCATCCTTCTTGGTAGCCTGAAGGTAGAACTGCCCTCTTAGACCAGGGGAATTAGCAGTAACCTGGAAAAGGAATCCCAGCTCGTCCGGACTTGATTCCCTGATAAAAAGTTGGTCAAAACTACACTTGTTGTCTTGCTTGCTCCTAGCTGTCCCGATAAGCGAAGGTGATCAATCATCAATGCGGCTAGTGGTCGATACCCTTCTTCTCACACTGTTCCTTCCACAACATGAGAAAACCCACATGATGTCTCTAGAACCCGGGTGTCAGTTGAAGAGAGGCAAGCTGTAGCCTGTAGGGAATGAAGAGCCCTGCAGAGAGAGGGATGAAGAGGTAACCTAACCCCATTTTCAAAAGTAATGGTGTGGATGGGACACACACCGGGTGGAAGAGTGAATACATCATTGTTTCTATGAGGAATGGTAACCGAGATAATATCAAGAATGCCGAACCTTTCCCTTAGACGGTAGATCGATTCAATAGTGGAATCGAGGATGATTCTAAAGTCATACGATAGGGTGAGTGCCCTTCTTACTGCGATAACGGTGGCCTTGACCCAACCTCAACCTTGCCCGATTCACCTTCAGAATCCCTCTCAACTATCTACAAAGGGTATCTGGGTTGTTCGAGAATCCGGTTCCGATGGCTGTATTTTGACCAGAGCGACAACGTGGTTATAGAGGAGGAACATCACTTTCCCCACTATCTTTTTCTTAAGCTCGTTTCTTGCCAGCGAGCCTCGGGGAGTCACCCTCCACCAACCTTTCGACGCTATCATGATCAGAATTCGACATGGTATCAGTGGATTCGAGTTTTGAAAAGTCAAGGGGAGAAAGCTAGAGAGAAGTGAAGAAGACAGAAGAACTTAGGGTTATCTCAAAATTTTAAAGTAGAAGATTTGAAAGCGTGAGAGAAAACGAAGAGAAGGTCGGGCTTAAATAGGCATAATGGAACAATAAGTGGTAACTGAAGCGTGATCGAGAAGGTGAGATTTTCACCTCGATACTTGTGAACCGCTAAAAACACCTACTTTTTTAAAACAAGAAGCTTTCCCTCACTTGACACATGACTATCGCATTTAATGAGAAGATTTCTTCCCAGATTCTGCTAGCCGGTTGAAAGCGAAAAAAAATCAAACGAAACAGAAAATCTGACTCCAACCCCAAATCAATCACCGGTGTTCAAGTCAGAGGGGACTTCTGTTAGTAGCCAAATTCAGCAAGAGCGCACAGGGAAATTTCCCACCCAATTTGCACCTGATAGAAAGCGTCTCCAAACACCGGATAGGTACCTGATACAATGATTTACCATAAAGTGCAAGGCATTGCACAACCTAGGTACCTCGATATCGTCGAAGTAGCAAGATGAAACTCTTGCACTCGTGCGGACCAACTGGTACCTAAGTACCTTGTCATTGCCCTATTAACCCGTTGAGGTACTTATCCTTCCTTTCCAGCAGGAGGGAAGATGCCCATTGAAATTCTCTAAAAAATGTGTGTCTAAAACCTAGAGCGGGGCGAATACGTTTTAATTCGGTTGATTACCAATTTTGCATATTAATCAATATTAACAAAACTACCCCATTCTACCAAGTATTCAAATAAATGACAATAAACATAAAGCAATAACAACACGCAATATATACGTGGAAACTCTCCAAATGGGAAAAACCACGGGTTGTTCAGTGCGCCACACTCGATCCTCAAAATCTACTATTGAATGAAAGTTTACAACCTTAGTTGACCTCCCGTCACACCCAATACGGTTACTAACCATTTCACTCTACCCGACGGGCCTTTTATAGTGATTTTGGATCACCAACTTTGTGCACTAACCACTTAGCCACAAGCTTAATTAACAATGAAGAGATAATGACAACCTAAATGAATATACAAGAATATTCTATATGCAAAGATGCTATGTCAAAACATTATTGCTTATCTAGGATTAATGATGACAAGAAAAGCAAATCCTAGATATCAATGTTCTAAATGCAAAGGCAAAAAGAGTTAACTAGAAGGGTAAAACTGTCCTAATTTCTAGCTATCACTAATCAATGATCTCAATCAACAACCAACACCACAAGCATGTCATAAAAGCTATTAACCATAAAAGCATGCATTTAATTTGCAATAAAAGCTAAACCCTAGGTATACATGCCATAAGAATGAAACTATTAAGTCTATAGCATGTAGAGAATACTTAGTCATGAACAAAAAAGAGACCTATGCTTGAAAAATGCTTGATGATTGTGTTTTGAAGTTTGGTTAAGTAAAAATGGCTTCTTGGAGCATCTCTTACTAAAAAATTCTTATCTCTCTCTTAAAATAGGTTTGGAAGCTCTAAAAAACGAGTTGAGAGAAGATGACATATTTAAATAAGCCCTTAAACGAAACTACGTCGTTTTAAAAACATAGCCAAAAATGTTGTAGTGCGCGGGTCCATACCCGTGTAGTGACCCCCGTATAACCGCGCATACTCACATAAATATCCGTGCATGGCGAGAGACCGAGAGATAAAAAAATCATCACCCAATGCAATGTACGGGTCCCAATCCGTGCAAGTTCCCGCGTATTGACCTGACACCGAAGGAAAAAGAAATTGAAGCCTAGGCCACTGCGCGGGTAGCTACCCATGCATGACCCGCACACTTCCCTGTTACAAAGGGATCAAGGGGACAAAATGGACACAAATAAGACCAAACAATCATACAATCCAAGCAGGCAAAAGACAGACACATTAGGCATACAAGAGAGCAATTAAGCATTAATGCAAGGTAATTTAAACATGCATGAGAGTGGGTGTGTGTACTAAAAACTCTTCAAAGTAATTAAGCAAGTGATATACCTTTGAAGCTTGAACTTTATCACGAGCAAAGCCGGCCTAAACTACCCTTACATAATTATCCCCAAATGTGGTTTGTTAATTGAAATAAGCCAATCAAAAACCGAGAAACTTACAATCTCCTCCTCTAGCTATTTCGTGACAAAACCACTCACTCACAAAGTATCCTTACAACAAAAAGGAACAACAACAGGTCAACAAACACATTCTATATTACAGAGAGATACCTAAAGCTAAATCTTTAACTCTTCTATCTCTTGTAGAATGATCATCCCTACAAAACAAAGAACTACACTTTCCAAGATAAGTGTATGTGAGGGATCAAGATAAATAAAAACAAACGCAAGTTGCATATAGAAACAAGTAACATGCAATCAACAATACACATGCAAATGCTCCCCCTAAAAGAGTCAACTACCTCTAAAAAAGGTATTCTCCCTTATATGTAAAAGCAACACAAACTCCTCCTAAATCCAACATTACTCCCCCGTTTTGTCACAAGATAGGCAAAAGAGTATTCTCCAACCGGGACGCTTGAGCAAAGAGAGATATTTGCAATATAAATGCATAATCATATATAACAACTTTATGCAATTTTATTAAGAGAGAGAGAAAAATTCAAGATGTTTGATTTTTGGAACATGTGTGAAAAGATTTCCTTGAATGAAATACATGCAACATCAACTTCCAAAAACATGGTATTTAGCAAAGGAGAAAGCACATGAGGTTCCAAGAGAAGTCAAACCAATTTGCACCAATTTGTCAATGGAAAACAATATATAGTTTAACAAGAGAGAAGAGCAACTATCAAGCTTTACAAGCTAAACAATACATGAGCGACTATTGTGCCCTTTTAGATTTTTTCCTGGTGAAATGACCGTATGATAGTAGCCTTGTTCAACAAGTAAAGAGAGAGAGAGACTATTGGATTGTGAAATCCTTGAAATGGATATAATATCCTTATTGATGAAGTCTCAAAAGTCACTCTCACACAAATTTGAAATCATTTTAAAGCATTCAATAAATTCATCAAGCATATCAATTTAAACATGTTAAGATCAAGTTTTCATAAACATGGAGATAAACTTTGGTTCAATCAAATGTACTTCCCAATCAAATTTCCTAGTCCAAAAATGCATGTTTGAACACAAATGAGAAGTGCATTTCAAATAAGGCAAATGCACAATTATTTAATGAAAATTCATATAATAAAATATGCACCCAAGATACTCAAGCAATTAATTAAAAAGCATAAAATTGAACAATTATTTGCTTATTGAAATGTAAGTTCGCTCTCTTTGCTTGAGCTCCCCATATGGGGTCAAACACCAAAACTCATCAATGCATATGACAAATCCCAATAGACCTACTAAGAGATTTAAACTTAATTGAATCTAATGGTTTAGTAAACAAGTCCGCTAGTTGATCATTTGTTCCCACATGTTTAAGTGTAATACATTTGCTCTCAACTAGCTCTCTAATGAAATGATGTCTAATGTCAATATGTTTGGTTCTAGAATGTTGGACAAGATTTTTTGAAATATTAATGACACTCATGTTATCACAATAAAGGGTTAGAGTACCTTGCTCAAAGCCATAATCCACAAGAATTTGCTTCATCCATAGAAATTGTGTGCAAGCACTCCCGACGGCTATATACTCGGCCTCGGATGTGGATAAGGATATGGAATTTTGCTTCTTACAAAACCATGACACAAGATTGTTCCCTAGGAAGAAGCAACCGCCCGATGTACTCTTCTTATCATCACAATTACCTGCCCAATCTGCATCACTAAAGCCAACTAAGCTAGCATTAGTGTCAAAAGAGTACCATATCCCATAGTCGGATGTCCCATTCACATATCGAATGATTCTCTTCACAAAGGAGAGATGGAATTCCTTGGGATTGGCTCGGTACCTAGCACACACACCAACACTAAAGGCTATATCGGGCCTACTAATCGTCAAGTATAGCAAGCTCCCTATCATGTGTCGGTATAGGTTTTGATTCACACTTTTCAAACTAGCATCCTTGCTAAGTTTTAGTGTGATACTCATAGGTATGTCACAATGCTTGGCATTCTAAAGGCCAAATTTCTTCACTAGGTCCTTAGCATATTTAGCTTGGGATATGAAGAAACCATTATGCATTTGCTTGATTTGCAAGCCTAGGAAGTAATTTAGTACACCAACCATGCTCATTTCAAACCCATGAGTCATGACATCAACAAATTTTTGAACTTTCAAGTTGTTAGTGGAACTAAAAACGATGTCATCAACATAAATTTGAGCTATGAATAGCTCATCTTTAGTGCACTTGATGAACAAAATCTTATCAACACTATCTCTAGAGTAGCCATTGTCAATAAGATAAAGAGTGAGGCGCTCATACCAAGCCCTCGGTGCTTGTTTCAACCCATATAGTGCCTTCTTGAGGCGATAAACATGATAGGGGTGACGTGAATTCACAAACCCCTTAAGTTGCTCAATAAACATTTGGTCATGCAAGAAACCATTGACGAAGGCACTCTTAACATCCATTTGATGCAATTTAAACTTGTGCACACAATATATGGATAAGAGAAGCCTAATGGACTCTAATCGAGCAACGGAAGTAAAAGTCTCCTCAAATTCAATACCTTCAATTTGAGAGAACCCTTATGCTACAAGTCTAGCCTTGTTTCGCATAATATTTCCATCCTCATCAGATTTTTTCCTGTAGACCCACTTGGTGCCTATCATATTAGTGTTCTTTGCCCTAGGAACTAGAGTCCAAATCTTATTTCTTTCAAATTAGTTTAGCTCTTCTTGCATAGCAAGTACCCAAAACTCATCACTTAAGGCTTCATCAACCTTATTGGGTTCAATTTGAGAGGTGTAGCAAGTATAGCTAATTTGATTGGCTAATTGACGCCTAGTCCTAACACCATCATTCACATCTCTTGGAATGTCACTCTTGTTGTGGAGATGTCTAACCCAAGGAGTGGGTTCCTTAGAGTCCAAAGTAGGATCTCTATCAAGAGATTGATAGACCTCTTTTTCAAGAATTGACTTTTCATCACCTGAAGTCTCACCAATCTTCTTCAAGGGAGAATCATCAACCATACTAATCTCCTCATCATGGTTACTAACCTTAGGCATAAAATCATCTATGGCCATATTAGATGATTCCAAGACACTGTCTTCAAATTATAAACTCTATAGGCCTTACTATTTATGGCTTAGCCAATGAAAATCCCCTCATCACTCTTAGCATCAAACTTGCCAAGTTGATCTTGGTCATTTAGAATGTAGCACTTGCTTCCAAATGAGTGGAAGTGGCTAACATTTGACTTCATATCCTTCCACAATTCATAGGAGGTTCGCCTAGTGTCGGGCCTAAGAAAGAATCTATTGCCTATATAACAAGCCGTATTGACAGCCTCGACCCAAAGATTCCTTAGCACATTGTTGCTAATCAACATCACACAGGTCATCTCTTGGAGGACTCTATTCTTCCTCTTAACTACCCCATTTTGTTGAGCAGTTTGAGGAGCCAAGAACTCATGGGAGATGCAAATACTATCACAAAAAAATTCAAAGCAAACATTTTCAAATTTCCTCTCATGGTCACTTCTAATTCTCTTAATGCATTTTATGTGAGAATTCTTCTCATTTAGAATTTTAGCACAAAACATTTTAAAAATTTTAAAAGTTTCAGATTTTTCTCTAAGAAAGTAAGTCCACGTAAATCTAGAAAAATCATCAACACACACAAAGATGTACCTCTTGCCATCGAGACTCTCGATTTGCATGGGACTCATAAGGTCCATATGAAGAATCTATAATTGCTCCTTGGTGGCAAAATATTTACCCTTCTTATGAACACTCTTAGTTTTCTTTCCTTGTTGAAAAGGTCCACAAACTCCCTCAATTCTCTTCCCAAACTTGGGAAGGCCTCTCACAACATTCAATCTTTCAAGCACTTTCAAGTCTTAGAAATTCATGTGGCCAAGCCTTTTATCCACAATTCGAATTGATCACAATTAGACAAGTTACAAGAGATATCATTAGAATCAAGACAATAAAAATTGTCACTTGATCTCTTGCCTTTCAAAAGAACTTGCCCATCTTCTTTAAGAATAGAGCAATCAACCTTGCGAAACATAACCGAAAGCCCTTCATCACTTAAAAGTGAAATACTAATTAAATTGGCTTTCAAGCCATCAACATAAAGGGCATTGGACAAGGAGGGTAAACTAGGAATGAATATGTTTCCTTTCCATATAACCTTCTTTCAGTAACCATCACCAAAGGTGACAGATCCACCATCCTCCATCACAGGAGTCTCGAAAAAACTCTTGTTTTCGGTCATATGCCTAGAACACCCACTATCAAGGTACCAAATGTTAGAGGATTTGGCTTTCAAGGCTACTTGAGCCACATGATTATAATATTCATCCTTTTCAGTCCACCTAGAGGGAACATTACTATTTCTAGGAGCCATGAGTTCATTTTCTCTAAAATTCCTAGATGCATGCATTTTGGCTATTCTAAGGATATTCTTTTCAATCATGCTTTCAAAACAACACAACTTAATAAATTTAAAACAATTCAGCCTTATGTAACCTTCAACACCACAATAATGGTAAATGGAAGTAAAGTAAGAATTCATACCATATCCTTGTGCAAGCATGGAAGACTTCTCTCTCCTTTGAGTTGTTCTTTGGTATTGAGTCGAATCTCTTCTTTGAAACAACCTTTGTGGTTGAGCCAAATTAGCTTCCCTTCTTGGTTGTAGGTGAAAAGTCCTTTATTGACTTTGAGAGCTCCTTGGAAGTTGAGATCTTGTTTGATGAGCTCTAGCTTTTTATGGATGAACTTTAGCTTGAGGCTTTGTTGGAGCCTTCATTTAAGCTTGCTTTGATGATTCTCCAACTTCAACCGATCTCATTTGTTGGTGTGAAACTTGAACTTCTCTAACCTCTTGACTCTTGACAAAGATGGTCTTCTTCAAGGAAGTGGCATCCTTACCTTCCATATATCCTAGGTCCTTCTTATCACTAGGACTCTTCCCACTTGATAACATCTTGTCAAGTTTCTCGGTTCCGGATGTTATCTTGGCAACCAATTCTTTTGCTTCCATAAGCTCAATCTTCAAGTTCTCTTCACTCTTCTTAGTGATCACAAGCTCTAATTTAAAGCTCTCTTCTAACTCTTTTCCACTATTTACTTTCTCACGCAAGTGAGTTATCTTGGAAGTCAACTTGAGATTATCCTTCTTCAACTCTTGAATCTTCTTCTTCTTCTTCAATCTAGACTTTTCAAAAAACTTCATAAAGTCCATATAGTCCATTTCCTCATCAATATCAAACCTAGAGTTAGAAGATGTACTCTTATCACTAGAGTCATCTACTTCTTCCTTACCGCTCATAACTTCCTTGCCATTATGAGATTTATCGAAGGCAATGAAGTTTACAACTCTATCTTCATCATCCAAACATTTTTCTCCCTCTTCTATGTCTTCACTATCACTCCAAGTGGTCATCATCGCCTTCCCTTTCTTATTTTTCTTCAAATTTGCACATTTCGGAGCAATGTGACCAAAACCATTACATTCATAACATTGAATGTCCTTCTTGGAGTCACTCTCTTAAGACCTTTCCATCTTCTTGAAAGGAGTTTTCTTCTTCACTTCCTTTCCTTTGGACCCAAAACCTTTCCTCTCAAACTTCATTAATTTCTTGAATCTTCTAACCATGAGGGCCATTTCTTCATCTGAGTCCTCCTCCTCTCCTTCAACCTTGAAGGTCTTCAAGGCAATACTATTTTGCTTCTTTGGAGGTGTAGGTGTGGTCGTCCATTTTGACTCATAAGCTAGAAGTCTTCCAATGACTTCACTTGGCTTCATATTTTTGTACTCACTATTCTCCTCAAATGCCATCACCTTTGATTCGAACCTTGATAGAATTGACCTCATAATGTTTTGCTTGATTCTCCTATCCGAATAGGGGTTACCAAGTTGATAGCTTTGGTTGACGATATCCATCAACTTCACTTGAAAGTCATTGAAGCATTCATGCTCCTCCATCCTAATCATCTCAAATTGCATTCGGAGGACTTGGAGCTTTGAGTCATTGACTTCTTCGGTTCCCTCATGAGCCGTTTGAAGAATGTCTCAAGCCTCATTTGCAATCCTAGTGTTTTGGACAAACTTGTATTGATTGTCATCCATGACACAAAGGATGGCATGCATAGCCTTGTTGTTCCACTTGGATGCTTCAAACTCTTGAGTACTCCAACTAGACTTAGGCTTGAGAGTTTCTACACCATCGGTAGTTATCTTTGGAAGAGCATAACCATCTTCTATTGCCATCCCAGCCCGATCATCAATTTGTCAAAGATATGATTCCATCTTGCCCTTCTAAGACGCATAATTCACCCCATTAAGCAAATAGGGTCTTGTGCTTCAGGCTCCCTCATGACTACCACCGTTTCCACTCATAGTGTTTAAGGATAATGAATGTAATGTTAATGCAATGTCACACAACTAAATACAAATAATCAAAATGCACCAAGCAAGACACACACAGAGCACAGATCACCTAAGTATATCTAACAACCTGCTTTGATACCAATTGAAATTCCCTATAAAATGTGCGTCTATAAACCTAGATGGGGGGTGAATAGGTTTTAATTTGATTGATTACCAATTTTGTGAATTAATCAATATTAGTAAACTACCCCATTCTACCAAGTATTCAAATAAATGACAATAAACATAAACAAATAACAACACACAATATATACGTGGAAACCCTCCAAATAGGAAAAACCACGGGTTGTTCAGTGTGCCACACCCGATCCTTAAAACCCACTATTGAATAAAAGTTTGCACCCAATACGGTTACTAACCCTTTCACTCTACCCGACGAGTCTTTTATAGTGATTTTGGATCACCAACCTTGTGCACTAACCACTTAGCCACAAGCTTAATTAACAATAAAGAGATAATGGCAACCTAAGTGAATATGCAAGAATATTCTATATGTAAAGATGCTAGGTCAAAACATTATTGCTTATCTAGGATTAATGATGACAAGAGAAGGAAATCCTAGATATCAATGTTCTAAATGCAAAGGCAAGAAGAATTAACTAGAAGGGTAAAACCGTCCTAATTTCTAGCTATCACTAATCAATGATCTCAATCAATAACCAACACCACAAGCATGTCATAAAGATCTTACACCTTTACAGATTGAAACGAATTCTCTCCAAGTGGTTAATTTGGTTAGTAACGGTGTGCTTTCTTCTGCTGATGTTGGCCCTATTATTTATGGCATCTTACACCATTTGAATTCGTCCACTGGGTGCTCTATATCCCATGTTCCCAGAAAAGGTAACTTAGTGACTCACTCCTTAGCTAAGGAGGCCTCCTCGGCTGCCATGGATGCTTGTTGGGTGGATCTTTGCCCTACCCGCGTGGAGAGGTTGGTCCAGGCAGATGTTTTTACTTAGTGTTTGTTTTATGTTCTAAAAAAAAGGTTTAATATTAAAAACATCTCCTCACATTTGAACTATTATTGAATGTTTAGATAAAAATACTTTTATTTTATAAACACCCACTGTGGACTAACAAAAAATGCTTT
The DNA here is from genome assembly GCA_032871835.1 of Dipteronia dyeriana. Classification (NCBI taxonomy): domain Eukaryota; kingdom Viridiplantae; phylum Streptophyta; class Magnoliopsida; order Sapindales; family Sapindaceae; genus Dipteronia; species Dipteronia dyeriana. The sequence continues at coordinate 105,822,317 of CM065296.1, read as the reverse complement.
TATTTGGTAAATGTCCAAGGGTATAATGTTTGATTCATACAATTGAAGCTTAAATATAGATATTTTTAGACTTTTTAACATCAAAACTCAACCATTTGAACCATTTTCTGTTAGTCCATAAGGAATGTTTATGAAATAAAAGTAGTTTTATCAAGACATCAAGTAGTAGTAGTAGTAGTAGTAGTAATAGTAATGACAGCAGTAGTGGTGGCAGCAGCAGCAGCAGTGCTAGCAGCGCCAACAGCAGCAACAACGATCATAGTGGTAGGAGTAGTGGTAGTGGTAGTGGTAGTAGTAGCAGCAGGAGTGGTAGTGGTAGTAGTAGCAGCAGGAGTGGTAGTGTAAGTTAACTCTTCTCCACCAATGTGATTTCCACAGTCTACAGTCTCTAGAGTGGACCTCCCTTAACACCCAACTGGCATTGTCAGGATGTAAACAACGGAGCAAAGGGAGAGACTTTCCCTTTCTGTAAAGGTACCCATCTACCAAGCAATATTAGACAGAGATCCTCTTGATTTTGTAGGCTTGGTCAAGGTCCTCGGGGAGCTTTCCATCTTGAAGGTAGGTGACTATTAGATCCATCCAACATAGGAGCTGATCAAATGGATACATTTCCTTACCTGCTATTATGCTTGACTGGTAGATCACTTGAAGGGGAACTCCCTTGGAGAGAGTTTGTCCTCCATGGCAGCTATCTTCGCTAAGACATCTTCCCGGTGATTTTGCTAACCGGGAATTTGCTCAATTTTGAATCCTTTGAATCGATTTTTGAGCAGCTGAACCTGTTTGAGATAAGCCACCATATTGTCCCCTTTAGCCTGGTAGAGTCTAGTGACATTGTTAGTAATGAGTTGTAAGTCACTCTTAACATAAAAATAATCAGCTCCGAGCTCAAGGGCTACTTACATTCCTGCCAAAAGGGCTTCATACTCTGTTTCATTGATTGTAGCCTTGAATTCGAACCTGAAGTTGTGGCAGCATTCTGCCATTCTTGGGTCTATCAAGACGATGATGGCACCTCCACCTGCTTGTCCAAAAGCTCTATTTGTGTAGAGTGTAAGGACCTCAATTTTATGATTGGCTTATTTCATGACAAACTACACCACATTGGGGATGATTGTGTAATGGATAGCTTAGGACCTCATTGGCAAGCTTCCAAGCATTTCCATGACTTCAAGAGCAAAAGGTATATTCATTTGAATTTGCCTCTTGAAGTGTTTAAGTGCACACATCTCATGCATGTTTTATTAATCTTGCATTTGTATTGATATTGTTTATATATGTGCATCTCTTCACAATCACACTTGCACTTCATTCTTAGTCTTAAGTGTGGTTGTTGTGTGTTTAAATTTGTTATTCGTTGTTTGATCGGAAACATCCACGCTTGCACGATGGTGTGCTTGTCCTAGCGTGTTGAGTGACCATATGAGAAGGTCTCATTCTTCTCTTGGTTTGGTTATATGGAGTAAGGTGTCTAGTTTCAAAAGAGTGTATTTCAATGATTTAAATGTTTTTCAAGACTAACCTTTGTATGGTCTTGTGACCATATCTTTTTATAAAATGATTCAAAAAGAGTTTTGAAAACTTCTGTACAAACTTAACACCCATACCTTTCCAACGGTATATTATTCGTAATATTTCATGACCGTTTGGATTGGTTTTAAAATCTCCAAAGTGACTACAAAAATAGGGTATCTCTGTTGTTGTCTGTTTCTGACCTTTGTTCACTCAAATGACCATAACTTTTTCTACAGACGTCCAAATCTTGTTTTATTATTTTAATAGAAAGTAGACTTCCATACCTTTCCAACGGTATATTATATGAAAGGTTTGGATGTCGTTTGGTTATGTTTTGGGTCGCTCGAATCTCGAGCTTTTGTGCTATCGAGGCTGTGCCGGTCCACAAGCGCACCTCACCAGCGCCCTTGGACAGTAGGTGTGCGCTGGTGTGGCGCTTTTCGACCAGCGTAATGAGTAAATTTCTGGGCATTTTCAAAACGATGTAGTTTTATTCTATGGCTCATATTTACATGCCATATTCTTCCTCACTCGTTTTTTAGAGCTTCCAAACCCTTTTTTAGTGTGAGAAAGTATTTTCTTTGAGAGAGAAGCTCCAAGAGTGGTTCCTTAACTCTCCAAACCCAAAACCCATCTCCATCTTGCATCATTCTTCATCATATGAGAATGGGTGTTTTTGGTTTCATGACTAGGTAAGTAAGAACTTCATTGAACATCTTTTATTGTTCTTCTTACTCTAGATTAGGTGTTTATTGCATGATTAAATACCTAGACTCTAGTTTATTGCATATATTTTTGAGTCTTGATAACATGTTTGGGTTTGTTTGTTGATAACTTGAATTTAGGACATATTTATCCTTCTTGCTAAGTCTTTATGCATTGCATTTAGACATTATTGATTATGACTCATTGATTGCATTTTGTGATTGCATTATAGTCCTTGTCATGCTTAATGACAACCTGTGTTGATATGGCTTTTGTGATAGCTAGCATTTAGGTCATTGTTGCCTCTAGCTAATTAGGTCATATTGATTGCATTTTGATGATTGCATTTTGATGATTGCATTTTGATGATTGCATTTTGATGATTGCATTTTGATGATTGCATTTAATGACCATGTCATGCTTAATGACAACATATGTTGAAATGACTTTGTTTGATAACTAGGATATAATGTTGCATAACTATATCTGATTAAGTCTTTATGAACATTCATTTAGACATTGATATCTAGGAATTGTACTTAGTGACATTCTTAAATTCCTAGATAAGCATTTAGTGTTTTGCCTAGCATTATTTGCATGTTTGAATATTTCATCATATTCACATAGGTTTTTGAACTCTTCATTGAGTCAAGTCTTGTGGCTTCGGTGTGAAGTTATACAAGCAAGAGAAGTCTTGCAACCAAGAGTAGGTTGGCAAGCAATTGGTCGGGTATCCACTGTAAAAGGCTCGAGGGGTAGAGTAGGAGGTGCTCAGGCCAAGAGTAGTGGATCAGGGGATATCACTAGGGATTGAACCAAAAGAGGTGAGTGGTAGTGGCTATAGCCTGAGGTTATCGAGAGTGAGAGTCCGAGTATCACTTGAGGGTGTAACTTTTTACTCATATAGTGGATTTATGCGATCGAGTGTGGCTCACTTAACAGCATGTGATTTTTCCCATTTGGAGGGTTTCCACGTATACATCTTGTGTTATTTATATTTCCGCACTTTACACTTGATGTTGTATGTTTGATTTATTTGGTGAATTTTGAATATTGACTGATCAAGAAAAATTGGTAATAGACATGATTAAAATCTATTCACCCCCCCCCCCCCCTCTAGGTTATTAGACACATGCTTTTATTAGGGAACTTTCATAGAGGATCCAAGCATAGCAGCCAACCGGTCAATTGTTAAGTTTCGGAAGCTTATGAGGGACTGGATTTAATTCTGCTGATGTTTCTTGACAAGAGAGAGTTGAAAACTCGGCCACAAAGTCTGTTACTGCTTGAGCCTTGATAATCGTCCTAACCTTGTATTTTAAATCAAGCTGAGTGAGCTCCAAGGCCCAAATGACCAGTCTTCCAAACACTTCTGGTATCTACAAGAACTGAGGGAGAGGTTGATCAGTCACTATTGCCACTGTATGTGCTTGGAAGTAGAGGCAGAGCTTCCTTATCGAGGTCACTAGGGCGAAGGTGAGCTTCTAGAGGAGGCGTAATTCCTTTCGAGCTTGATTAGTGCACTACTTACTTAGTAGACAGGTCGATGTACTCCGTCTTCACATTCTTTAACCAAAGCCCCACTAACCGCCGTTTTAGATACGGCCAGATAAATTTACAGCTCATCTCCACGTGTTGGCTTGGTCAGCAGCAGCGGGCTAGCTAGATATCTCTTCAAAGTTTGAAAAGCCTACCCATTGTCCTGGTTCCACTTTATATTTCATCCCTGTTTGATCACCCTGAAGAAAGGAAGACACTCGTCAGTAGACTGTGAACTGAAGTTAGTGAGTGTTGCCACTGAACCGGTTAACGCCTGTACTTATTTGAGTGAGGTAGGAGATTTCAGATCTAAGATAGCTCGGATCTTCTCCGGGTTGGCCTCTATACCTCTCCCGTGAACCATAAAACCAAGAAACTCTCCTACAATCACCTTGAAAGCACACTTGGCAGGGTATAACCGCATCTGGTTCTCTCGCATGATCTGGAAGGTTCCACGAAGGTGGTCCTGGTGTTCTTTTACTATCTGGGACTGGTAATCATGTCCTCAATGTATACCTCCATCATCCTTCTGATCTCTAGTTTGGACCGCTGGTTGACCAGACATTGGTATGTAGCTCCTACTTTTTTGGGGCCAAATGGTATCACCTTGTAGTAGTAAAGACCCTGTCTAGTGAGGAAACTGGTCTTATCCTGATCAGCGGGGTGTATCATGATCTGGTTGTACCCTAAAAATACATCCATAAAGCTTAGGAGCTTGTTTCCTACAGTGGAATCCACTAGTTGGTCGATTTTGGGTAGAGGGAACTATCATTTGGGCAGGCACGGTTGAGATCTGTGTAGTCAACACACATGCGCCATTTCCCATTTGCCTTGGTGGCCATGACCACGACCACATTCATGATCCGATCAATGTATTGAGATTCCCTCATAAATCCAGGCTTTATCAATTTGTTGACCTCTTCCTGTATGGTAGCATTCTTTTCAGTGTTGAAGTGTTATCTCTTTTTCTTGATCGGCTTGAATGTGGGGTCGACTGCTAACTTATGAGTGGCGAAAGAGATGGGGATTCTCGGCATTTTGTCATGTCTCCAGGCGAATATGTCATTATATTCCCAGAGGAGCTGGATCAAGCTTTCTTTTACTTTCGGTTCAAAGGTCGCCCTAACCTTGACTACATTAGACTGGTCATTTTCTCTGATTGAGATTTCTTCTAACTCATCAACGAGGTGGACACTAGCCCATCCCCTATCTTCTTATTCTTTTTCCTCGTCCTTAACCTGGACGTCGTCCTCCGGATATTCTGCTAACTTTGAAACCTCAAAGTCCATCTTTAACGATTTTTGTCACCATAACTATCTACACATACTACTTCGCTAGTGCTGTGAGACTGGCTGATACTGTGTAGCACTAACGAGAGGCCTGCTGGTCCCCATATACCTCGCCTACTTCATTTCCTACTGGAAAATTCAGTACGTTGTGGTAGATGGATAGCACCCTCTTGAGAGCCGATGAGAAAGGCCTCACTAAAATGGAGTTGTAGGCCGACGGGGTGTCAACCATAACAAAGTCCATCATGATGTTCTGTTGTAGAGGAACAATACCAATGATAACCGGTAGAATTTTTGATCCTACTAGTATAATCGAGTCCCTAATGAACCCGTACAATGGTGTGGTGCAACTGTTGTAACACCACCATTTCAAGTTTAGCTTTTCCAAGGTGTCTTTAAAAGGATGTCCACATTGCTTCTGTGTCAATCAGGACGTGGTGGACCAAGCAGTTGGCAATATGTACAGTGACCACCATGGGATGGTCATGCGGCTGCACGATATTGTACACATTTGCTTTAGTGAAAATGGTTTATGCTGGCAAGGAGGCTCAAGCTGAGATCTGAGATCATGCGGAGAAGAGGAAATAAGAGCAGAAAGACCTGATGCAGCAAATCTAGGTCATACACACCATCAGCGGAGGACCCACTCTAGCTGGTACCTCCAACAGTTCCAGGAAAAATCATGTCAGAAAGATTCCCTAAGTTGAAGAGGAGCGAGGTATCTTCAAGGTAGATCGGAGCTTGGCAGAAACTTGCCAAAAATTTGCTCTAGGAGAGGAATCTTAGTTAACACCCTCAAACCCACGACCACAGAGGATCGCGGTCGGGGTAGGTATTTTTGGTACCGAGTTCACATGTGAAAATGGTGAGACTGAAAGAAATGACTGTGTGTTAGAAGATATTATTGATCAAATGGAGCAATGAATACAATGAAATGATAACAATTTAACTGTGTGAAACTCTCAATCTGTCTCTCTAGCTTAACAAATTTGGAGGTGGCGAACTCGTATATGTCAATAAGTGGACACAACTTTCAACGGCGATGGCTAGGCTCTCCTTTGATTGTCCAGTTCAAGTCTTTTTTTTTCTCTAACCTTTACTACCCCCAGTCGATTTCAACCTTATACTTATATATGAAATGGCTAGGGTTTTTCATTGGCGTACACTTCGAAGATCACTGGATTGATCTTCGTTCCCCATTTGGTGGGATTTTCCGTTTAATATGATTGGTCCTAGAGAATCAGCTGGCGAAGGATATCTTGGCTGGAAAATATGTCTGTTTCCTTTTTGGACTCTGTCACTATAATTATGCATACGTGGAGTTTGCTTACACCTTGAATAATAATTCGACTTCCTCTGTTATCGGCGTGATACTTCAAAGCAATGACCTGGGGATGTGGAAGAGATCTTGGAGTACACATGTACTGGCAACATATCCTGAGGTTATCTCTAGGTACCAGCCTGCTAGCGGGGTACCCTAAGGTATCATTCTGGCGATGTGACGCTTGATTGGTGTCTCTAGCAAGGTGCCTCGGGGTACTATATTGATAGCGGGGTGTCTGGTTGACCACGCTAGAGCTTTACGATCTCCAAGGAGCTTTACGGGCATCTTTCTCTCTGCTGGTGAGGTAGGATACACATCTCTACGGGGTAACGGGAAACGGGAAACGGTGACTATGTGTTTGGGTACCAGTGTACCGTGAAGGTGCAAGAGCTTCGACTTGATCTTATAATAACATCGAGGATCCCAAGTCTTGCTGGTCCTTGTACTTCGAGGTAAACCATGGTGTCCGGTACATATTCAGTGTATGAAGATGCTTTCTTCCAGGTGCTAGTTAGGTGGAAAATTTTCCTTTGGGCCCTTGCCAAATTTGGCTTTTAACAAAAGTAAATTCACCAACATTACGACGATGCTTTGACTAAATTAGATAATCTGAAAATTCTACCAAAAAAAACTGATAATCTGAGCAAGTAATATGGAGATGTTTGATAATGAACAACATGTGACCATCTCGTAGGTTCATCAGTTAGAATCATAAAATAATGATATGGTTCACTTGATGGTTGAATAGGTTCACATATATCCCCTGGAATGATGGAGATTCAAAACCAACTTTAGGATGAGATGATCTTACCATTAATCTCCATTGTGAACATGCACTACATATATTCTCATAGAGTAAAATAACCTGATGGCCCTTTGATTGTGTCTGTGAAAATTTTTAAGGATTTTAAGCATCATTGTAGATACTTGGTGACCAAGCTGGCATGCCAAAGCATAAATATTTTTGGATTTGAGAATTTCTAGTTCATGACTGCATAAATATCTACATTTTATAACTGTATAATATAATCTAGACAAGAAAAAACATAACTTCTCTACAATGAGCTTTTGGCTTAAATCATTATAACTAATGCACATATATTCAACATTCTTATCATTTACAGATTCAATATCATATCCATTATTCCGTACATCTTTTAAAACTAAGAAGATTTCTCCTGGATATACTTGAATAATAAATCATCACTGATACAGAATTTAATACCACTTAGTAACAAGATTATAGCTCTTCTGGAGCCTTCAATCAAGATTACAGCTCTTCTGAAGCCTTCAATCAGATCTGCTAGATTTGATATATTAACTTTTGGCAAGACTTTTTTTTTTTTTGATCTTGTACTATTAGTAAGATATATATATATATATATATATATATATATATATATATATATATATATATATATATTCATATTGTGTTTCAATGATAGACAATTCATTGTTCAAATTCACATTATTTAGAAAGACATGTATTTTTCTTTATGAGAATTTTATAGGCATTATGTGTAATGTCTTTTTATATCTCATCTGAAATGATATTTTTTTCCATAGGTTTATTTTGTAAACCTTTTCTCTTGTCATTTACAAACATCTACCCATTGGTTATGTTTTGATATCTCATGAATAAAAACTTATTCAATTTTACTCTCATGATATTCCTCCTTCAGGAGGAAGTACAAAATGGATAAAATATCATTTCCAATTTCATTATACATGATATTATGATCTTAAATCTATTTATGATACTCATAACATCCTGGTGTGATGTGTAGATTTCTTCCACAAATGAATTACATGTAAACATATCACTTCATAAATTTGAGCTAAAACAAAATCATGAATCATATCGATTTTTCGAACATGAGCTATAGGTACATAAAATTTAGAAAACTTCAGGTTCTTAATGAAAATTACAATTAAATTTTCAGATGAAATAACCATAACTTGATTAGTTTCAGAACTTCCGATTGTGATAAACTTTGATATTAAACATATCACTTCATAAATTTGAGATAAAACAAAATCATGAATCATATCGATTTTTCGAACATGAACTATAAGTACATAAAATTTAGAAAACTTCAGGTTCTTAATGAAAATTACAATTAAATTTTCAGATGAAATAACCATAACTTGATTAGTTTCAGAACTTCCGATTGTGATAAACTTTGATATTAAAATTTTAATTCACAGTTTAAATTGAATCCAGAGCTTCAAGTCTAATTAGAACATCATGTTCAATATTTAAGAGCTTCAAGTTCATATTTAATACTTGTATTCAAAATTAGAACTTCAGGTTCTATATTGAATTCAAATTTTGGAACTTCAGGTTCTAAGTATAACATTCATGTATATAACAATAAATCTAGAAATTTAGGTTCTTAATGATTATAAAATTTAGAACTTAAGTTTTGATGGGTTAGCAAAACTATGCTAGCTTAAATATCATAATAAATAAATCTAAAAACTTCAGGTTTTGGTTAATCGCTATAACCGAGTTCAACTCATAAATTGCATATAAATAAATAAATGTGAATAAATAAAAAGTATAATAAAAAAATCCAGAAACTTCAGGTTGAAATTCAGAACTTCCAGTTCTGACTGGATTGAAATTCAGAACTCAAAGTTCTAATAATAAATAAATTGCACAAAAGTAAATAAATGCGTAGTAATAAATAAATCTAGACACTTCAGGTTGAAATTCAGAACTTCCAGTTCTTATTGGATTGAAATTTAGAATTTTCAGTTCTAATAATAAATAAATTACATGAAAGTAAATAAATGCGTAATAATAAATAAATTCATAACTTCAAGTTGAGATTCAGAATTTCTTGTTCTGACTAGATTAAAAAAATATGAACATAATATTGAGCTGTAAGTAAATCATCCTTCTGTAGATCTTTTAACAAATATATAATCGAGCTGATAACGTGTTATAATAAAATAAAAAGAGCATATGAAAGAAAGAAAGAGGGAATAAGAGTTGGAGTGGGCGTTTTTGTGTTGGGTTGGAAATTTTTCAACCTAACGTAAATTTTAACCCAACCCAACTTAACCTAATATTTATCGGGTTGGGGTGGGTTGGGTTGATCGGGTCGGGCTTTTTAAGTCCAACGGAAAAAATATATTTAAATTCAAATTTTATTATATCAAAATTCAAATTTACAATAATTTTTCACCCTAATATCATATCACATAGAATTTAGATTTCTTAAAAGCATCAAAATCAAATCATAACATATAATTCAAATTGTTTAAATATCTTTTGCATAATTAAAAAAATAAAAATATAACAATTTATCCAACTCGGAAAGTCTCCATCTAAGTCTCCTATCCATTTTACAATTATAATCACTTCATCAAATATCTTGTGGTTGATTAATCTATTAATTATTTCAACCAATATAATAGTATGAGTTTATATACAATTATTAGACTTTTTCTACCAAATTCTTAATCAAGTCATAAGAAGAAAAAAAAGCATTTTAAAATATAATCAAGGATTTGCCGATTAATACAAAAGATGAAGACAATATAATTATATATTGTTAAGGGCAAATTGCACTGAATCCCTTAAGGTTTGGGCAAGTTACAGTTGGCTGGAAAAGTTATGTTATTATACAATAGCACCCCCAAGACTTAAATTTGACTTTAAAATACCAAAAATGCCCCTAGTTATATTATTTTATACTTTATTTGTTTACCTTTTAACCAAAAAAATTATAAACTTTAATAAAACAAAAAAAAGATATGATTCATTAAATAAATAAATTTTAAAAATTAAATAAATAAATAGTTTTAAAAGAAATGAATAAATAACTAATTTAAATTAAATTAATAAATAGTTTTTAAAAATCAAATAAATAAATAGTTAAAAAATATGAAAAAATTAAAAACATTAATTTTTAAGGATATCATTTAATTGGGACAAGAAAAACTCTAAATATCCAAAATTTTACGGTAAGGATGATGGTGAGAGAAGCTTCAAGTAGGGGTGTGTGGCAGATCGTATCCAATGGATTTGTCATGATCTAAGATCCGATCTAATTTCATCCGATCAATCTAATTACTATCTGATCTGATCTGATCCGATCCGATTATTAAATACATCAATCTGTTTCGATCTGATCCTATGGATTGAATTAATATGAAGTCATTCTTAATATATAAAAGTTATAATCTAAAATAAATAAAATCAAATAAATTATTCAAACATTACTAATTAATACAAATAAAAATAATATTAAAAAAAGCATAATATAACTTGTAAACTTTATATAATTTTATAAGCATTAAACATCAGCTCTAAATGTAAATTAAATAAGTTGTGATGTTGATGAAGAAGAATAGAAGAAAAGAAGATGGTGGATTGTTGGCCGTAGAAAAATTGAGAAAGAAAACTCAAAATAGTAATATTATAAATTGTATTTGGTAGGGGTGGGAACTAGGTTCGAAACCGAACCGAACCGATTCGAACCGAACCAAAAAATGAGTGTTCAGTTCGGTTCATCGAATTAATTCGGTTCAAACCGGTTTGGTTCAACAAAAACCAGATTGAACCGCCGAACCGTATATATAAGTTAAAAAAAAAAACCTAAATCCCTAACCCTAACCAATTTCATTTCTTTTAGACTTTCATTCTTCATCTCTTTCGACCGCTGCTCACCTCTGACCTCTCACCGCTACTCACCTCTCTTTCAGTCGACCACTGCTCGTCTCCACTCTTCGCCAGTCATCTCAACTTCTCATCACCGTCGGAGTGTCGTTCGTCTCCGATCTGGTCATCTTCACTGGCTGACTCTCTGCTCGTCTCAACTCAAACCTCAAAGAAGGTTTGTCACTACTCACTCGACTCAAATCTCTTCTTGTTTTCTTATTTTGTTAATTATTTTCTTCTTCAAACAAGTAATTTTGTAACTTTTATTTTTGTCTTATTTTTTTTTTGCACATTCGATGACCACCGTCGACTGTTGTGGTCTCTGCTCAACCGATCTGGTCTCATTCATGTTCAAACTCCAGCCAAATCTTCAACGTCAGCTAACTCAGCTCCTCCATTCAGCTTATCTAAGAAAAAAAACAATTTTTTTTTGTGAAATATAGGGCTCATGTGGTTCGTGCTGGTAGTTTAGTACAACTGGGGCTTTGGAGGGAGCACATTTTTTGGCCACTGGCGAGCTAGTGAGCTTGAGTGAGCAGCAACTTGTTGATTGTGATCACGAGGTTTTGAGTCCTTCTTTATTTGATCTTTTGATTTAGTTATTGTTTTGTCATAATATTGTTTCTGTTTGGTATTTGTTGTTTAGGGATTGAATTTGTTCTGAAGAATTCTAGAATTTATTTCTTAAATTGTTAGATAGGATGAATTGTGATATCTAATCATAAACTGCTAGTTACTGGAAATTAGTATGAAGCCTGTTCTAGTAATGAAACAAATCAAACTCATTAAATAATTAGAGATGCAAGAAAGCTCTATATTGTAATTTTGGTTATGTTTATTGTTTGATAAGCAATCTATATGTGCATTTTTATTGCGGTAGCATATGCGATTCAGCCTGAAAGTGAAATTAGAAATTTTGTTTATTGAAAGAGTTATTGTCCAAGGCGTTCAATTTTGTGCTCGAGCTTACATTTATCTGTAGAAGGCAAAAATGAATTTGAAGTTGTGGTGTGTACTATTTGTCATGTGTGTATGTGAAGTAATATTAGCCGAGTACATTAGAACCGATCCTTGCTGGGGTATAAACTAATTTCTTACGAAGACTGTTGTGAATTCATCGATCATAGTGGCCTTATGCTTTTTCTGTTCTCAAATTTGACGGTTCTGTATTTGCATTTTATCAAGTGATTCATGGTAGACCTATTAGCTGCTTGAAAGCTCATTCTTGAGTCACTTGACAGCGTATATAATCTGAAAATTTTATTATCGATATTAAGATAATTAGTTTGTAACTTTTACAGTGTGATCCAGAAGAATATGGCGCTTGTGATTCTGGATGTAATGGTAGGCTGATGACCTCTGCCTTTGAGTACACACTCAAGGCTGGTGGACTTGAGCGAGAGGAGGATTATCCTTACACTGGGACTGATCGTGGTGGCTGAAAATTTGATAAAACCAAAGTTGTTGCTTCAGTATCTAACTTCAGTGTTGTTTCTATTGATGAAGATCAAATTGCTGCAAATCTGTTGAAGAATGGCCCTCTTGCAGGTAAAATTGCAGCCTACTAGTGTCCTATAATTCATTTCCCTTTCTTTAGTTGCTCTGGGGGTTGTTGGTTTCAAAGATTGGTCGAGTAAATTTATACTGATTATTTGTTGTTTGCTTTTGTAGTGGGTATTAATGCAGTTTATATGCAAACATATATCGGTGGAGTTTCGTGCCATACAATTGTGGGAAGCACTTGGATCATGGAGTTCTTCTTGTGGGTTATGGATCCGTAGCCTATGCTCCTATCCGGTTTAAGGAGAAGCACTTTAATTGTTTTTATATGCATATAATTGTTTGATAGCATGGATGCAACTTACTTATTTAACTGACATTACTAATTATTAATTTATTTATGAATGCAGCCATGCAGGAAAGCCTAGCAGTCTTACTTATTTAAGCCAATTTGGATTTATTTTATAATTTTGATTTGAAGTTTGGATTTGGATTGTAGTATTTCTTTGGAGTTTGTATTTGGACTGTAGTATTTATTTGGAGTTTGTATTTGGATTGTAATTTTTATTTGGAGTTTGAATTTATGATTCAAAGTTTTTATATTCGACATTTTAATTGTATGTCACTTGTGAAGTGATGTATGTCTTGTATGGAGATATGTTTGTAGTATGTAATTTCATGTTTATTTAATTTGTGATTTTTGTAATAAAGTATAACTTAAATATTATTAGTTATGTTTGATTTGGGTTTGGGCAAGTAAAATTTATCAAACTTGTATCCAAAATTAGAATCCAACAAGGTAACAACTAACAACAGTCCATTAAAGATAAAAAATTATTAAAAAAACTCATTTAGCCCATCAATTAAAAAAGGCCCATTATGCCCAAAATTGAAATGAACCGAACCGATTCAAATAAGTTCGGTTCAGTTCGGTTACCATTTCTGATTCGGTTTAAACCGGTTCATTTTTGGGTAAACCGAAATATTTTCGGTTCAGTTCGGTTTTAGTCAAAACCGAACCGCGCCCACCCCTAGTATTTGGGTTGGGTCTTTATAGATATTTAGAGAACCAAATCGTATTTGGGTTGGGCCTTTATGTTAGAAAGTAGTGAAAAAAATAAATTGCCCAATATAAGGCCTAATATTTTAGACGGATTGGCGGATTCGACGGATTTTCAAACGGAAATCTAAGATCAGGTCATATCCAATGGATTTAAAAATTTAGGATCCAATCCGATGCAATCACCTCCTTTGATCCGATCCGATCCATTGTATTGGATTGGATCGGATCCTGCTCACCCCTAGCTTCAAGGTTCCCAACATCGAAGGAAGTGGTTGAAGAAGCAAGAAGACTCTCAGTGCTGGGAACCTTGAAGCTTCTCTCACAACCATCCTTACCGTAAAAGTTTGGATATTTAGAGCTTTTCTTGTTCCTATTAATGGACATCCTTAAAAAATTAATGTTTTTAATTTTTTTCATTTATTTATTTATTTATTTAAACCCCTTATTATTTAATTTTTAAAACTATTTTTTTTTCAAACTATGTTATTTATTTGATTTTTTAATAATACTTATTTATTTAATTTTTTAAAATTATTTATTTATTTATTTTAAACTATTTATTTATTTGCTTTTTTAAACGATTTATTTATTTAATGAATCATATCTTTTATTTAATTTATTATTATTATTATTAAAGTTTATAAAGTTTTTGGTTACAAGGTAAAAAAAATAAAGTATAAAATAATATAAATAGGGGAATTTTAGGCATTTTAAAGTCAAATTTAAGTCCGGTGGGTGTTAATGTATAATAACAAAACTTTTCCAGGTAAGTGGAACTTGCCCAAACCTCAAGGAGTTCAATGCAGTTTGCCCTATTTTTAATAAATGTATTATATACTATTGTATAATGAATAAACTTTTTAAATATTCTTAAAAAATGAGATTTCATAATAAATTTAACAGTAATTAAAATTATTTAATTTATTTTTTATTATTCATAATGAATTGTCGGATTTGGTTAATATTTATTAACTCAACCTAATTCAATTTTAAAAGCAACCTAATCCAATCTAGTCGGGTTGGTGCCTACCCATTAATAAGAGACAATACCACTATTTGTATTTATTATATGATTCACATCAGACTTAAGATTTGTTTTATTTCTTATAAAACTATAGAGATTTAAACTGAAATATAAACATATATTTATATATATATGGTCATTTTCCTATCAGTACGCACCGATGAAATTATACAAAAACATTGAATGTGAGTCACTCATTTGTAAAAGAGCTTTGACAGATCCATACACGTCAAGTCAAAGTATATAAAATGAGTGGCTCACATTCAATGTCCTTATTTAATTTCTTCAGTGCGTATTTATATGAACATTTTCGTTCACACACACACACACACACACACACACACACACACACATATATATATATATATATATATATATATATATATATATGGGAGAACTTTAAAAGTAACAAAATAATTAGTGTGTTTATTTTTTTTACCAAAGATTAGTAAATTTATTGTTTTTACCAATTTTTCCACTTTTGGGATAAAATTACCCTTCAGTCATAATGAATTGAAAAATCAAAACTGAATAATAAAAAAAAGAAATTCAAAATCAATTAGTAAAGAATTAAAATAAAATAACATTGAAAACACAAAAGGCCAAAACCGAGACTTAAGAGTTCATTCTTAGTGTTAGTGTCAAACCAGAAAAGTGAAACCAGAGGCGACGATTTGCGGAGACAAGACCGACAACTAGTGAGAGACAAAACCCGATCACCACCACCACCATAACGAGATGATGACGACGTGCAGATGAGAGAGACCAGAGCCCATGAGGAGACGCGACAGATGAGTGGCGACGAGAGCCGATGACTTCGAGAGACCAGTGCTGCCGATGACAACCACCATGAAGAGCCATCGACGACGACGTGGAGACGGAGGCAACGACGCGGAGACGGAGGCAATGACGAGGAAACGGAGGCAACGACGCCCAGTCACTAACGGTTTGCACTTCCTCTTCACATTTGACTTTAGGGTTTCAATTTTTTTTTATCTGTGGTTAATAGAATCCGAAATTGATTTTCATTTATACATTAACAAATTGATTTTGTTAAGTTGTGTTAGTTTTCAAAATTTGAACAGGGATTTTAACAAATCGATTTTGTTCACTTGTAATAGATTTTGAAATTTGAGTAGGGATTTTAAGAAATTGATTTTGTTCACTTGTGATTGATTTCGAAATCTGAACAGGGATTTGAACTAAATGATTTGAACTTGTGATTTCATAGATACATTAAGAAAGCTTAAAGCCTTTGAGTGTTTTTTATGGTTTAATTATTGATAGAGATAGACTTTGGAAGCAACTGGAATGTTAAAATATTTGCCCAGTTAATGAGTTGTTGTGAACTGGTGTATTTTAATGATGTGAAATTGTGCATTTTTTATGGTTTAATTAATTATGTGAAATTGGATATGAACTGGTGTGTTTATTTAGGTATGAACTGTTGTGTTTAATTGGATATGACCGGTGTGTTTAATTGTTGTGAACGAGTGTGTTTAATTGGGTGTGAACGAGTGTGTTTAATTGGGTATGACCGGTGTGTTTAATTGTTGTGAACGAGTGTGTTTAATAGGGTATTACTGGTGTGTTTAATTGTGTATGAATTGGTGTGTTTAATTGTTATGAACGGGTGTGTTTTTGTGGTTGTGAACGGATGTGTTTAATTGTTGTGAACGAGTGTGTTTAATGGATTATGACCGGTGTGTTTAATTGGGTATGAATTGGTGTGTTTAATTGATGTGAGCGGGTGTGTTTAATTAGGTATGAATGGTGTGTTTAGTTGGTTATGACTAATGTGTTTAATTGTTGTGAACGGGTGTGTTTAATTGGGTGTGAAATGGTGTGTTTAATTGGGAATATGTGAATTTACTTAATTGAACCCAATTTGTTTATATTTTACAGAAGGAGAACATCAACTATGATCAGTTTCTGAAGGTCCAAAGGAATAAATGGACTCAAGAAACATTAATCAACGTTGGGTGTAGGTTGAAGTACATATGCAATATAGAGGACATACTACGCAAGGAGGGGAAGCACGTTGAATTTATGGCGAGTTGTTTCAAGCAATTCGGTCAGTTCCCTACAAATTGGTTGTTCTCAGTTCAGATCGTACATAACTTATTGTTGAGAGAAATGAAGATAGATGGTGCATCCGAGAACTAGTAGTGGTTTTCGGTTGGTGGAAAGAAGGCAAGATTTGAATAGAGAGAATTTTGTTTGGTGACCGGTCTACGGTTTGGGGGAATTTTTGAAATTATTAACAAGCCTTATGTGGCCAATGAAAACGGCATCCACAAAAGATATTGGCCTGAAGAAGAAGCCGAATATTTGAAGTTGTCCACTGTGTATGATCGATTTGTAGCGGGCAACTTCTTAGGAGTCGATGATTCGTTGAAGATGGCACTGTTCTTGATAGCAAACAATGTATTGTTTGGTCAACCATTTGATAAAAAAGTCACCCCTTGGCTTTTTAATTTGGTTGATGATTTGGAGGCATTCAATGGTTTTGCATGGGACACTATGTGTTCAAGATGACACTGCACTACTTGAGGCATGGTTTTAGGTCGAGAAACTCTAAGAAAGGGTATGGCAAGGTCAGGTACCGGTTATACGGTATCCCGTGCGCTGTTGAGGTTAGTTCCTATTATTTATTCTATTATTTATGTCTCTATAACTTTAAAAAGCTTAAATTAATTATATGTAACAAAATTAGGAACATTCTTGTAATATATATTAATCAACAAAAAAGGAGGTTGCTGCATGCATTAATATATTTTAACTATTAAGGTTTCTTTTCATTAAAACATAGAATCAAACCTATCCCTGCCATATATATTGATGATGCCTAAATTAATTAATTAGTTCCTATTATTTATATTCTTTTATTTAATATTGGCTTATAGATTAAAAGTTATTAACTTGTATAGTTGTCATAACTTGTTATTTTCAGTTATGGACGATAGAGGTTGTGGACAACTTGATCTATGGGTTTGGTATGAAATTATAAGATACCCTGCTTAGGATGAGGCGTTGGACGATGCATAAGAGGCTGTGAAATTTTTTGCTAACAATTTCATATCTGGAAGCTAATATTCATAGTGGGAATGTGGGTTATTCGTATACACACTATTTATTTATTAAATTGGTTACAACATTTTAGACCACTAACTATTATCACATTATTACAAGCTCATGTAAAGGAGGTTTTGGAGGCAACAGATGATGAGGCGCGAGCAAATTATTGGGTTGGAGTTGACTACAATATGACGGAAATGGAAATGAAAATGAAGGAAAAACATGAATTGTTGGACGAGGGGGATGATGGTGACGATGGAGTTGTTGGTGATGGTAATGGTGATGGTGATGATGGGGCAGCCACCAGTAAAAGGGCATTGAAGTGGAAGGCATAAAATAAGAAGGCATAAAAGAAGAAGAAAAAGACATCGGTGAAGAAGAAGCAGAGAAAAGTAGTCCCAGTCACCAGGCTTGCTCGGGAAGAAGTCTATACACCTAGATGAACACCTACCCCTCATGTAGACTATACACCGGGATATACACCTACCCTCTCCCACCGCATCCCCATATGTCATCCCGACAGAAGCCTCTATCTAGGGTAAGTGGACTAGAATGATAGTCGTATAATTTAATGTTATCTTTTAATTATTTTTCCTAAGACACTTACATATTTTAAATGTACACTTTAGGGTGGTGATAGAATAACCGAATTGTTAGAGGCAGTGAGGGAACTTCCAGATGTGTTGGACGATGTGGTAAAATAGGAGGTGTCAAACCTTCCAGGTGTGCTTAGAAGCCTCGTGCAAGAGATACAGTCTACCCAAGGTCAAAGTAACTAGGAGGTATATTTGTGTATATATGTTATTTATGTATTATTCGTGTGGATATTTGTGAATACGATTGCTGGGTGTCGTAGGCACCGTTTACCGTTGTTAGAGATCCGAGCTTACCTAGGGAGGAGGTAGATACCATTGTTAGAGATCAGGAGATGGTGGATCCCTCAACGGAGAAGGTGGTATGTAGCTCAGTGTTGGTAAGTTGAGATATTAGGATGGGTTACAACTACATTGCGGAGGAGGATCGATCGATCCGAGTTAGGCTCTGATCTGCATACTACATGTCTCCATTTATTGACCCGACCCAGGCATCTGCAAAGAAACTACAACAAGACAAGAACAAATATGACCAATTCAAGATGAAAGCTAAACCAGCCAGGTATGTAATTGTAAACCTATCATTTGTACAGCTTACTTCTGTAATGAACAATATTACAATGGTTTTTTTGTTTACATTGATTTCAGGCGAAACATCGGAACGGAGGAGTCCGTTGACAAGTCTTTTTTTATGGAATTGAAAGATTCTACGAAGTGGTTGTCCACTGACGTAAGTGTACATTTTTTTGATTTCATAGTTTGTATATGTATTCGTTATGTATAATTTTTTTAATATATTGTATACATTTTCTAGATTTTTATTCATTCATTGGTTTTTGTGAAACAGTACGTGGATACATACATGAGCTACTTGGCAAAAAGATGGGAATCGGACCCCGATAACTATAGACATAGCTTAGTTCTACTGTCCTCTAAATTTTATGTAAGTATAGTACATACATGTCTAGTTGGCAAAAGTATGAATGCAATTCGCATCAACTTATAATTCACGTTTGTTGCAGACAAAACTGAATTTGGAATGTAAAAAGATACTTCAGACAGACAACGAAGCCGAATCTTCTTTCGATGCACTCGCTTTTGATTGTCCACAAAATTGGATTGATTATGGTTGTGGTAACAGACCAGGATGGGGACAGCCTTGGTGGTTGTATACACAAGTGAGTTATATTAGTTTTTGTATTCTATAATCTTGTCAAAAAAGATCAACTATTGGTTGTATATATGTGCTATTTTTTAGGTATTCAAATGTTGTCTTCTATGGTTGTATCAAATACAACCCACACATTTGTGGTTCTATTCTGTTTTTTTAATGAATATTTAGGTTGGCTATTTTTTAATGCAGTTGTGTGTTCCCTGCTGTATTGGGGAACCAGATGGTCACTGGATATTATGCAAGGTTGATTTGCTTGACCATCACATTACCCTATTTGAGCCAACCGGAACAAAGAAAAAATCAATTCAAGTTGAGTGTTTCAGGCAATTAATGCCCCTGAGGTGACTGCTGCCAAGTATTATGAACAAGTGTGGTTTCTTTTCAAATAGGAGCGAAAAACCACGAAGAGCTGTGTTCTCTGTTTCCGTGTCCAGCAATCAAATGATCCCTCAACAGGTTGACAAATGTAGTTGTAGAGTTTTTATTTGTAAGTATGTAGAGACTTCAATTTTTAAGAAGAGTAACTGGAAGTGGGGACAGAAGGAAATGAGCGACTTTCGAAAAGAAATAGCATTTCAGATATATAACAATAGTGTACCATACAAGTCTCCTATAGATTTGTAGACGAATTTGCAGGTTCGAATAACCCACTGCATTTTTTCATGATATGTTCTCTAGTTTGTTGACAAGTAATTGTTTCATTGTTTGTTTTGTTTTTTTTTAGTGTACAGAGGTGGATTATACAAGGTTGGAGTTTTTGTTTACAAATGGGATGGACAACAAAGGGTTCAAAGGCTAATGGACAGCAAATGGAGTACCAGTGTATTTATTTTGTTTAGATGTTTTTTATAGATCAGAATAATGATGTCTTTAATTTTGTATATGGGTGTTATAGAGTCCTAGCGAAATACTGATGTGTTATAGATATGTTCAGGTATAAATTTTGTGCCATGTGTTTAACTATCCAATAGCAGCAGTGTGTTTAAATGTTAAATAGCACCGGTGTGTTTAATTCGTGACAACTGGTGTGTTTAATTTTTAATACACTGGTGTTTTTAATTTTTAGGGCACTGGTGTGTTTAATTGTTGAATGACACCAGTGTGTTTAATTGTTAGGCACTGGTGTGTTTAATTGTTGAATAACACTGGTGTGTTTAATTTGTGACAAATTGTGTGTTTAATTTTTAGGGCACTGATGTGTTTAATTATTTAAATATAGTGACGTGTTTAATTTGTTCGTCTGTTCAAAAAACGCATTCTGTTAAAATATATGTTTTCATCAACTTTTGAATGTTCATTTGTGTAATTTTTTATTCAACAACTTAATTGAATAATCATCACATTGCATGTACTTTAAAATATATATATGCTAACTAATGAAATTCATTTCCTAAAATAAAACTACATGAACACAAAATAAGTTGATAGCAACACAACAATTTTCCAATTGATAGCAGTTGATAGCAGTATACAACCACCAAATTACAAGTCTTGCACAATAAAACGTAATTGTAGTTTCCATCCAATTACAAGTCCACAACAAGTACACAAACATCCATTTGATTTATTTGCACTCTTTAACGTGGCTGTAAACAAAGAACCAGTTTATTCCAATGAACACTAATATATAAAGTTTAGTAAAAAGAACTCAAAAGTTGTTTGCTGATATGAAATTTTATAGGGAAATACCTCATTCAACATCATTGTCTGGATCCGTAGGGTTATCATATGGCCCTTTTAGACAGGTCCTTATATTGTGTCCTTCTTGTCCACACGACTTGCACTTACAACGTTGGTGCGATCGTGGATTCGTTTGTGAGTTGGGAACATTGCATTGATGATCGGCCGGAGGATTTGTACAATTTTTTCGGTTGTGCCCAGATTTCTTACATATGGTACAATACCTATTCTTACGACCATGCTCGCCTACAGACGGAACCCTATTCTTTCTCGGCCTACCGGTTTGAGGTCGCCAGTCTGATAGAAAGACAACTTCTGCACGTACTTCCTCTTGAGTATTCCATTCGTTTGGGTGTCCAATCGAAAATATAAGACCAGAATAGCTTTCCAACCAAGTGCTTGTTTTGTAGAAATCAGAACAAAAGTCGACAATTTTTTTTTACAGTGCCTACAACGACAATCATTACAAAATAATTAAATGTAATCATTAACAAAGAATGAATATAAGTATTAGTAGAATATATACCGTATAGCAGCTAATGCATGCAATAGCTCATTCTGAAATTCTCTACAAGTACAAGTCTTCTCAGAAAGGTTTACTAAGCCATCTTTCTCGTTGTCCTTCACATTGAAATTAACATGATCTATTGGACACATCGTATACTTATGTGATGTTTCATTTTTTTGGTTAATTTCTCAGTAGCCCACCAGGACAGTTGTGTTGTATTTCTGAATGCAGCATCACGACGTTCATGAAACCATTTCTGCATCATATCTCTAATGTTCTCAACCAACGTTGTTATTGGCAATTGACAGGCATACCGTAAACAATTGTTCATGCACTCCACAAGTTTGGAAGTCAACCCCCCATAACGTATAACCAGACAGTAGGCACGAGACCATCTATGAGGGCCAACTCTCATCAGCTATTTATAAGCTCGCATGTTTACACGGCTTAACTCTCGCATCTTTTCCAAGAACTCTGTTTGCATATGTACCCTAGAAGCTTCATGGAACAAATTGCATGCAACATGGCTTTTGAATCTGTTCTTCGGGTTCATGTTCATATGAAAACCACAAAGGTCATGTGGTATTTCAGGGTACTCTTTAGCCATAGCTACGTTGATTGTAGGACTGCGATTGGAAATGATGATACAATTCGTAGGACATCATATTCCTTTTTCAACTCCTTTAAAAACCAAGTCCATGAATCCTCGCATTCAACATCACCTCAACCATAAGCAAGAGGGAACATTTGATTGTTTGCATTTTGGCACGCTGCGATAAACATGACACCGCCAAACCTACCCTTCAAATGAGTTGCATCAATGCAAATTGTAGGACGTATCGCTGTCTGAAACCCGACAAGTGAAGCACTAAAAGCAATAAACAAATATTCAAATTTGTTATCAGCATCCGTCTTTATTGCTGTTACAATACCATGATTGACGTGTTTCAATTCATGGCAGTATGTAGGCAACTAATATGAAAGATCAGGAGAACCAAAAATGTTTTGTTCAGCAAGTCCTTTTACCATCAATGCCTTTGTATATAGTAAAATAAGTTTGTGTTCCACTTACATATCAGTCATGATTTCTTTTGGTTTCAGAGATCGACCACTAACTGCAAGTTTCAGTGACAGTATTTCACCAATAAGCCATGCTCTTGCTTGTCGATGACGGTTGTGCAAGTCATCAATTGTACAACTATGGTCTTTCTCAAATTTTTGAACTGTCCAATAATTCCCACCTTCCATCTTAACCGCACGGAATTAAAATTTACACTCGGGATCCTTACAACCAACTTCATATCTACCTGTGCATGACCTTGTAACACGGATTTCAAAATTCTCCTTTAGTGCATTACCCTGCAAAACTAGCTTCAAAGCTTTTTTGCTTTCGAACATCCCACCTTTGGATAAGCAGTTACAGGAACTAGAGTCCACTGTTCTAACCAGTTTGAAACTGTAGTTTGAAGCTCCGGGAATAATCCAAGGTTGAGATAATGGAGTTCCGGATCTATCACCAACATTAATGCCACCATTTTCAAATGTATCTTGACTTAAACCAGTAAAAATCGGTGGAACAGACCCCCTGCGACCACCATCTGTTGAATCCGAACTCATTCCATGATGATATGTTGCCTCATCATTCACACCCTCACGGCTTCCACCATCACCAATGTAATCTTCATCAAAATCCTCTAATTCATACTCACTGTGGGAATTGTACTCTGAAATCGAACTCGCATCCTCATTATAAGGTTCGACCAAAACTTCTTTAATTGTTAGGTCCTAAAAAATAATAGGGTTTTCATTCGGGGTTTGAAAAACATGATCAGTTGTTGGTATAGAACCCAAGACATTGTTGCTTCTATCGCCAGATTGAAACTGTGTCGTCAATTGTTGTACAAAACTTTGATAAACGGGCGAAACGGTAGGAACACCCAAATGATCGGGTTGTACACTAACCTTCTCAACAACACTAACATACACCTCCGGAACATGTCCACCATAGCACAATAACATTTCCACATCACTATCATCTTTAATGTTCGGTCGGGCTGGCCTAAACCTAACCCCGGTATCAACCAAAGTTCTTAACTCAATACTAAACCTTGTTAAGTCAACATTCGCAACACCTTGTATAACCATGGACAGCTCACTGTACGTCAAATTCCTACAAACTTTCACAAACTCTATTTCACCACCCTCGTAAAAGTTCCGCACCCATTTTCCACTATAAGTGATTACTAATTTCGTTGGGGCCATTCCTGCATTTCAACAAATCAAAATCTCACATTTAGAATACAATTTATTAAACAAGTCACAAATTATACAATGTGCAACCTATTAAATACAGTATGACAACCCAATTAAACACACCAAGCCATACCAATTTAAACACACCAGGTCATACCACATTAAGCAAACCACGACAAACCAATTACACATACCATGGCACAGTAAATTAAACACACCAGGGCATAACACATTAAACACACCATGGCAAACCAATTAAACACACCATGACAAACCATGACAAACCAATTAAACACACTATACAAACAACATTAAAAATACAATGGAACACCACATTCAACAAACCATGAAAAACAAATTAAACACACGAGGAAAAACCAATTAAACACACTACGACAATAAATTAAACACACCAGGGATAATAAATTAAACACACCAAACGATTTCAATTAAACACACCACGGTAAATCAATTAAACACACCAAAGTTAACTATCTCATTCAACCTTTATTCATTGTAATATGCATATGAAAAAAATAGGGTTTCTAATACATACGTCTAGAAGAAGGACCTTGAGAATCTCGATTCATCATAACAACCTCACCCAAAATCCGTGAAATACAAAACCCGATCCCTAAATTTCGAACCAAATCTATATCATATATATATATATATATATATGGCTTTTTAATGAATTATAAAGACATAACAAATACATTTGCAACTGTTTCAACAATGGCAACAATGGCAGCAGTTTCAACAACAAATGGAACAGATGATAACTTAAAAAAAAATGAAGAGAGAGAGATGAGGCGGAAACTGAAGAAAGGGGAGACAAAATTTCAGAAAAAAAAATACTATGGTGTGAGAGAGAGCAGCTGGGGAAATTGAAGAGAGAGACAAAAAAATGGGACATTGGTATGTGTGGCAGTAATAGAGAGAAGAGAGAGTAGAAGAGAGAATATGATTTTTCAGACAAACATGTAGAAGAGAGAGCAGTATGGCGTGAGATGTAGAAGGCGTGAGATGTAGAAGAGTGAGATGCAGAAGAAAATATGAATAAATAAGCAATTAAACAATTAATGAATAAATAAGGGGTATTTTAGTCTTCACAACCAAAGATGGGGTAAAAACAATAAATTTATTAATATTGGGTAAAAATAATACAACACTTTAATTTTAAACTAAAAAATGGTATTTTCTATATATATATATATATATATATATATATATATATATATATATAAAAGATTGGCTGAGCCACCATTCTCATCTAATCAACATGTGCCAATCCCTTAACCAATATCGATTGCCTTGATTTGGACCAATTGTAACCCAACAAATAAAGGTGGTAATTCATAAATTTGCCATGCAATTCATAACAAATAATAATAATAATAATAATAATTTTGTATAATATTTCATAAAATATTCTAGCCTATTCGAGCTTGAGCTCCGGTCCCCGCTTATTAAACCATTAATGAAGAGGTGTTGAAGTATTATGTCGATAGCTAAAATGTCTTACACATGTCTGTCTGCGGGTCATTTTATATCTTGGTCGGACCTTATTTAAATTGTTTTTTTTTTGAAGAAAACCTTATTTTAATTCTACTCGTATTATTATGCATACAACTGTACCTAAAACACTTTTTACATGATCTTAACAGACACATCACATGATTTTGTTATTGTCGTTTCACGTCAAATAATATGCTTATAATTGGTTGTTTTATAAATGAATATTATTGATTTAGTCCTTATTTTTTTTAATTATCTATTTTTTATTTATTTATTTATTTTTTATTGGATTGGACCTTACACTTTTTAAAACCAATTATTTTGGTCCCTTTGACTAGAAATTAGACGGTCAACCGTGATAAAAAATACGAAATGACTAAGGTACCCATGGTATCTGTTTCACTTTATAGAATTATCGTTCTACCCTTGACTATTTAATTTCTTAAAAAAAGAAATTATCTTTGAGAATTTTTTTAACATATATCTACATTATCACTGGATTGAATCAGGTATCGGGCATCATCATCAGACCAAAACCAAAACCACCCAAAACCAAAACCATCCATCATCATCATCACCACCGTATCATGCATCATCATCATCTTCCACCATTAAATCAAAACAACCCAAAACCCCTCCATAAAAGCAATCCCAAATCAAACCTAAACCAGTTCAAACCAAAACCAAACCAAAATCAAACTTAAACCCAAATCGAGTACCGATCTCTTCTTTCTCATTCTATCTCATCATCATCTTCTTCTTCTTTCTCGGGTTCAACGTGGTGGACAGTGGGTGGTTGGTGTTGGTGTTGGTGGTGGTGGTGGTGGCATGTTTGGTTGTCGATCTGGGTTCAATCATGATCGGTAATGGTTCTGGGTTTTGGTGGATGATGGTTATGTGGTTTGATTGGTTTGAAGATTCAATTCGATGGTGGTTATGGAGTAAGGTTCGTTTATGGGTTTTGGTGATTCTGGGTGATTCTTGGTTTTGGTCAGTGATAGATTGATGGTTTTGGGTTTCGGTCCGGTTCACCAGATCAATAATTTTTATAAAAAAAATGTTAATTGATCTCCATAGAGGTTGATGATGATTTGTGTGTTTGTGTGGTTCTCAAAAAGATTTGTTTGTTAAGAAATGTGTTTGGGACCTGAGAAAATGAAAGAAAAAAGAAATTGGAATGGAAAGAATGTCAATTCTATTTTATTGAAGGTTGATAATGATTGAAACTTGAAGGTTGAAGGTTGAAGGTTGAGAATAACGATTATGCCTTTTCTTTTTATACAAATTATGGGAACTAAAATACTATATCGATATTGTCTTTTGAGAGTCAGATAGGGAAAGAGTTTCATTGTTCGCAAAGAGACGTATCTAGTTCTTTGAGGTTCCAGAATTTGATTGCGAGATACCATAAAAATCATAAATATATTCTCTCTAATGTTTCATAACTTGAATGTCCAATGAGATGGTAGAATTTTAAGGTTTTTAACACAGGGCATTAGTATATAACACCTAAGGTGCATATTCACGATGTGTCAAGGAATTTATTATTTATTTAATTTTTATTTTATTTATAATTTTTTAATTTGTATTTATAATATTAATTATGTTATTATTATATAAATATTTATTTTTCCATTGATGTTTATTTTGACATGTGGCATGTCTTTATTTAAAGATAAAAATATCATTCAAACCGTTAAAGTTGAGTAACGACAGACTACAGAATGATCAAAATGAGTGGTTTTAGAAAACATAAGGCTCAATCCAGTAAAAAATGGATAAATGAATAAAAAAACAGACAATTAAAAAAAAACATAGGGACTCAATAATACCCCTTTTATAAACTACAAAGAAAACGGTTCAAAAATTCTATACCACTCTTTACTCCTCTACTTGCATCAACTTAATAACTTACATTTAAATAGCATATATGTGAATATAATAAAATACCTTTAAGCCACATTCATTAAAATATATCTCTTTTTTTTTACTTATTTTCGTGTTTCATATATTTATTTGATAATTTTTAAGATTTATTTTGTATTTTCATAATTTACTTCGATATTTTCGAGACTTATTTTATATTTTTGAAACTTCTTTTATAATTTTTGAGATTTATTGGGTATTTTTACAAATTTCGACACTTACTGAGTACAATATACAAATTTTCAAAAAAAAATCATCTTCTTCATCGACCTCCAATTTTGACCTTCATTGGTCCTCCATCAATGAAGGTTTTTTAAAGAAAAAAATTAAACATAATGGTAGAAAAGCAATAAAAGAAGAAGGTGATGGTATTTTTGTCCATTTATGCCATTTAAACCCAAATTATTAGAGTGGTGCTATTGTCCCATTTTTTTTTTAAGAATAACATTCTTTGTTTCCTTTATCAAAATTACTTAAAGAGATATACATTTTTTTTAATCTTCTACAAAGTAAATATAATAAAATCACTTTCATTTAAAAAATAAAAAATAACAAACCCCACCCCTCACCTTCGGTAATTTGTTTTCATGATTTTTTTTAAACTCTTAAACCCTAAAACTTACTTCTTATACACATAAAAAAGATTTAGTCTACGAATGATATTAAAAATCCGAAAAAATTGTCTGAAAAAGATATCAATCATCTAGAAGAAATGTCTGATAATGATATCAAATATCTACAACCAGACGAAAATGGCACCACACACCCTAACAATAACAAAACAATAAAATCGTAACTAAGAAAATATAATTTCTGACGAAACGAATCCACACTTGAACACTAACTTAATCGTTCAAAAAAAAAACATCAATCAATACCATAATCTCAATTTACCATCAACAATCCAATCGACTACAGGAAAAAAAATGTATCCAAGAAGAATGGTTTCAATACGAAATAAGAATATAAAACAAGACATACTATGGAGGTTAAAAAAAGAAACTGTATAAAAAGATTAAGATGAGGTGTATTTGAAAAAAAAAGAGGAAGAAATGAGATGTATTTAATTTTAAAAATAAGTAAAATTGTAGTTCTGAAATAAATAAAT
The DNA here is from genome assembly GCA_032871835.1 of Dipteronia dyeriana. Taxonomy (NCBI): domain Eukaryota; kingdom Viridiplantae; phylum Streptophyta; class Magnoliopsida; order Sapindales; family Sapindaceae; genus Dipteronia; species Dipteronia dyeriana. The sequence continues at coordinate 105,793,845 of CM065296.1, read as the reverse complement.
AAAAACTAATAAAAAAAAATTAATTTTTTATAATTAAATAAAAAAAAAAATGGGTATAAATAACTCGGTATAGAATTACCAACAGCACCGCTCATATTATTAATCCATTGCTAGTCCTAAAATTAACTTTGAATCTAGGAATATTTATGCCTATTTCCACTGTAATAAATTTAGCGAGAGAAAGTCACAAGTGGCAGCTCCATGATGAATCGCAGTCAGCTAATCAGCTTTAAGTCTTTAACCAAATATGGCGTGCTAGCTCTTAGCAGTATAAGATTTGTGTGTAATATGAGAAGAAGTTTCTACGGTTTGTTTATCTATATATCTAAAAATTCTTTAAAAATCTCTCCACCAATCTTTACACGTGTCAAATCTTTGTCTTCCCCCTTCGTCTTTCCTGGGTTGTAACTGCAGTCAAATGCTCTACTTTTCTTCTCCTTCCAAGACTTTAAATGTCCATGATTGATGATGATAGTAACTTGTAAGTTGTAAGTCACAACAGCCAATCTATATCTGCCTAAACCAGTACAAGCTTGAGTTTTGATAATCGAAAGGCATAAACCATGGAGAGGTATGAAATTGTGAAAGATATTGGGTCTGGGAATTTTGGGGTGGCCAAGCTCGTCGTAGACAAGTGGACTAAAGAACTTCTTGCTGTCAAGTTCATTGAGAGAGGCCAAAAGGTTTTTGCTTTATCAATTTCTTTTAACAACAATCTGGGTGTTCCTGTTATTGCTTGATTGGAGTGTTTTTGACTTTTTCTTTGGTGTTGCAGATTGATGAACATGTGCGAAGGGAAATCATGAACCATAGGTCATTGAAGCATCCCAATATTGTCAGATTCAAAGAGGTTTGATTTCAATTCAGATATTTCTATGTTCCTTGCATTTAAATGCCTATGAAATTATAGCCTTTTGATGGGTTTTAAACTGCATTTTTGTTTTTACTTTTTTTTTTGTGTCTAGTAATGTATAATATTTGAGCTGAAAATACTGCCTGCAATACATGACTATACGATCCACTGAGGGCATTGATGTGTTCCAGACTTTCAGTTCCTCATGTGGTTAAATTCTACACTAGTAATTTGAAAGCTTATTCAAATATGTTTATAAAGTGAACCTTGATAGCCAGTAAAAAATGCAATTAAATTAAGACATGGGTTGTCCTGTTGTTTTATTGTCATTTAAGGATTATCCTTCAAGCTTGACTGGACAATCCAGCCTATATGAATATCATTGTAAATGTTGGAGAAGTAAATTCTGAATCTGATCAAGTTTTGGGGCAGGGAAGAGCTAATTTACGCCTTATCAACCTCTAGCTGAAATTTGTAGGAATCGTTGCTATTCTTGCATGCTTATCTCAATCTAGATTTGTCTCGAATAGTAGGATAGCTATTAAAGGGTACATGGAAGTTGTTGAAAGAGATTGCTTTATATGATTTTTGAGGCATTTTCCTTGCAGGTCCTGCTGACTCCTACTCATCTAGCCATAGTTATGGAATATGCTGCAGGAGGAGAATTGTTTGAGAGGATATGCAATGCTGGTAGATTTAGCGAGGACGAGGTGAAGTATGATGAGAAAAATTCATGTGAAAATATTTCCTTCATTGAATGTGTAGTTTTGCTGCAAAATAATCAATCTAATTTCATTTTATGTGGCATTTGAGAAGAAGCATGCTTGTTCACCCGTAACAATATCGTAGTATAGAAATTAGCCAAAGTTCAATTCAGATATTTACCTTGTTTGGTTGCATCAGGCGAGGTTTTTCTTCCAGCAACTGATATCAGGAGTCAGTTACTGCCATTCTATGGTACTAATTATTACCCTCCTCCCTCTGTAAATTGTAACCTTTTGTTCTGTAATATATGTTGTGTCTGATTTAAAGAGATCCATGTGTTACAGCAAATTTGTCATAGAGATCTCAAGCTTGAAAATACTCTGTTAGATGACAGCACTGCTCCACGCGTCAAAATATGCGATTTTGGGTACTCAAAGGTCGTTATATTTACTGATACTAAAGAACTACAGCAAGCCACCAGTGTTGCTGAAACTTCAATTACTGATTCTTTTTGCCTTATTTTGTAGTCTTCTGTGTTGCATTCTCAACCAAAATCAACTGTAGGAACCCCAGCATACATTGCACCTGAAGTTCTGTCTAAAAGGGAGTATGATGGGAAGGTAAAATCTGTATTTTTTCTTTTCCCCGTATTCAGAAAAGACGTTTCTACATCTAATCCTCCAGAACTACAGATTGCAGATGTTTGGTCTTGTGGGGTCACCTTATATGTGATGCTAGTAGGGGCATATCCTTTTGAAGATCCTGCTGATCCGAAAAATTTTAGAAAGACGATCGGGGTGAGTATTTCGTAATTATATAAACAGTTCATTTGCTCTCTTGAGGTATGCTTTGTTTATTTTGGAGTTTCTGACTTTCTGATGATACCTTGTTGCTCATGGCAGCGAATACTGAGCGTCCACTACTCATTTCCAGATTATGTCCGTGTTTCCTCAGAGTGTACACATCTTCTATCTCAGATATTCGCGGCAAACCCTGAAAAGGTTATTTAGGTTTTGCACTGTGAAATCGACAATGTTTGGAATTGAGATGTACATTTTTTGTTGACTTGTTCATTTACATGCACATTTACATTAGAATTCTTCTCATGGTTTTGCTTTGCATGTTCCTTTGCAGAGAATAACTATCTCAGAAATAAAAAACCATCCGTGGTTCTTAAGAAACCTTCCCATAGAACTGATGGAAGGAGGAAGTTGGCAAAGCAACGACGTAAATAACCCATCCCAGAGCCTTGAAGAAGTAATGTCCATAATACAAGAGGCCAGCAAACCTGTTTTGGCTTCAAGAGTTGAGGGAAATTTGCTTGGAAGCAGCATGGATCTTGATGACTTAGATGCGGATCTTGAAGACATCGAGACAAGTGGGGATTTTGTGTGTCCATTGTGATCAAAGTGTACAAATAAGTTGGAATTGACTGAGGTGTGGTTTTCACAGTTAGAAGCATCAAAATATTGTTAGTGAATGATCAAGAAATGGCTCATGTATAATCCTTGTTTCACCGTTTGGCATATGCTTAACTGTTTGTGTATATATCACTTGTACTTCATCAATTATTGTTAATATAATAGCATTTTGTTAAAGCCAATTGTGTCATGTTGGGAAAAGCATATCATCAAGTGATTCTTGTTGATGTGTATGTCACAATTCAAACACTATATACTTGTTATAATTTGCTTTTCTTACAAATCACTAGCTGTATACTCATGTTATGGCACTTTAGAACAGATTGTTGGTAGTTGCAGATGGTCAAACCTTTACTTGTGTAGCCTTCAATGTTACAACAGATTTGACCCTTCTTACAGAGGAGTAGAGCTAAAGGTATCCTAAAGCAGAAATTCCGCAAATGCGTTTGTCTGGTCCAGCCGTCAAGGTTAGCAGGTTAATTTGAGTAGCACACATTTGAGTTTCTGGCTCAAGCCATATTTGTAGGTTCAGCTTTATAGTGGTAAGTGGTAATGCCAGTCTCTTTCATTCAAAAGTTGCCACATCCAATTTGCAATCTTAGATCCAGAATCATTGTTTGTTTTTTCTGTAATCTGTCCCCAGGTCACTTTTTATCTATAAATATGATAAATGTAAAACGCATATGATAGCAAAGGGGTTTTACAAAGAAAGGTCTTTAATCACTAGGCACTAGCTTAAAGAGCATATGAACAGTAAAGTGACTTTGTCTTTTCTAATGTGAATATGTGATGTCCCAATGCCATGCCCCCAGCCCCCCCACAGATATTGCATGCCATTGTGGCCGGTCTTTCATCAACCTCTCCTCTCCTTGTCTTTTTAGGCTTTCCAACTTTACTTCTTTTCTACTGTGGTTCTATCTTAGCACCCGTGCATCTTTGTCAAATAATGATGGACATAATTAGTTGTTAATTCTGATTTTATGTTCGATTCAGACTTATTAAACAAACTACTTGTAATTAGTAGCATCAAGATTTTCTTTTTCTTTATCTTTTTTACCTATGCGAATCCCTTGCATTACTTGATAAATTTATTTTGAAACTAAACAGACAACTTTCATTAATCAACAGAAAGATTACAAGAAAAAAAAATCCTTATCCCACTGCAAACCTTGCTAATGCATGAGCTACATAGTTACAAACTCTAGGAATATATGCAATTGAAACATCTTTACAATTATTGTTGATATGATATCATTTTGTTAAAGCCAATTACATCCGGTGAGGGATTTTGGAATTTGAATTGATGAACGTGAAAACGACATACTTAATATTCACTCATAACTCATAGTAATTAACGTCTATAGCAGAAAATAAGATAAGAGAATTTAAACAATCACACAACTCAAGATATATATGGAAAACCTTAAATCAGGGAAAAAACCACGAGTCATCAGGATGATAGAAAAAGTTCCACTATATGATAAATTGTTACAACTATATACTTCAGGATTCTCTCTCACACAACCCAAAGCTCAAACTACCGAACCTTACCAAGCCCCTAAGCTCACAATCGAGCGTTACATCATGGCTCTCAGTTTACAACGTTCACAATGTTCTATTTATACTAGTTACAGGGAGCTTAGGCCTACAGGGAGCTTAGGCCAACAAGGAAATCCATCTCTTATACGTAGAAGACTTACTTGTTCCATATAAATACTATTTCCTTTTATGACAAAGTCTTCTTGTAAAAAGAAATCATTTTCTTTCAAGTACAAGAACTTCCAAAAACAAATTACTCCCTTTTTCGTTGAAGTTTTTCCATTCTACGCATGCTTATGATTGAATATGGTTCGGGGTCACGGTTGTGCACCCGCTTCCTAAACCGTTACAAGTTGCCTGAAATTACACCGTTCAGAAACCGCGATCCATACACTGAAACGAACCTGAAACTGTTGTCATTACGTCAAACCGACAACTCTATCTACAATGATTATCTCTTCTTCAGTTCTTCATAGTCTTCAAACCTCCTTCAAACACCATATTCAACTTCAAAACGTTTTTCACGTCTCTATGAAGTCTCACATCAATTTAGTCTCATTTGGTTCACACCGGGTTCACTTGAGAATACGATCCAAAACTTCACAATTCTCCCATTTTGCTTAAATTCTCAAGACTTTTCTCCACAACCCCGACTCTCCATACCGAAAATTATCATACACCACTACAATGTATAACCACTTATGAACGAACCATACTAAGATTTTTTTTTTTGTGTTTGTTCAGGAGTTTTTTTTTAATCGCCTTATGTACCCATATTGGATCTCCATCACTCGTACCTAACACCACAAGCCAAACTTGTAAGACTCAAATTCTAATTTTTAGTTTATTTGTTCCCCTAATCGTTTAGGTTTTAAAAACACTTTTTGTTTTAGTAATATATAAGGTTTTAAAGGGTTAAAGTTTAAATAGTATACTTGAATAAGTGTTTTATTCTTAATATAAATCTTTCCTTTAATAATAATAAGAATTTAATATGTGTTTTTTTTTGTTAAAATAACTCTTTATATTAAATGATATTAGTAGTAACAATAATAAAAAAATATAGGGATTCTGATTTTGATTTAAGAATTCTATTTGTTTTAAAACACTTTGATTTACGAGACTCGTATTCTTTCTTTTACGATCAAATTAAGAAAAAAAAATACAAACTCCTAAAAAGCTTTGAACGGAAAGTGAGATGAAAAATAAAGAACGAAAAAAACTCTTGTACTTTTAACAAGAACTTTTTTTCAAACAAAAAGAAGAAAGTCGTTTTCAAGGTGTGTTTCGTTTCACTTTACATGTTTTTTTTATTACTTATACATTTAGATGAATCAATATTGGGGTTATGATTGTGCCGTAAGCCTAGAAGATTATTATAGGGATTTCTGAGTGTCTATTTTTCGATATCAATGTATTTATGGTTGACCAGTAATTATTACGAAATTTATAGTTAATTTATCTACTATATTTTTGTGATTTTTATTTTGATATTTTGAACCAGACTACTTAACGGTTTCAAATAAATTCGCTTTTTTTTCAATATAATAAGTATTGTATTTTTTATGAATTTTTGAGTTTGAAACTTTATTGCTGAAAATATTAGATTTTGTAATATAGTTCGATTTCGAAAATACTTTTAAAAATTGTAATATTTGGTACAGATGTTTATAAACATGTTAAAATGGTTTTTTAATTTATTTTACTATTTTAGGGTTTTATTTAATTAATTATGAATTTTAAAAATCGAGTACTATAAGCTGTCCAGTATAAGATAAATTCCGGAAACCAAAATATAAATACTTTAAAAATATTTATAAATGATTTCGTTTAAAAAAATTATTTTAGAACCTTATATGTGTTATTTACACTATTTTGAGGATTTCATATCAATTTGAAATATAAATAATATTTAAATTTTCAAATGGTGAGTAATGTTCGGGATTGTCTATTATCAAACAGCTCAGAATACTACCAAACCTAAAATATTTTAAGGTATCTAAGAATTCTATAAAATTCTGAAATTTTTTATATCAATATTTATGTTTGTTTAAAGTTTATTTACAAAATTTTAGAGTTTTCTAATATGTGTAGAATAAATTAAAAATCATACATTGGACATTGTTCGGTTTTTAAAACAGAACTGGTTAGTTCTAGTACTAGGATTTCAGTTTGTGAAGCGATATGTCAAACCTTATTCCAGTTCTAGATATAATTTAGACTCTATATTTGTATGATTATATGATTTTAGGTTAAGGGTTGGATTATTAGCTACATGTGCAATTGCTCCAATTTGGTTTGATTAGAAGTAAGTATACTAGACCCATTTTCAAAACTGGAATCATAATGTATATATTTATGAAATCTGTTTGTGTATGTTTTCAAAATATGTTTAAAATGCTTTGAAGTGTGACAAGTAAGCATTTTGAAATGTGAATATATGGTACCATACAACATGTTTTAGCTAGGTTGCTTTCATTTGTTGTTGTTAGTAGGAACCTTTGTGATTTTTGTGAAACCTTATATGATATGTGATTTGTTTATGTGTGATATGTGGAAAGTGTCTCTAGAGTACTCTAGGTACTAAAGAGTCTTCACATTCGTGTGTCAACGTATTAGTGCATGTGGGAGGACTAGTTGATGATCACGTCGAGGGTCTGGTTCTTACCTTCGAGCATGAGTGTTTTGTTTTTAAAAATGAAATCCTTACTTGCACTTTCCCTATAAACATTTGTTGTCGACGGGTAACTTTAGCTCTGATATGTGATATGTGATATGTGCTAAGTCTTACTATGCAATAATGGATAAAGGGAACCTAGCAAAATTTGATAAGTATATGATTTGAATGATTTATGAACTGTCTTTTGAAAAATATGAATTTTCATATTTTGTGATATTTTTGTATATGTATAAAAACATTTTTAGTATGCTTACTGATTTTCCAAACTCACTTAGTATATTGTGATTCCATATTCTTGTTGTTGTGTTTCGTATATAGCATGGATTGGCATTTCAGTGGAGTTTAGTTATTGGTTCCCTAAGTGATAAGAGTTTATTGATCTTTCAAACTATTGTTAATGTACCTCTTAGATATGAATCTTGGGTTTATGTAATTTTATTTGGAATTATTGTTTCAGATTTTGTAAGATATTTGTTAGTAAGTAAAATCATGTCTTAACTCTCGGGTTGGGGGCGTGACAAAACTTCTCCTCCATCAAATTCTTCTTTTCATCAAACCATACAAAGTTCAAAACCACTTTCAAGACGTATCTTCTTTGCTAAACCCATATTAGGCAACAATGAATTATCATCCCAATACCACCAAATCCTCCATATGATCTCTTGTAAAGACTTAAAAACTGTCATCGTCAAACCATGTTGTTTTGATACCAGTTATTGGAAATTTGAACCAATGAACATGGAAATGACATGCCTAATATTCGCCCATAACTCATAGTAATTAACGTTTATAGCAGAAAATAAGATAAGAGAATATAAACAATCACACAACACAAGATATATGTGGAAAACCCTAAATCAGAGAAAAAACCACGGGTCATCAGGACGACAGAGAAATTTTCACTATATGATAAATTGTTATAACCATATACTCCAAGATTCTCTCTCTCACAATCCAAACCCCAAGTTACCAAACCTTACCAAGCCCGTAAGCTCACAATCGAGCTTTACATCATGGCTCTTAGCTCACAATGCTCACAGGGTCCTCCTCTAAGTACACCATTTCCAAGAATATCTCATTAGGTCTCCCCTAAAAATCATCCACTGATCTCTCCTCTAGATCCCCAAATATTCCCCGGATTCCTCCCCGGATATTCCAAAGGGTCTCCCCCCGGACCCACCTACTCTTTGATATTACAGGTGTCTTTTTCTTCCACACAAAACAACCTAGTTACAAGGTTCTATACTTCAATTCATAATAGTTACAAGGTTCTATTTATACTAGTTATAGGGAGTTTAGACCAATAAGGAAATCTATCTCTTATACGTATAAGACTTACTTGATTCCACATAAATACTATTTCCTTTTATGACAATTCTCCTTGTAAAGAGAAATCGTTTTCCTTTAAACACAAAAACTTCCGGAAATAAATTACTTCATTTTTCGCTGAAGATTTCCCGTTCTAAGCATGCTTATGAGTTATGATTGATTACGATTCGGGTCACAGTAGCGCACCCACTTCCTAAACCATTATAAGTCACCTAAAATTACATCACTCAGAAACCGCGATTCATACACTGAAACGAACCCAAAACCATTGTCACCACCGTTGTCAATCCCACAATGCTATCCACAACGATTATCTCTTCTTAAGTTCTTCATGGTCTTCAAGCCTCCCTCAAACACCATATCCAACTTCCAAACGTTTTCCACGTCTCCAAAAAGTTTCACATCAGATGAATCTCGTTTAGTTCATATTGGGTTCATTTGAGAATACGAGTCAAAACCTAACAATGGATTACATCATCATATCATAAAGTGATACGTGTTGACGTGTATGCCATGGTCGGTTGAAATGATATGCGTGTTGCCGCGTATAGTGTACCTTTAATCCTTCTTAGTTGTGTGTGTGTGTGTGTGTGTGTGTGTGTGTGTGTGTGTGTGTGTGTGTGTGTATTGTTGGATATGGCTCGAATTTCCAATGATTACCAAATAAGATTCAACCAATGCGGAGACTTTCTAGAGACATGAGATACGTTTAAAAGTAAGAGATCGTGTTTTGATAGAGGCTTGAAGACTGAAAGAACTGAAGAAATGAAATCTGGTAGGGACCACGGTGCGGAAAAGCGCACAGACCGTGGCATAGGGAGCGGTCGACTTTAGTGGGAAAAACGTGGTGTAGACCAAGGCGGAGGCAAATGCACCAACTGCAGTATTTTAAAAGGTGGATGATAGTGACTATCTGGGATGTTGGGCACGGGTGGCCAATCGTGACCCTGACCGCGGTGATGACGGATTTTAACCAAATTAGGAATGTTGCGTGAAAATAGGAAAGGTGTTTTCTTTTGGAAGTTCTTTTGCTAGTCGGAAAAGAAAAGAGTTTATCTTCATGAAGAATAGGAAAGTCATGTACTTAAAAGAAAATGATTTCTTTCAAACAAGAAGACTTATCATAAATAGGAAATAGTATTTATGTGGAACAAGTAATTTTTGTACGTTTAGGAGTATGATTTCCTTTTATCTTAAACTCCATGCAATTCATATAAATAGACCATAATAGCTAGGCTATGGTAGGCGGTGAAGCAAATTAACAAATTTAGAGAAATCTCAATGGAGCATTTGGTGTAATTGAATTTGGGGTATTTTAGATATGGAATCCTGAAAGTGTGGATGTAACAATTTTCTATATGGTGAAACTTTCTCTTGTCGTCCTGACGGCTGTGGTTTTTTCTCGATTTGGGTTTCTACTTAAAATCGTTATGTTGTGTGTGCTTGGATTTATTATCTTCTCTATTATTTATTTCTTTTGCTATTGATTGTTTGTGTTCTATCCGATAACGCTTTTGCTTAGTGACGATTTGTCCGCCAACATATATATATATAACAGAAGAGAAAATTAGTTGAGCTTGATTCGCAAATATTATTGTCATATATGCTTTTGTCTGGACTAGGAACATGGAAATATATATATATATATATATATAACAAGTTTGTTTAAGTAGTGTTTCGGGTTCAATCCAGAACGAAGCCATGATTTTGATTATGGGGGCCAAAACTTGAACTAATTTTAAATAATGAATGCATAAATAATATTAAAAAGTCTAATAATAAACAAACGATATAATTAAAGTCTCAATCATAAATGAAAGGAAATGAAACAAAAACAATCTATATATATACGATTTAAAATGAATTTTTTTGCTATTTTAGATCACTAAAGTCATCTATAATTGATTCAATATTAAATTTCAAATTATTAATTAGGAAGATTCAAAAGATTAAAAAATGTCAAACCTAAATTCCTTTTTGTGATTTGATGTAGAAATAAGTAATTATTGATGATCAACTCAATATTTTAAACCGGTAAAATATAATTGTTTTCAAAGAATTTTGAAAACTATATATATGAGATTTTAACTTGTATAATAGATAAACAATCAGTTGTTTTGAGTATGGATATGATATGTTGTCTGCTAAAATTATGACTAAGAAAAAGAAAAAGAATAAGAAAAAGAAAAAGAAGAAGAAGAAGAAAAAGAAGAAACAAAATAAAGGTTAAAGTTAGAAAAGAAACGTAATAGGAAAGAGAAACTTAAAAGGAAAATAAAAGGATATAGTCTAATTAATTTTATATTTTATTGTTTTTAAACTTGTAGAATAAATTAATTAAATTGGTTTTATAAAAGTTTAATTAATTAAATTGTAGCGGTGGTAACTTTGTTTTTAATTTTTTTAAACGGTAATTTAAAAATCAGGTGGTAGAATTAAAGGTTCCGTCCTGTTTTTTAGTCCGTTTTTGTTTTTATTGTTCAAAAATAATTTCGAAAACGCGTCCGTTAACCGTTTTTCATTTTATTTTCAAAAAAATGGAGAGAGAAAAGTGAAAGATTTGAAAAACATAAAATACTTGTTTTTCGTTTTTGTTTTTGTTTTTGTTTTTCACTTTTTTATATAAAAAAATCATTTTTAAAAAAACTATTAATTATACTGTTATACGTTTGATATAGTTAGAACAAGACGGGATAAGATTTTCAAATAATCAAAGTGCCTCTTTTATATATATATATATATAATCATAATATTATATATATTATAGAATATTATTATATTAATTATATATATAGTATATATTTATATATTTATAATATAATATAATATGAAAATACAATAATATTTAATATATAAAATAGTATATATATATATATATTGTAATTATTTATTTATAATTTAAAATTTTAGTTTTGATTAATTCATTTTTTGATATGTTTTTTTGAATTAATTTTTGATGTGTTACTTTTGTTTAATTTAAAAATTAAAATACAAAAATTATATTGGTTAATTATATAATCAATTTGTTTATAGTTGTAATAATATTAAACAAAATGCCAAAATTGATATTTTAATTTTTAATAGTTTTCAGTTAACCTACAAGACGCGTTTTTTCCATTTTCATTTTCAAAATACAGCTTTCAATATATGCTACCAAACGCGTTTTCAGAATTCAAAATTCAAAATTGAAATTAAAAACACTGTTTTCATTTTCATTTTTATTTTCGAAAAACAACAATTGGAAAACACTTACAGGATGGACCCAAAAGCTCTAGTCGAAAAAATTAAATATATTGTGGGAAAGCTCAGCGTCATAACCATGAGTGATTTTTTTTAAAAAAAAAAAAAAAAAAAAGAGTTGAACATTTAGATTTTTCCAATAGCTTGGCCCCCGGATCTCCACCAAGCTTCATCCCTGGTTGAAGCCATATTGGTAGGTTCATCTTTGATCTGCCTGATACATAGTTAAGGTTGTGATAGTCCTTGTAATGCCTCTTTTAGTCAAAAGTTGCCATAAGCACTTGACTATATTATATATACACACTAAGCTGGTGGGATCTTTTATGATTGGATTACAATATTTAAGACAGCAATGAATATCACTATAAGGTTTCAATATGATCATAGTAGATATATACTCAACCACAATAATTATTATTGCTTTCTCTGTCACCATTCACCATCCCTTTTTGTCTTTTAATATAATACGTAAAACATTATCAAAGGGGCTTTATTAAGGGTGAAAATTCTTAAATAACTTCTTCTTTTTCCCCTTTTCGGATTGACATCATTGTGGGTGAGGAATCACCTATCTGATTAGGTTTTATAAGAATGCTCTTGCACGATTTATAATGCAACTCTAATTATATTGGAGAAATCTTTCCATATTTTATGATTTTATGAGAAAATATGAATTTTGAACCACATTAGTGAAACTTTATTTTAAAGCCTCAAACTACTAAGATAAAGGGTCATTGGTATAAATAGTCATTAAATTAAAGGGAAGATTAAATTATTGATTCACTCTCGATAATTTTCTATCCCGTGTCAATATTTCCATTTTGTGCACAAAAATGCTCATGAATGAGTATTTAGTTTTATCATGTAAATTCGAAAAATGATAGAAAAGGGAGAGATAGAAAATAGAATAATAGATAGCGAGAAAAAATTAGAAATTAGAGAAAATATTGGAAGAGAGAGAAAGTCATTTGTGAAGAACGAAACTCGATTTCCATATTCAGTAATTTTACACTGAATATTTCAATTTGAGACAATATTAGTAGTACACGGTGAATTTTATATGTTGAAATTTACAAAATGAAATTATACATTGAAATTTTACACGCGAAATTTTTGGAAATTGAAATGAAAAGTTTCTTCAATTTCTATCTCTAACTTCTGACTTTTTCTCTCTTCCAATTCTCTTCATAACTTCTAATTTTCTCTCTATCTAAACAATAACATACCATAGCAAAAAAGAAAATTAAAATCTTGGGTGTGAAGATGAAGAAAAATACAGAGAGAGTAAAAAACATAAGAAGTGTATTTTGGTCATTTTCATTACTAAAGTGGATAACAATAGTAAAATTAATAAAGTCGACTAAATTTAGAATCCCCGATAATTTTAATACCTAAAGTAGGAATTTCCTACCTTATAGTGCTCATGTTTAAGAAATTTTCTCATTACAATCCAATTTCATCATTTCACACATCTTTTCTAAGAATTTGGATATTCTACTGATCTGATCTTTTTCCTGACTTCATCTAATTTCATGACACATAAGCATTGCAATGAATGTATAGTCAATATGTGATTGGTCTCCACAACCACTTTACCAACAACCAATCAAATGTTTTAAAAAGGTCAGTAAAAAGATCAGATCAGTGGAGAATTCAAATCCCTTTTCTAAATACATCTCATCCTAAAACTTATATTTAAAAATTGTCTTAGAATAGTCTATTTTGTTCCAAAATTATATTTTTTATCTTTTAACACTCATTTCTTTAAAAAAAACGCCATCATAAAAACCTATTTTTCTATTAAAAAAATAAAATGCTTTTTTTTTTAGATTCTACAAAATCATTTTGTTTCGATTTTTTAAAATAATTATTTTGTTTCATTTACGAAAGATAAAGAAAAAGAAAAAACTCAACTCAAAACGTTTAATCAAAGAAAAAAAAAACAAAACACAAAGCAATAAGATATCGGACCCTTGTTTGATTTAAAAGATCGCCCCTGTGTTGAATTTAGAGATGAGTAATATTAGACTTTCTAAAAAAAATTCAAATGTATTTCAAAATGGTACTGTTGACACATGAGGTGTCAACATCACGTCATTCACTACATAATCTCATGATTTATAAGTTGTTGACACCTCACGTGTCAACACTATTTGTAAAAAAAATTGAAAAGCCTAATATGCTTTTATTTTTTTAAAAAAACCATTATTGGATTTTTCAAGAGGAGATGGAGAATCTCCATTAATATAGATTAATCTCTATAAATGGAGATTTTGATCTCTATTATTGGATATATACGATTTATGGTCCTTAATTTTTATTGGTTGTTCTCTCTTTGTATGTTTGTGATGATAGATAAGAAAAGATGGAGAGGAAAATAAGAAGAACGTGTTTTAGGGTTTGTAAACTAGTAAAGAGAAAGAAAATAATGTTGGATTATAAAACAATAGTATGTGGTCTTTAGAATTTTTTTGTCCTCTTTCGGAATTATAATTGAGGTTAAAATTGTCATTAATAAAAAAAAGTTAATACGGAATGGAAAAAAACATTGGATGGATTGTCAACAACATCTTCCATGTGTAATTACTAGCACATGAACATTATAGTAATTTTGTTGTATTCTAACTGATTACACCATAGACACATTTAATTAAGAATGTAACTAAAAGAGAATTAATAAAAGGAAGGTGAGATATGAGAATCAAATTGTCTTTTTATGAGAAAATTAATTATTGATTTTTATATGAGAACCACGTAATTAATTTGATTTTTAAAAGCTTCGGTCTCCTTTCTTTTTATAGTATTCTCGATAAGTAAACGATATTTATTATCGAATATATAAATTTATTTTTTTGAAAGAACTATACGATCAAACTTAACACGTGAAGCTTTTATATTAAAATTCATATATAGAAACTCAAAGTGCTTCGCCTTCTGATTCATTTTGTGCTGCTGGTTTCTTATAGTTTCGCTTGTACTCTCCGTAGAGGTAAGATGCAAATCCCCATAGGCACATAGCCAAGGCCATGGCCTTTTCACCACTGAATCGCTCGTGCAAGAAAATCACTCCAAAGACTTGTTGAAGTGGAACTAGAAGAGACGAAACAAGACCTCCCAAGAGAGATGTGGAGCAGAATATCACCCCAAGACATCCTATTATTAGAAACTGCAATGCTATTGCCGCCAGCACCACAATAGTGTAGTACTTGGTTGCTCCAAGTTCAAAATCTCGGGCTTCTCTTGGTATAGCCTTATATGTTCACAATAAGCAGCTGATTAAAAACATTTACCGGAACTCGAACATGAAATATTACCAGACTGAATGACAAACCTGAAAGTCTCCGTTGATGATCACAGGTACTGTGCAAAAGAGAGTGGCAAACATGGATATCAAGAACTGAACTTGCATGACAAGGTCATATGTGACCGCCTTTCCGGCCTTCAAGTTGGTATACTCCACCGCTGGCATTATAAATCCATGGAGCGCAGCAGCACTGATAGTCATGAAGAAACCTAGTATATATTTTCCATTAGATTCCCCTCTCGGACGATCTCCATCCATGTTAAACCCCAGAATTATTGATCCAAAGGTCATCAACACCACAGAGTTGATCGAGTAATGAGTGAATTTCTGCTTGACGATAACAAATGCAAATATTGCAGTGAAGGCCAGCTGAGTTGAACCAAGAAGAGAAGAAGCCGAAATCGGAAGATATGATGAACCGAAAGAGTAGAGGAAGCTATCAACACCTAGAAGAAATCCCAAGAATGCACAAGCCATGAAAAGCCGTGGTGTGACAAGTAGTCTTCTTGTTCCAGCCGCGGTAGATGATCGAGCTCGTGCATAATAGAATGCAATTGGAATGATCAAGATAGGGAAGCCTGCTGTGAGTAACCAAGAGCTGAACCACCTTCTGTTTCCTCCATGCAAGAAGTAGAGCCTGGAAAGTATAGGCCCCCCTACTTGACCAATTGACATTAATATGCAGTTCAGAATTACAAGTACCACCTTGATAGCTTTGCTGTTTTCATGATTTTTTTGCCCACTTGTGAATATTCCTTGCTCTGTCTCCATGAAAACCTCCCTTGGTTTGCTCCTCTCTCTGAAGTACTAGTGATGAAGATGATAAGTGTAGAAGTAAAGTGTGTTAGGACCTGCAATCATGTTATGAGCATATATAATATAATACCATAAAAATCTTAACATGATTACAATACTTATATATATACCACATAGATTGATGTGAGTCAAATTTAAGATATTATCAGGTTGACCAAGCAGTCACCATTTACCATCGAGTCATAATGGACGGTGAGGATGACTATGAGACTTGATTACGCACAAGGAAAGCTAAACTGTATAGGAGGGAAGTGGAATTGTGATTCAAAAGCCATATTTGAGCAAAAAATGTAAAACATTTTTCTTTTGTCATCGGTAGGATTCGAGCACCGTTGATTTAGGAGTCATTTATCCAAATCTCAAGTTCGTCCATTTATTAGCTAAGCTACATCCTGAAAACATAAAACATATTATTATTAGCATTAATTAGAGATTCATCCAAAACACTATTTTTTTTTCCTTTAGCACGCACGTTACACCCCACCCAACCTTATGCACAAAATAAATTTCCCTTCAAATTAAGATCGATTGAGGTGGGATTGATCCCTAGTGCCTACAGTTCCTTCCTCTTTAAGTGCAAGAGCTTTAACCAATTAACTGGACTTATCCCAATTATGACTTAGACAGCACACTAATTTGGATCCAAAGAAGTAGCAGATATATGGATATGTTCAGTTAAATTCAAGTGCATGAGATGGCAAGACAAGATAACTACACTTTGGAACAAAACGGGAACCACATCAAAATAATCCCTTGCCATTACCAAAAACGATCTATGTGTGATACACCTTATAAAATCATGGAAATCGAGCAACAAAAATGGAAACTAGAAAAACAATTGCAATCTTAAATGAATCAGCAACTGTCACCGAATATTTTGAATGGGAATCACCGGTCATTCTTGAATTCAACAAAGAAACTAGAAATGAATAAAATGACTGAGTTCACTTTTGCTTACCCCATTGAGGTTGTGAACATTACCCATTTAGATAACAAGTGTCTAGGGAGGGTAAATTTATCCTAAAATATGACAATATTTAGATAAATTTACCCCTTTAGACACATATCATCCATACAAGAGAGAGTAATACTCACCCACAAAGGTGGATAAGCAAAAATGGACTCTAAAATGACATTACTGTATTACAAAAATAAATCTTTAAAATTGTTGTACCTAATCAGTTATAGACATGGCACCTTGAAAAGTCAAAAATTGATTTCACTTTGGTCAAATATGTCAACAAGCTCAAATATGCATGTCACCTTTAAGGCTTTAATATTGTTTTTTTTTAAATATTATAATAACTTAAAATTCGTTAGGATAGACTTGAACCTCATTATATATAGATGATCAACCTTATATTTTGGTCACCTTTAATAATGTTGTATCCGATTTTTAACTATATTTTGAGTCAAAATCGATGTCATTTGGTCAAATATGCCATGTCACCTTTTTTTTATATTATTATTAATCTGTTACCTTTAATCTTTTGTTGTACACTTGTACATAATTCTGGACTATATTTTGTATGAGAAACCTATTTCATTCTTGAATTAAACAAAGAAGAATTAGAAATTAATAAAAACTCACTACTAATCGACCATGTTGCAAAAATAAATCTTTAACATTAGAAAGAGATATAAGTATCAAGATGTCTTGAAAGCAAGAGATATAAGTATCAACTCGAACCTCCTTAACCCTCTATTTGTGCTTGTCCATGGGAAGTACTGGGGTAGTTTTATTAAGAGTATTGTAAAAAGGAAAAAAAAAAAGATGTCCCGGATTTGCTAAAATATAATCAGTTCGATTCTAATACAAATATTGATTCATGCTTGACTATGAGATCATATACTCCTAAATTTATGTTATTTGATTTTTTGTTGAAACAGCTGAAACTAAAATAATCTGACATTTCTGCATACTATAAATGAAATTATTAAATTATTGCAATACACTTGTTTACAAGGTTATTAATTAAATAAAATTGTAATGGCGGATCACTTTAAGATAGAGATCAGAGATGTTATCAATTGACAGTTCAAGGCTACAAATAATTGAACGATCAGGAGAAGCCCTTGTAATTGTTCAGTTCTCCCCAAACAGTCAACTCAACTTGTTCCCATGACTTGGCAGTTCTTAATTCCTTCCACAAGCTAAATATAGCACCCAAGACGTTATCATCATGCAAAATACAATAGCACCTGCATAAATGAAACCATTCGAAAAAATTAAACCTGCTGTTATGCATCAACAGTTGCACCAAATAGTGATTGGTGCATGAAGAATACTTGTTACGATGGCAATGATATTTCAATGCAGGCACAGATTGAAAACGTGTATAGGATATTAAGATGTGTAAACAATTAGTGGACACTATATTAATTTGCTCAAAATCAATGACATTTCAATGAGGTTGTGGGTTCGAGTCTGTCCCCACCTCCCAAAGCATCATTAACAAACATCTACAGGAAAGTGTTTAGAGGACCGAATTTGCTCACGGACCCAAATTGTCGTTATGTAATCTAACATGCCATTCACAAACAATGATAACTTTTTCTCAAGGTGGAAGGCAGTATCAACTGATTCACACAACCATTTCATAGGCCATACAGCTCAAGACTACAAAATATATTTACTTGTACTGCTTTGGACTAGAATATGTTGTCATTTTCCAAAAAGTTTTCTCGTATTAGGTATATAGTATGGCAACAGTAAAGACCAATAATATTGGTTCTAATAATATTCCATTTGGAACAAGTATGGGGAATTTACTCACATGGCATGGTATGAAAGTCGTGCAAACTTGTCACCTTCTGATTTGTCCTGTGGCATTCCTCTCACTAAAGGAAGTTTATAGCTCTCTAAAAATTTCTTTAAAAGAGAGGAATCACCACTAAAGACATCTAAATGCAATGGTATCAAGTCATAAATAGGGTCACCTGCAAAAAAATTAAAGTTTAATAAGTTGATAATATGAAGTTGCTTAATTGTACGCATCAACTCAAATTTATTTTCTGAAAGTAACTTGGCAAACCATGCTTCATGCACACGATACACACATGATTATGTTATTAATTATTTCTTATACTTGTGATAAGACCTGGAAGTTCAACTTCAGAACATTGCTGCGACATCTTGACATTCTCTGCAGCAGAGGTAGGTAAAGATGCATATATAGTGATTTTAGGGACTTCCATTGCATCATTGTATTACAGGCAGAAATGACAACATAATTTCCAAACTTTCTCAAGTCAAATATAGCAGATGTGAGGTGTATGATACTAGCTTAATAGAAATTATGGTTTGTGCGAGAGTCCATTGCATCATTGTATTACAGGCAGAAATGACAATATAATTTCCAAACTTTCTCAAGTCAAAAATAGCAGATGTGAGGTGTATGATCCTAGCTTAATAGAACTTATGGTTTGTGTGTGTGAGTGTGTACGTGTGTTTCAACTTCAGAACATTGCTGCAACGTCTTGACATTCTCTGCAGCAGAGGTAGGTGTGTGTGTGTGTTTGGGTTTGTGTGTGTGTTTCAACTTCAGAACATTGCTGCGACGTCTTGACATTCTCTGCAGCAGAGGTAGGTAAAGATGCATATATAGTGATTTTAGGGACTTCCATTGCATCATTGTATTACAGGCAGAAATGACAATATAATTTCCAAACATTCTCAAGTCAAAAATAGCAGATGTGAGGTGTATGATCCTAGCTTAATAGAACTTATGGTTTGTGCGAAAGAGTGTGTGTGTGTGTGTGTGTGTGTGTGTGTGTTTCGATTCAGAACATTGCTGTGACGTCTTGACATTCTCTGCAGCAGAGGTAGGTAAAGATGCATATATAGTGATTTTAGGGACTTCCATTGCATCATTGTATTACAGGCAGAAATGACAATATAATTTCCAAACTTTCACAAGTCAAAAATAGCAGATGTGAGGTGTAGGATCCTAGCTTAATAGAACTTATGGATCTGAAATGGTGACTACTGTCAGACTTTACAGGTTACAACCTTGATAATCAAACTCATGGGATATAATATACCAGGTAGGTGGCTGCAAGGACATTTATATTATTGACCTCTTGGTTAGAGAGCATAGTACGACCACTCAACTCATACATAGGGGTGTGAGTGTGTGTTGTGCTGGGATCTGAAATGGTGACTACTGTCAGACTTTACAAGTTACAAACTTGATAATCAAACTCATGGGATATAATATACCAGGTAGGTGGCTGCAAGGACATTTATATTATCGACCTCTTGGTTAGACAGCATAGTCCGATCACTCAACTCATACCTAGGTATTATGCTCTAGTTTTATGTTTTCTGAAATTTTGGTTCCTATATATATTGGCCTTTCAAGCAGATCAGCAACTTGTTCTAACTGTTCCTTCTATATATAAAGGAACTAAACGAATAGATAATATCAGAATATAATAGAATACTGGGGTATGGCTACTTGGGATAGATATAGAATTACAAAAAACACTAACCTATAGAAAGATTACTAAAGTCAATAATGTGGCTAGGACGCCATGACTTTTTCTCTGCACGGTCATCATAACCATTCAGGGTATTATTGTCTCTCAGATCAGTATCTGCAGCATCTCCGTGCAAGCATGAACTAGGACAATATGGTTCCATGAAAACATTGTCATCCATGATATCTGAATGTATCCAGGTGCAAGGTTTGCAAACTTTATTGAGGCCATTTTCATCCTGAAATTAAGCAGAAGTAAGTTCCTACCAATAATGAAAAATTAAGAAGGCATCAATTAACAGAAGTTCTGCCATTAAATATGCTTACAAAAAAAAAAAAAAAAAGAATAAAAATAAATAAAAAGGGATTGTAGGATGTGAAAGAAACCTTGTATACACCAATTAATTTCGCAAAATCATCTGGGATGTATTCATCAACTTTCTCAATTAGCGTTCTAGGTATCGGATCACCCCTAAAAATTGCAATAAAAAAATCTCAGAGGTGTCATATTGTATCCTTCTAAAGCAGTGTTAAACAGATAAAACATGAAACTTTAATTCCACATCAGTAATAACAGAAAATCATTATCCAAGAAATATATCAACTTTACACTAAAATTGAATTGCAACAGAAAAATAAAGAAATATTTTAATCAGAGTACAATACAAATTCATGCATTGATATAAGCACAAGCATTCCCCAGCATGGAGGGAAAAGTGAATCAAAAGCAACATTCTGAAAGGTATTTCTTTAGATTTCAAATGGGTATGGTTTTGCCACTGTTCGTGTGTGTTTTCTGTATGCATTTTACATAAATATGTTTCAGCCCAGTCTTCCAGCACTTCCAAGTTCCAAGTTTTCAAACTTTCACCTGCTGTACAGCCTCAATTTAACAAATTACCTGAATTCATCAGATCCATAGGAATGATATGTTCAATAAAAGCAATTATCAATCAGGAGTCAAATTCTTTGATCACAATGTATAAAATTATTACAGTCTGAAAAATAATGTCAGGAAAACCTTCTTCCAGACTTATCCATTTAAGTAACTGACAACAGAGGAGAGCAAACAGCTAGCAAAAGAAATCACAATTCAGTTATGAAAAACAGTGATTTCTAGAATGCATAATACAACTAATGATAATTGTTTCGATTTAGAAACAATGAGACAGGGAGGCTACTCCTGAATCCATTTTGTATATCTTTAGAAATGCACATCTTCTTTTACTCAAAGTGTACAAAAACAATGATGCTTTTGGCTAAGCTCTAATCTGATTGGTTAAATTCTGGGTCCAGTGTAGACACTGATTGCTGCCAACCAAGTCCAGGTCAGGTTAGACCCCTGTTGGGAAAAACTTGGGTCCACAAGACCTGGCTTGGTGGCTTGGTGGCTTGGTGCCAATACAGTACATTTGTTTTGTCATTGTGGACTTCTCCTTCAAATGCTTCACCTAATGCAACCGATCCACATGAACGCTGCTTATGTTTGTGTCTCTCTCTCTCTTCAGTGACATTGACTTGTCAATACAAAAAGGCTGCTTACTCCTAGGTGCTAACCGCCTACCTCAAACTTCTCATTACCATTTTATGTCATTTCCCTTTGTCCAATCACCAGTATTTTTTCTCATATGTCAATCCATGCATCTAATCTTTACTTAGTAACCAAGCACAACGATTCTCAATTGTCCAATTGAAACCCTATTAGACCCTCTTATGATACGACCTAACCTACCACTATTCAAAACAAAACAAAATGTCTCCATGATCATGGACCAGGCATCTGGGTCACTCCAAATGTTTTTTCTCTCTATTTCTTTCCTTCCATTCCATATTCCTCTCTTTCTTCCTCCCTTCCCTGCTTTCTCTTCATTGATCATATGACAGCTTTTGTATTCCACACACAAAATATTTAATCTCAAAAGTTACTTGCTAGAAATTTATGTGTAGCATAAGGAATTGTTTTATGCTGAGAGCTAAATTTTTAATTTTGTTTTATTTATAAAAAAAATTAAAAAATTGGGCCAGCTCCAATCCAGCATTTGTACCTGGACCCAGACTGAAACCCAAGCCGTGACTCAAAATTTGGTCCCAGACCCAGGGCCAGGTGATACCCACATCAGTCACATCCAAGTTGGGCTGGGTTTTTTTTACCATCCCTTGATCTTTGCTTCAAAAATCTATAATTCTTCTACACAAAAACACCTTCTAAGTGTTTGTATTGATAAAAATAGTAATTAAAATAGTAATTACGCACAAAACAAATAAAACTAGATATAGCTAAGTCCCCAAGCCTAATTTTGATGTTCTCATGTCAGACCAGCCATGTCCCACACAATACTCATGTCTGTTGTTAAGTTAAAGGAAGTGAATGTGCAGACTAATATATGTGAGTTAATTCAGGAATGCTCGCCAGCGACAGGGGCCCGACCAGTTGACAAAGGTACGATAAATAGATGCCATGTATACATGAATATTTAATCGTGAAAATGGGAACCTTTTGGCTGATCATTAGAACACTAGAACATGTACGTGCTCACCGTGCAAGTAAATCACCAAACAACTAAACACGTATAGCAGTCTAAAGTATGCAACACAGTCATAAGGTGGAAAGCAAAAGAAGTGAAGTGTCTTTCTCACAGAAAGTTTTGATATAAAAACAAAAGTTTTACTACCACATAACGAAGAACACTTATATAAGCAGGCATACCAATTAGTCAAGCGGCTCGCAGCATCCTTCTTCTTCCTGGTTAGAGTTCTGATGAAGATTTCCCATTCTGCTGGAACGTTTGATTTACTGAGAACATCTTCCATACAACCATTAGTAAAGGCTAAATCCATTCCCTGTTCATTATCAGGCAAAGTTGACTCAATGAAAGGTGGATACAACAAGAGATGAAGGTTATGCAGTTGCTCTCCCAGGAAAGAAGCTAAGTTTAGCATATCTTCCAATGCGAGTGTATCTTTTCTGCAAAAGTAATAAAAAATGATTGTGATGCTTGACGCTGCACAAACCTACAAATAGCATATGTGAAATTCTAAACGCAAGTAGCATTAAAACTAAACAAAGAAACTATTATGCCAAAACAACTTACAATTGGTTTAGTATCTTCCCTTTGCATCGTTTTGTTATAATATATGGCCATATCCTTGTGCATCCATCTGAAGTGCCCATTTCACATAAGGACATTCCCACTCTTCTATCTTCAAACTGTTTTTTGTTCCATATGCCAAAAGGGAAGTAATCTTCTGTACACTTTGATGAAATCAGATTGCACTTCTTAATCACATCGGGCACTCCTTTGCCATCCCAAGGCACAACTGTATATGATCCATTTTCAAGATAAAGAATCCCACTCGCCAAAACATCAGGGATACATTTTTTCAGGGGGGAGTCAACTTTACATTGTAAACTATAAAACTGGAGCTGCAAACAAGCAAAGGAAAATAGGAAATTACAAGGCATGAAGGCTGTATAAGAGAAAAGAAACAAAATTAAAACTTTACCTCCGTGCCTAAAGCATAAAGTGAAGATTCCAGTCCATTTTCAACAAAAATTTTGACCACACAATCGGCCATGATATAAACCTGTTAAAGCAAACTGTTAAAATGAGCAACAACAAAACTCAAATTTGTGAAATAATGAATAGCCTATTGTGCAAGTTAATCATATTTGCATATCTCTGACATCAACAGCTCGCTGACACAATTCAGATTCTTTATATCAAACAGCCACCTAACTTGGCAATAAACTAGTACTGCAGTAATGCCAATTCCTTTCAGGGCTAAAAAAGTTAGCATCTCCTTTGCGCTTTATTGACAGTACTATCCTAACATCATTTCTCAATCATTATAACTAACATGCCCTACAGTTTAACACAGTAAGGTTTGAATGCTCGATCTCTCATGTGCTCTTGTATAGTGGCGCACACAAAAAGAAGCAACAGACAGAACATGACACAAGAATAAAACATAAAAGGAGGAAGAAGCAAACTATACTACCCTGGAGCATAAAAGGTCAATTTTTGATAAGAGATAAATAATCAATTAATAAATAAAAAGTTCCTTAATTAACTAAACAACCAGGATGCTGGCATCCATATAGATGACGTTCGCTAAGAGCTCAGCTTTAGGTTTCATGTTGTACTTTCCTATTCTCATATGACCAACAATCTCTCTCCTGTCCTATGCGTTCCATCAAACATATGGGTAGCCTTCTTGTTTCTCTAAACAGCTTGACTCCTCCCATATCCAGACCAAACTTCCCAACATTTCAACCGCCAATCTCGGCATCATCTAATCTACTTTAGGCCCCAAAGAATGAGGAAACTGTTAACCAAAGATCTCCTTTACAATCCATGTAATAAGAAACGAAGTTGCCCCATTATTGTTAAACGTATAGCACCCATTAATGTTGACTTTACTCCCCTTCACTGGTTTTCAACAAGTAATAATCCAGCCAAGATATGCTGTCTGCACAAAAGATGAAACCTTGGATACTGGATAGAGCTCCAATGTGATACTCATTCATGGGAGAAAAATGTTCAAAATTGCAACGTAGGATTTAAGTAGTCTAACAACTTGGCTCTGCCATACTTTATCTCCACTATATTTGCCATTGGGCTTCCAGACATTTCATTATCTGCAACTTCATGGACATCTAGTAAATCTTGGGTCCCAAATTAACCTGCCTGCTGTCCTCCCCTGACAGGTTTCTAGTTGTACTTGGGGACAACTGATCAGGAACAGATTCCTTCAGCAGACATCCTCACAACAAAAACATCTTATTAAAAGTACACCTTCCCATGATTCCCCACCAAAACATCAATCCACAGCCAATTACCAACCAAAGGCAACTCCACAGATGATCTTAAAACTGAGTTATGATTCAACCTTCCATTTCCTCTACATATGTTAACCGACCTCCATAATATCCTGTATCCCTCTCTAAAGCACACCATTAAATCCACTTAACGAGTTATGATCCAACCTCCATTAGGTATACCTTTCTAAAGCGCAACATTAAACCCACTTAACCAACAAAACATCATATATTGCCAAATAGACCTCATCCCACTTAGTCAGAACTTAGATAAAAAAAAAATCCATCATTCATCTCAAGTCATTGAACACTCCCCTGAAGATTTTCCAGCCTCTTAGCAACTCAAAATTTATTTTATTGTAATAAATAATAATAATCAAAATAATCTTAACCAACCTCCATAAAGCATCCCCATGCATTGATTCTTCACGTTTAAAAGGGTATTATAAAGTGGATGGTTTGAAATGGAAATCAAACAGGAAATTTCAAGAAAATATAATTTGCCACTCACAGGATTGCTACCACTGCCAATCGGAAGCCTCTGTTCAGCAGTGAGGGGAGGAAAACTGTGGAAGGCACAAATTGCTTCAAGGCACTCCAACCATTTGCCTGCATTTAGTGCAAGACATGCTCCCTAAGACAATTAAGAGCTAAAATTAGAAAAAATAGGGTGAAAAGCAGACGAATGAAAATAATTAGCCCCTTTCACCATATAGCAAAAACATTAAGTTCACACATGACCAAAATGATCAATTGATCAAAAGGTTTCCAAGATAAATTGGATATACAGGTAAGTTAATACTGTTGCTGATTAAACATGGCTAGCAAAGACCTTATTTTTCTTATAATCAAGAGTGTTCTCAATTCGGGGGTGCAGGAAAGCGGGAAAGAATCTGGTGGTTTTTACCCATTTTCATTAATTAATTTATCTTCTTATCAGCCAAAAGACAGTTAGTTGCTTCTTCATTCAACATTGCTAATTCAAAAAAAAATAACACAAGATAAGGCTAACAAGAAAAAGAATATACCTTCCATATCAGCTCTCTCATTCCCGGTTTCCCAACCCAAAGCTTAAATAACCATTCTCTCATTTCTCGTTGTCCTATGCAGTTGCCTGAACTCCATGGAAAATTATAGTGGTCTCTCTCTTCATCCAAGAACTTTTCCAAAACATTTATATCATAAGGAAAACCTTTTCTCTGCAAATTATAACTTCCAGCGGCAACATTAGTAGCATCTTCGTGATTATGATTCTCCCCAGATTTTTTAGTGTGGACCCTCTTCTTGTTCCTAGCCAGGGCTGGGTAACTCAAATTATACTCATCACTTGATGCGTTCTTTTTAACATCCTCATGGCTGTCTTCATCAACGGCAAGCATTCCAGCACGGCAAACCCCTTTATGAAGATAACCAGGAGCAAAATCCAGGCAAACAAATTGAAAGTTTTGGGAATCAACAAAATTCTGGGTAACAGCAACAGTTGTTTCCAAATTCAGGACACAGTGCCACCATCCGGTTGGAACAAAAATGGTCTCCCCAGGTAGTTGGGTACACTCAATTGGTTTGTCCTCATCAGCAAGAAGTGGGTAAAAATCCAGCCACCACTTTAAACGGAGAAAAGGGAAAGAAAATTGACTTACTAAAGGTGATTGAATGAATTTGATCAGAAAATGAGAAATAAAATCTGTAAAATTACCTGCAGGGATGATGGCGTCTCAATATGGACATCACCATCTTCATCACTGACATGTACAGTAACACCCAGAGGTACTCGTCCCGGAGGATATAATGCCCACCTATTCAAAGACAAAGAAGACATTGCCTCCTAGTTATCAGCTGATTCAATTACATTCCTCAGGCAAACAGTGCCCATCACAATTTTCATTATTGTGTTAACATTCATTTTAGAACATCAAATGTAAAGCATGCAGGAATGCTCAGCAAGTACTACCTTTTGGTGATAATACTGATACTTCCAGAAAGGACAGCTCCAACGTTCAAACTCAAAACTCCTACCATATGGAACCTCTCAAAGAAGTTGGACTCTCCTTCCATAATAAAAATAGCAGGAAGACTCAAGTCTACTAAGTTAATTCATGGCCACTAGTATTTAAACTTTTCGTCAAAACTTAAAAGGGTAAGCAACCAAAATCCTAGGTACCCCTTGGTTATATAATTGACCTACAGCTCAAGACCAAATGACTGTACCAAACTGGGAGAGCTTAATCTATGAGCATGGTAAAGCCAGTCTATTTAAGAAGGAAACGAAAGGTACAAAATATCTGGCAAACCACCCACCTCAAAAATGCATCTACATTCTACACATTTAACATTAGCAGTACACGTTATGAATTGCATCATACCATACACATCAATATAAAGCTAAGGCTAATAAAAATTCTAGGATCCATAAGACAAAATGAATTCAACAATTCGTCAATTCCTTCAATGACCTATTTTCTCTTATAATTGTTTACCAAACAATCGATTGTGAAAACATGAGAACTGCAAGTTGTTAAATAACGTTGCTGTGGCCAGAATATGAACCACAAGATATAAGATGCAATGATATACATTTATGAAATGATTACGATCTCATCTACTACAAAGTAGCAGTGTCCATAAAACGTGATAGATATGAAAGTACAACAACATATTCAATAGAGTAGAACCAGCACCCAGATGCATTCTATTCTTGAGAATTTGAAGATAGAGATTTACCTCTTACGGCCACACAATAGAGTATTCCAGGCACTAGTAAGTGCTGGGTCAACATGCCATGAAGCACCGGACCGTTCTGGCCCGATAATAAGCCATCTATATGGTGGTCGATGATTTGCATCTAAAAATTCAAACCAATCTTCTTGAAATAGCTGAGGCACACTGTAATCCTTCAACAATCCTGGTGAATCTTCCCCAAACTGCATACAGCGAAAGTTAATGCCAGAATTCTATTTCAATAAGACAAAATACATTGGACAAATATTTATACCACAACATGAGAGAACCTGGGGATCAAATATATATAATGGATCTTCATCATGCTGAACATTCATGTATGAGACGTAATCCTTGAATTTCATTGAGATTTTATGAGCACTCCTCTGAGAAATCTTAAATGATGTATCCCCGTATTTCAGCAGTAGCTGGTCAATTGTCCATGCAGTCCTTGCAGGCCACGTATCAGCCAACCCAGTAAGCAAAACCTGGTTTATGGTTTGACAACACAAACCCATGTACAAGATAGACACATAAATTAGAGAATCAAGCTTCTTTTTAAAAATTATATATAAAATATTAAAAAAAAAATCAAATTCTGTTATGGACTAGAAAAAATTTGGGCAACATAAAAGTTTCCATTTTTCACATACATAAAGAAAAAGTGAACAGATGATTCCAATTACTAATAAATTATCATGTTAGCTTTTCTTTATTTGTTTGTTCATTAACATTAAATTTTGGGGATATGAATTAGTATGTTAATTAAGTATCAACAACTGTCCTAAAACACAAATAGTCAGAAATTATGGGATTAAGGATACTGTGCATTTGTAGTCATTGTTGTAATAGATTTGTCTTAAGTGTAAGTAAGGGCAATCATAGTTGCATGGTGAGGATTGATAAATAGGTGATTGTCCATGACAGTGATGGATGCAATGTGGTGGCGATGGCACTGTCATTGTTGTAAAGGTGGCAGTTCTGGCATGGCAATAATGATGGATCCATTGGCAAGAAGGAGGTGTTGATCTAAACAATGTAGTGTTAGGAACAGTGGAAAGGGTGCCATGGCATTAACAATGGTTGTTGAGGTGCTGTTTTCAAACCAGTAACAAGGTCTATGTAAGTGGTCATGAGTATCATGGTGGCTGTGGAGCTTTTGATAATGCTGCAGTAGTAGCTTTCACATGTGAAGGGGTGAATGGGCGAAGAAGGGGTAGCAAACACACTTGGGAATTATTACTTCTATTATATTTATAATTAATATCTCAAAAGCTAACACCTGTTTAATGCATTTTAAGAAACATTAGTAAATCTTCTAAGGAATTTACATTTAATGAGAATTAATAGAAGCTACCATGGAAATTACAAATCACATGTACAAAAAAGACATAATAACGTAGACGATTCAAATTTACAAATCACATGACTCTAGGTAAACATAGACGATTCAAATTTACAGAAAAAAAGTAAGGTGCAGAAAGATGAAAGGTAAATCGTAAATACAATAACGGATATAACAAAAAGCTAAAAGAATAATGTATTCAGTTCATGTCCAACGTTTCACAACATACCGGTTCCATCCCACCACACTCATGATCAAACTCTGCTCGAGTTAGGAGTTTCTTTCTTTGAACGTTTCCATCATCGAACGAGAAACCACTCAATGAGGTATGGCACCTATATAATCTTCTGTACAAGAATGAAGAATAGAATCCTGCAGAAAGGAAAAGATACCAAGAGCACATAAATGTAAACAGTTCATAGATATAAAAATACAAAGAAAATCATACAACTACCATTGCAGTGAAGAGCCCCTGAAAATAATAATACTATATTATAGTCATAAAACTTTACCGTCGAACTGCAATGGCCTTCTGCAAGATTCTTTGTATTCGATTGGTGGTTCTTCACTGTATTCCAAAACATGAGTAACAACCTGTTTTGTTATATGTCAAAAAAATAACAAGAAAGCAAGTGGGAAAATTCAGCATGATTTGGTGACATACAAATGCAACATTGTTCTCTTCCAAGAGCCTTTGTACTGAAATTGACCATTTGATCTCTTGAGGCATTGAATCATCCAGAGTGGTTCTTCATTGCAAAATATATACATCACGCTGTATATGAAAGACATACACACACATATATATTAGATTTGAAAAAACTAGCAAAACACTCAAAAAATAAATATCACCTAAAGTTTCAAATTTCGGATTTCTTTTTTCTATGAAATACTAATGAAAACATTAACTAACGAAAAAAAAAACATGCAAATTTGAGGAACATATGACTACCAAGATTGCATTGATCTACTAAATAAACAGCCTGTAACTAAATAAAGATTCTATACGCTAATCAACTATAAAAAATATGGCATTATTAATTCGACATAGCAAAACAAGTTAATTAATCCATTGTAACTAGAGTATTTATTTGCAAAAAAGATTAATTAATCAAATGTGAAGTCAAATTAATCGCATATTGAGATTCAATAGTAAGAAGACATTCAACAAAATTGAAAAAAAAAAAGAAAAAAGCGTCGGAGAAAAAACCTGCTAACGCAAGCGAGACGGCCGATATCACGAGGAGTGAGGAGTTCCAAAATTGAGCAGATGACTTCATCGGGAAGGACTATGAGGTCGCCTAGAGCGTCCAATCGGCGATCTCTCATTACGAATCCTCCATGAGAACTCTCCATTGGATTGCTTTGATAAATAGTTAAATTCGAATCTCTCTCTTTATGATTTTTATGTCGTTGCGATTTTTAAACGTTTGCTTTGATAGGACGCGGCGACTTTCGAAAGATGGCGCCTCGCGTCAAGTTTAAGCGACCGTGATCGCGCGTGCAGACTCTAACCGTGTTTCTCGTCCGCGGTTTTATCTTTTGCTTGGGCTTGGCAAAGGGCGGCACACGTAACTACGTAAGCAACTGTAACCTCCTCTATGTAAATTCGGTGTACCGGTGTATAAATAATATGTTAATAATATCCATTAGTTTGATTTAAATGAATGGATTATAGTATTTACGTATCATTTGAATATTAGATTTAAATATAGTAGAATTATTTATTTTATTTTAATTAATATTGTCGTATGTGAATTTTACCAAGTATACACGTCATTGACAGGAATGAGAAAATAGTCAGGTGGACGCCCAAATGGACACTCAAGAAATATCCTACGAGGCATCATTAGAGAGAAGAAAAACCTGAGTAAACATATATAGAATGAAACCTACTCGGGATCAGTTAACAACACTCGGGACTGGTTAAAACAACGCTTCCACTCGGGCTCAAACGGCGCTACTTGGGACCATCAGGTATTACTCTTACTCGGGAATAAATACGACTCGAGTAAGAACTTGGTGCTTATTTCACACGGATTAAGTCATTAAATACGCGAAGATATCCATCAGGAAGTAATCCCAAATAAAATGGAACATTAAGTTAGAAGAGTCCTCAATCAGGAAATAACTTGATTTCTTTACGAAGACTATATTCTTATAAGGAAACAAGTCCAAATTGAACTACACAACTAGAATCCCACTCGATTTCCATAAGAGACTCCGAAACAGGAAAGAAGACAAATCAACCTCAAGCAAGTAACCGAATCATAATTAAATACAAAAGACCTTGTATTACTTGTACAAAGCAGATTAGGGTTCTATAAGCATATAAATAGACCCATAATCTGGCTCCAAAAGAGATATGCAATACAGCATACAGCAATTATAGTAAATACAGAGAGAAAAAAAAAGAGATCGAGAGCTTGTAAACATCTTATTCTCTTAGTGGATTTTGGCTTGGTTGATCCTTCAACCACCCGTGGATGTTTCTCCGGTCATCAGAGTTTTACCACGTAAAACTTGTCTTTGTTACTCTCTCTGCATCTCTTTCTCTTTAATTCAATAGCCGAAATCCAATCCTTGTTGGCTTTTTTGGCATAATCCAAAAAACGACGTCAACAATTAGCGCTAGAAGGAGGGGCTGAACCTCCGAACTTGTTAAAAAGCAATGGCAGGAAGCAGAAATAGTTCAGGGAATGGCCAAAAATCACCAGGCGATTTTCATATTGGCAATACGTCACAAGATCCTACAACAAACACTGAAAACCAGCATGCGCAACTGGCGGGGATCCAGCAAGCCCCTCCAACCAGCAGAGATCTTACGTTGTGTTTCCAAGAGGCCCTGCAGCAATTGGTGACGGACGCAGCAAGGGAAAGGATTGATCTACTGGCCGCAGGAGCACGTACTCCCAATTCTCCACCCTTGCAGGTGGGGCCAGGAATAACTATGCCATAAACCAGAAGAAATTCTTCCCCAATCAATCCAGCTGGACAGAAAACACTAGAAGAGAAAAATCACCAGAGGCTGGATCGCAATCAAACAATACATGCCAGACATCGTAAATACGATCGGCGCAGATGACGGTCATCATCAGAAGACAATGATCAACAACATCGTAAACGTCATCATGGAGTCACACGAGAGTTCCGACATCAGAGTGAAGAGTCTGAGGAAAGAATGACAGTTACCCAACGGTTCAACCGTCAATGAAGCCCGGTTGGGGACAGAGATGTCACAATCCAGAGCCTGACTCGAGAAGTAGAGAATAACAGGCGACAGATGGAGGCACTAGTCAGACTTTACGGCTGTAACGATCTATCCTACGATGACTCCGACAGTCCATTCACCGGGGAGATTTTGCGGACCCCTTTCCCAGAAAGATTCAGGATGCCGCATGTGGAGCAATTAAAAAAAGATACAGATCCAAAGGAGCACGTTAGACGCTATAAAAGTGTCATGGCTCAATATGCCCGCAGTGACCCCCTATTGTGTCTCAACTTTCCGCAAACACTGGGGGACACAAGCTCAAGATGGTTCTGAAGACTACCCCCGGCAAGCATCAGAAATTTCAACGAGTTGAGCAGGAGCTTTTCAAGGCAATTCCTGAGCAACGTTCACAGAAAGAAGTCGGTGGCCTACCTCTCTTAAATAAAACAAGGGAATAACGAGTCATTAAAAAAATAGTTGGGCCTGTTCGGCCAAGCAGTATTAGAAATTAGCAGCGCTAATGATGAAGCAATTATTGTTGTCTTCACCAATAACCTGCAGAATGGACGATTATCCTTCGACTTGAGAAGAGCATGGCTGACTAGGTATGCCGACATGATGGATATGGCGGGAGGATACGCTCTCACCGAGGAAGAAGAGTTAGCTATAGGAGGAAGCTATATGCATGGAAGAAAGCCCGAACAGAAGAATACCGAATCCAAGGGGCAGAATCAAAAGGAAAAACAGAATGGAAACAGCAAGGAGAAAAACAAGGATGGGGGGTCCACAGAGAAATACCAAGGCAGATATACCAATTACACCCCTCTTCGGAAGAAACAATAAGAAATTCTAGCCATCTTGGAAGAAAAGAATATGGTGCAAGAACCGCGACGACAATCACAGTTCGCCCGGAGAGATACAACCAAGTATTGCTGGTTTCATAAAGAAACCGGGCATGAGACTTCAAAGTGTTTTCAGCTCAGAGATTACATAGAGACTCTTATTCGGGAAGGGCACCTGCGGGATGTAATCTTGAAAAAAGACGAGAGACCAGAAACCAAGAAAGTCAAGATTGATCACAACCCTGGTCAAAACCAAAGAACCAGCCCCGAAACCAACCAAGTAATACATACAATTTTCGGAGGACCTTCTACTGGGAGAAGCAACCCATAACGAACTCAGGAAATCAGAGAAGCAGTAGAAGCAAGGAATAACTTCGACGTAAACTCGGTTGAACCAGACCCGAAAAGGGTAAAGGAATGATGGGACCCAATAGTCTTTACAGAGGCAGATTCCCATGGCGTCGATGTTCGACCTAATGACGCTTTGGTTATAAGTGCCCGGATTGGCCATAGGGAAGTTCGAAGAATTTTAATAGATAATGGGAGCTCAGTAGACATCCTAAGCGTGGCCGTATACGACCAACTAATACTAGATCGAAAAGATTTACAGTCTATCCATACTCCATTAAGAGGATTTTGGGAAATACAGATCAGGTCACTCGGGACGGTAAAACTACCTGTGAAGATCGGAACGGCACCATGCCAGAGGACTGTCCTGCTCGACTTCGTGGTAGTTGACTTGGATAATTGGCCGGATAATGCATTATTGGGCCGGCCATTCCTGAATAAAACAAGGGTTGTGACGGCCACTTATGCATTAATGATCAAGTTCCCAACAGAACAAGGGGTTGGGATAATCAAGGGATCCCAAGAGATGGTCCAAAGAGCATATCTGTCAGTATACAGAGACAAGCATGATGCTGAACAAGTGTGCACCATAATGCAACCAAATCAGTGTAAAAAATCCTTATCATTCAAACTGGATCCAAAGGAGGACTCGAATGAATACAAAACAGAATTGGTTGAAGTGGTACTTGAAGAAGACAAATCGGACAAGAAAATCAAGATAGGGGCCAACTTGGATGGAAAAGTCAAGCAAGACTTAACCAATCTGCTTAGAGAATACAAAGATGTAATCGCCTGGAGTCACGAAGATATGATCGGGATAGATGCCCGAGTAATATCCCACCATTTCGCAGTAAGCCCGAATGCAAAATCGGTAATACAAAAGAGAAGATCGTTCAATCCTGAAAGAAGTCAAGCAATCAAAAAAGAGGTGAAAAAGTTACTAGCGACTGGATCAATCAGAGAAGTCAGCTACCCCCAGTGGGTCGCCAACGTAGTCCTAGTCTAGAAGAAAAATGGACAATGGAGGATTTACGTAGATTTCACGGATCTAAACAAGGCATGTCCAAAGGATAGCTTCCCACTTCCAAGGATAGATCAGCTGGTGGATGTCACAGCAGGTCATGAATTACTCAGCTTCATGGACGCTTACACAGGATATAATCAGATCCGGATGAACAAAGCTGATGAAGAAAAAACAGCATTCACAACGGATCAGGGTTTATATTGCTACACAGTAATGCCCTTCGGTTTAAAAAATGCAAGAGCTACGTACCAAAGGTTGGTCAACAAAATCTTTACTCGGCAAATAGGAAGGAACATGGAAGTGTACATTGATGACATGTTGACTAAAAATGTCTCAGCAGATGAGCACGCCCGCGACCTCCGAGAGACATTTGATGTTTTGAGAAGATACCAGATGAAATTAAGCCCAAACAAATGTTTATTCGGAGTCCATTCGGGAAGATTCTTGGGTTTTCAAGTCCATCAAAGAGGAATCGAAGTTAATCCCAAGAAGATCCAGGCTTTGCAAGAAATGACTTCACCTAAAACATTGAAAGAGGTACAGCGCTTAATAGGGTGTTTAGCCTCATTGGGAAGATTCATCTCAAGGGCTACAGACAGATGCGCACCTTTCTTCAAGATAATCAAAAAAGGGAAAGGCCTGGAGTGGAATAAAGAGTGTGAGCAGGCATTCTTAAAATTAAAAGAGTACTTGGGGCAAGCTCTCATCCTCTAAAAACCGTAAAAAAGGGAAATACTTCAGCTGTATATGTCAATAACCGAGCTTGCAGCAAGTTCAGTCTTAGTCAGAACAGAAGATGGAGTGCAGAAACCAGTGTATTATACTAGCAAGGCACTTGTACCGGCCGAGACCAGGTACTCACAGGCAGAGAAGATAGCCTTAGCATTGGTTTCAGCAGCAAAAAAACTGAGACCATATTTTCATGCCCATACGATTCAGGTTCTCACCAATTGCCCATTAAGGCAAATCTTACAAAAGCCAGAGATATCAGGAAGACTTACTAAATGGACAATTGAGTTAAGTGAATTCGATATTCATTATGTCCCTAGAACCTCCCTCAAATGACAAGCGGTGGCAGACTTCATTGCCGAGTTCACTGAACCAAACCTGGAAACAAAAAGACTATTGGATAAAAGTTTCCCATGGAAACTATATGTTGATGGTTCTTCAAACACTCATGGCAGCGGGGCAGGGATCGTAGTTTACACCCCAGAAGGAGATGATGTTGAATGTGCCATGAGATTTGATTTCAAAGCAACCAATAATCAAGCCTAATACGAGGCATTGTTAGCTGGACTCAGAGTCTGCATAGCTCTTGGGGCAGATGAAGTTGAGATATTCAGCGATTCACAGGTAGTTGTCAACCAGGTTATGGACGAATACCAAGCCAAAAATGAAGGAATGATTGCCTACCGTGACATCGCAAAACAACTCTTCCAGAAATTCAAAGAATACAATATCACTCAGATCCCCAGAGAAGAAAATGAAAAAGCAGACGCTTTATCTAAATTAGTGTCAGCAACAACCTCAATCAAACCTAAAACCATTCCAGTTGCACACTTCCTTAAACCGAGTACAGCTGAAACTAAGCATTTGGAAATTTCAGAAATCCGAACACAGCAAGGCGGTTGGATAGTCCAGTTGAGAAGGTTCCTGGAAGAAGGCGTGCTCCCAGAAGATCCGGTATTAGCAAAGCGCATCAGGTATCGATCAGCTAGGTATACCATGATCAGAGGAGAATTATACATAAGGGGATTTTCTCGAGCTCTCCAGAGATGTATACCGGAAGAAGATGCACATCGAATACTTCAAGAGATCCACGGAGGAGTTTGCGGGAACCACACTGGGGGTAGGAGTCTGGCGCATAAGGTACTTAGGCAAGGCTATTATTGGTCTTCACTTTTCTCATATGCACAGCAATGGTCGGAAAGTTGCAACACTTGTCAAAGAATTGCCAACGATATCCGACAACCCCCAAAAAAGCTCAGAAATCTCACTGCACCATGGCCATTCGTCATGTGGGGCCTAGACCTGATCGGGGCAATGCCAGCTGGGACAGGGGGTGGAGCAAAGCAAGACATAGTAGCTGTTGATTATTTCACAAAATGGGCAGAAGCTGAAGCGCTGGTGCATATCACGGAAGCCAACACCATAAATTTTGTAAAGAAAAACATACTTTATAGGTTTGGAGTTCCGGACACTATAATCACCGACAATGGCACTCAGTTTGATAACCAAAAGTTCAGACAGTTGTGCGAGAAGTATCATATTGCTAACTACTATGCGACACCAGCTCATCAACAAACAAACGGGCAAGTAGAAGCAGTAAATAAAATTATCAAGCACACCATTAAAGCAAAGTTAGATGACAAAAAAAGAAGCTGGGTTGAAAAGCTTCCTGAAGTATTATGGGCATATCGGACGACAGTAAAGACTTCAACAGGAAAAACTCCGTTCACCCTAGCGTTCGGAACAGAAGCTGTCATCCCCGTAGAAACATCGTATGCGTCCCCCCGGGTCAGGCTATACGATGAAGAACAAAATGTTGATACGCTACTACAAAGTTTGGATGAGCTAGAAGAAAAAAGGGAAAAGTCCGGAATAAGAAATACAGCCTATCAACAAAGAGTGGCTCGCCACTACAACTCTCGTGTTCGGATCAGAAAATTTCAGTTAGGAGACCTGGTGCTCAGGAAAGTGTCATTGAACACAAAAAATAGAGCCGCAGGATCCCTGGTTGACCAATGGGAAAGTCCATACAAGATCGAGGGGATAGCTAGTCATGGAGCTTATTGGATTGCTCGACCCAATGGAGGGGTGTTATCCCGACCATGCAATGCCCAATATCTGAAGATTTTCTATCCTTAAAATATATATATATTTATATTGAATATTTTATTCTTTTGTTGGTAGGATAAATATTAAAACTGTAATTTAAATTTGTCGATTTTTTACAGTAATAAATAAAATTACTCGGAATTTCCGAAAGGATAGCATCTAGTTCGGGATTTCAAAAAAAGGCATATGATAATAAGAACATATGGAAGCAGAGCATGATAATAAGAACATGCAAATAGAATTCTCGGGAACATCAGATCCCAAATGGGTGGAGAAGCTCGTAGGAGCATGCCAGCCGAGCAGGGTCAAAATAACCTTCGTAAAAAGGTAAACCCGATGCACCAGACTTTGGAAAAATGCTCGGGACGCTATTGGGAGAAATTCATGTGAAATGCGTAGCTGTGTTGAAGCAACTTTTTTTAAAAAAGAGCTCAACGATTCGGCAAAACCTTACGCATAAAAACTAGGGAGACGTCCTTGGTATTGCGTAAGGACTCGAACGTATGATCATGGTGAGCCTTGATGTAATGTTCGGGTAGCAATCGGGTATGAAACACAAGTGCAAACTTGCCTGTTTCAAGATAACTCGGTTAATAATAAAGAGACAGTTTAATAAGATACATGACAATCGAAGTCATTCGGGTGACAATCGAAGTCATTCGGGTAACAACCGGTTTAATAAGATACTCGGTTAAGTTACCCGAACATCGAAGAAGCCAGTTCAATAAGATACTTGGCAATTGAAGTTATTCGGGTAACAACCGATTTAATAAGATACTTGGTTAAGTTACCCGACCATCAGCCAGTTTAATACAACACTCGGCAACAATCAGT
Source organism: Dipteronia dyeriana (assembly GCA_032871835.1). Lineage (NCBI taxonomy): Eukaryota > Viridiplantae > Streptophyta > Magnoliopsida > Sapindales > Sapindaceae > Dipteronia > Dipteronia dyeriana. The sequence goes on along the minus strand of CM065296.1, from coordinate 105,755,498 downwards.
AAAAAATAGACCAAAACCATTCAACTCAGAACAAAATTGAATTTTAGTGCTCTTAAAAGAATGGTTACAGTTCAAAGAATGGTTCTTTACAAGTAAAAAATAAAGAATCAGAATCTTCTACAAATCTACAAAATTAAGGTTGCGAGGATTTCGAGCCTTTGCCAATACTCGGATCTGGCACCATCTCGTATTCACGAAGCAGGCTCTCATTAGACGGCCAAGTAATATCGTCGACAGTATCATCCCTCCACTGGCTGTAATCTTCACGGGGGACTGGCCCGACATCCGGGACTACACCCTCAACCGACTCTTGACTTGCGTAAAAGGTCGAGAGAGAATGCTCGGACGAAATCTCTAAATGCATAGGATGGGGCTCTTTACCTTGACTACGACAGTAGGCTCTCCATTCCTTCATCTGAATCTGAAGAGATTCCAATGACCGGTCCACATGGTGTTTGATTGACAGCTCCCAATTAGCACGGGCTTTTTCGGTCACCCTATTCTTGACTTTGAAGAACTCTTCAGTCGAAACTAGCCCACGTTGAAATTCCCGAAGAAGTAGGGCATCGTAAGTAGAGGATCTTTTAAAACGATCCACCCCTTGGACTTCCAGTTCCAACCTGGCCTCTCGGGAAAGGGATTCAACTGTCAGCACTTGGCGCTCCAGATCTTCAATTTTTTGGTCATACGCCGACTTCGCCTGCTCCGCCTCCTACTCGGCCTTAAGCATGGATTCTTCAGCAGAAGAAAGAAGATTTTGAAGCGACACAATCTTCTCCTCTGCCAGAGATACCTTGTCCTCGGCTTCAACCTGCTTCGCCAGGCAGTGGTCGGCAAATATCTGTACAGAGCCGACCTCCTGCTGATAAGCCTGCTCAGCTTGAGCACGACCCTCCTCACTCACCTTCAGCTGAGCCTCTAGACGCCTTATCCGATCGGCTTGACATTGTTGTGCTGAACAAGCTCAGCAAATTCGGCCACTATCTACAAAGGAAAATACTTAGAAATCCGGCAGAAGCAAAACAATAAAGGAGTCAGAATTAACTGAGTTAGATTTAACTTACATAAGATACGCCGTTGAAAACGTTTTGGAGACGTTCGGTCAGTGAACCATCTCTAAAACGGCTCCAGCGGTCCTCCCCTATATAAGCCCGACCCCGGAGGACATCCCTTGTAGCATATCTCGGGGAGAAAGGAATAAAGGAACCCCCGAGGGTTCAGCTCCCAGATTTCCAAACTCGGGAGCAAGAGAAGCCCTATTCGGCTCTAAGGATGGAGAAGGAACCCCCGAAGGTTCAACCCCCATATCTCCAACTTCGGGGGTAGAAGAAGCCCTACTCGGTTCTAAATTGGCTGCATCTACTGATGCTCCAGCACCAACACTCGGGGCAATCTCATCCGCAACATCTTCATCGCTGGAGTCAATGAATGAGACTACTCGAGGAACTTTGAGAGGAGGAGATGGAGAACTAACCGCCTTTCGCTTCTCACCCCGAGAACGGTGGAAGTTAAGATCAGCTACAGGATCTTCCTACGGATCGTCCAGAAAAGACTCAAAGAATTCAGCACCAGCAGGCACTTGATCCGTCGAGACGTTACCACCATCGCCAGCTTCAAACCGTCCAACATGCGATTTACCTGGATCCTCATACTGCCTCTCCCTATTTTCAGGTAGTTGGGTGTCAGTCGATTCACCTTTGCAGGAACCAAAGTGACTGAGTCGGGCAAGTCGAATCGGGAGCGATATTTTTCTATCTCAGCTAGCCCGACCACATTCGGCTCAGTATCAAAGCCACTCGGGCGAGTATCAGAAAACAAAAGACGAGACGCCCTGTACAATTCATCAACGTCACCCTTCTTTAACAGTCTGTTCCCTAGTCTGAAAACCGCTCGAGCCGTGCTTGTATACCTTACTTCTGCTCTGATGTTTACCCATCCTTCGAAAAGATACCCTGTGATCAGAAATATCAGAATCAGAACTAGATGGAGAACTCGATACAGAGCTGAAAACGACGTCAGGGTGAAGCCCATAAACATCAACCTCTAAGAATGGAGGTTCATCTATTGGGATATCCCCCAGTAATCGTTTAATGCAAGATACTAACTGGAAATCCCCACGTTATAATACATCAAAAGCGATTTTAAAGAGACGATGGCGGGAAGATGGCCCCATTAAAACTAACCTTGAATTGAGATGGATGCAAGATCTTCAAGTGGAGAATCGTGAACTTCTGGATAAAGAAATTTGAGTCTAAAGGAATTTCTGCTGAATTTTTGAGAATAAACCAACAATGTCTCTCAGCGAGGAATTTAAAGATGAGACGACACGAAACCCTAGGATTTCAAAGCGGAAAAAAATTTATGACAAAACTCGATGACGTAGGCGGCGTTTGGGGAAACGTAAAAAATCATTTTTCATAAATGATATTGAAAACCGAAGAGACAAGGGACGCGTGTCAAAATAGGAAGTAGCCCTCAACCGTCAGAACTTCAAAATGTCGCTAACATTTAAGATCTCGCGTGATGAAGCAAATCGAAATTACAGGGTCACCATTAAGACGCACCATTATGACAAGACGGCTATTCTGACAAGTGAAAATTAAGACGATTAAAATACTCTTGCCCAAAATGAAATTTACTCGGCAAAAATATTTTAAGTGGGTATTGTCGTATGTGAATTTTACCAAGCATACACGTCATTGACAGGAAGGAGAAAATAGCCAGGTGGACGCCCAAATGGGCACTCAAGAAATATTCTAAGAGGCATCATTAGAGAGAAGAAAAGCCCGAGTAAGCATATCTAGAATGAAACCTACTCGGGATCAGTTAACAGCACTCGGGACTGGTTAAAACAATGTTTCCACTCGGGCTCAAACGGCGCTACTCGGGACCATCAGGTATTACTCTTACTCGGGAATAAATACGACTCGAGTAAGAACTTGGTGCTTATTTCACAAGAATTAAGTCATTAAATACGTGAAGATATCCATCAGGAAGGAATCCCAAATAAAATGGAACATTAAGTTAGAAGAGTCCCCAATCAGGAAATAACTTGATTTCTTTACGAAGACTACATTCTTATAAGAAAACAAGTCCAAATTGAACTACAATACTAGAATCCCACTCGATTTCCATAAGAGACTCTGAAACAGGAAAGAAGACAAATCAACCTCAAGCAAGTAACCGAATCACAATTAAATACAAAAGACCTTGTATTACTTGTACAAAGCAGATTAGGGTTCTATAAGCATATAAATAGACCCATAATCTGGCTCCAAAAGAGATAGGCAATACAGCATACAACAATTATAGTAAATACAGAGAGAAAAAAAGAGAGATCGAGAGCTTGTAAACATCTTATTCTCTTAGTGGATTTTGGCTTTGTTGATCCTTCAACCACCCGTGAATGTTTCTCTGGCCATCGGAGTTTTACCACGTAAAACTTGTCTTTGTTACTCTCTCTGCATCTCTTTCTCTTTAATTCAATTGTCGAAATCCAATCCTTGTTGGCTTTTTTGGCATAATCCAAAAATCGACGTCAACAAATATATATAGTGATTTCTCTATTGGTGTGTACTTATATAACTTATATCAGTGTGTTGTATGTGGATCATTGATTATGAAAAAGTTTTAACAAGTGTATACACTTGGAATCAAAGTATGTAAATCTAATGGTCAATATCCAACACATTGACGAATTTATATCGATACATACTGACTTGAAATTTTATATATATATATATATATATATATATACATATCCTCCCTTTCACATCTACACATTTACTTAGGAGTTCAAATCTCATTTTACTTGTAAAATCGCCAAAAGTTAAAATATATTACATTTGATTGACTAACCTTAATCCCAATACAACCTTTACACGGGATCAACTATTGTACGCGGAGAAATCGATTGGTATCATACCAATTATTTCAGTGTTAAGTCACAAGTGTTGGATGAAGAAAAATATCATCCGACAATTGAAAAATAAGGATACTTTAATAATGAAAGGAATGGGCAACCGGTTAAACCCATTAAAACAGGAAAATGTATCATTTGTCTCCTCCCTTTATCTCTCAGAGCAAAGCTCTCTGCTGCTCTCTTTCACTGTATTCGATCCCAATCAATATTTTTTAGACCATTCAACTGGATTGAAGAAGCTAATAGAACAAAATTTTGCAAAGTGTGTGAGATGAGGAAGTGGATTCTCCCTTCCGTTTTGCTTCTCGACACTCTTCCAAATCAAGGTAAGGTAGGTTTTAAATTCGGATCTCTGATAGCTATTATGCGAAAATAGCATTTGTTTTACGGATTTGTATTAAATTTAGCTTTGGATATATGGATTTTGCAAGCCAAAAGTTGCAGGCCAAAGCAAAGGATGAATCTGATGCACCGGTAAATCCTCCAAAGCTTGAGGAAAAGCTAGAAGTTGTACCTCGTGGTTTATCGATCGATTCAGATGTCATGAAAAGGTTGGTGTTGTATTTGTTTTGTGTGTTTCGTTTTTCGTTACATTTGTGCATTTTTCTTTCGATTGAAATGTGCGGTTTTGGTTCAGGGTCGGTTCTGACATTTTTGAGGCACAGGATAAAAATGTAAAAAATTGAAAAATTGGGCCCTAAGAAATAAGGTATTGTCGTAAAATGGGTCTCACGGTTTTTTTTAATATTATATATATATATATATATATATATATAATTAAAAAAAGAGTAACGATATTTAAACTTCTAAAAAACCGTATGTGTACCTCTATTTGTATGACATCCCATTAAACTTCTTTAAAATATAAAATTTTGTAAGTACAACACACGTATTACCAAATATGTCATTTCTTTTAATTTTTTTAAATATTATAAAATCAACACTTTTTAATGTCACCGGTAGAATAATTCAATAGTTGTCATTCAATGGATTATTATTTTTCTTTATTTTACATAAAAAACACAATAAAAAAAATAGTTAATAATGATGAGACATAAAAAACGAATAAACAATAAAAAAAATGGAGATATCTTCTTTGTCATCATCAATATATCTCCATGTTGAAATCCCATTCACCAGTTACGCAGCGGAACTAGGTTTTAAATTTTTTTATATATACAGATCATATCTGTATCTGGGACCAGTGAACTTTGGATCGTAATTATTTTTCGAAACTAATACATACAATATGTAAACATAGGAAATTGTAATCAATAAAATCAAAAGAACATACCAACGTTTGGAGGCTCCTTCACTTTACGTTATACTCCTGTCTGAACCAAACTTACCAACGTTTGGAACCTTCTTCACTTTTTGATATGTTCCTGTCTGAACAACTCGATCTTCCTCGCTATCTCCCGGAACTGGAAATTGTGTGTAGGCTCGTCACGATCTCAGGAACTTGAATAGAGAATGTAGAGAAATACTTGAAGAAACTCTTTATTCTTAATTTGGTGTATTAATTTTACGCACGTTGCATCTCATGCAAAAAAAAATTGACATATGTGGTCCCGTTTCTCCGAGAACAATATATATCAAATATATATCACACCTGCTCTTGCTTTCTTTCAAATATATATATATATATATATATATATATATATATATATATATATATATATATATTGATATCACACCTTTGCTGAATATATATATATATATCATAATCTCACGCTTTTTACTGATATATATATATATATATACCGTCTTTCCTGCCGCTTTTATATATATATATCACTACTGCTCTTGTGTTTTTGTGTATATATATATATTTCAACTAACTACTCACGCCACTACCTGCTCTTATATATATAAATTTATAAAACTTATATATCACGCACATAAATAAGTGTTTGTATTGTTTGTATCATATACAAACATTTATATATGTGCACATACCAATTTGTATCCAATGTAATATTTTGTATTATAATTGATATATATCTTTTAATTATCTTTTTTAAATATATCTAATATATTAAAAGTGATAATAAGTATTTTAAATTTAAACTTAAATTCAAATACTTAGATAAATGATTTAGTTAAATAAAATAATCATATTATTTTATCTTCACCTAAATCCATATATCAACTAACATCCTTCAATTAATAGTTAATTAATAATTCACAATTATCAATATAATTAAATAATCTAATTATTTAATTGATTAAACTATTGAAATTCATTAATTAAATAATCTCATTATTCAATTAATTCCCGAATATATACGTGTCACTTTTGTAACACAATTGATTGGACAATCCAATTAATTAACTGTTACCCTTGTTACCTAAATCGATCGGGTTAGTAAGGGGACATAATGGACCCACAATATTTTGAGCTCCAATAATCATCAGAATCATTAATTAAACTCTTTAATTAATATTCCTTGATTATTAACTCCGGTGTTATTGCACTAAAAACCCGAAGCTGCACTCTCTCAACTGTAGACGCTTTTACACTGACCGATACAACTCGATGTCCATCGATATAGCTATTACACATGGTGTGATCCCCCACAGTAGTTCATAATTAGAGTTGGGTTATAATGTTCGTTTTACCCCTTTAATTACATATATCCTTTAAGTATCATTGATTCTCTAACGGACAATAAATCATATTTCCTTACGAAATTAGGAGGGCGCTCATATTGTCCAAGCCCCGAATCAACCCTTAAGGGAACTACCATCTACTTCCCACAAGAAGGAGTAGATTCCACTATTGTGTACACACCTTCACAGCCACAAGTCAAACCGCAATCCCAACATATGGAGCATATTGATCGGGAGCTGTCATCCGACCTCACCCATGGTATATCAAAGATCACGATCTAACCTGAAGGAGTCGATAAGACACTCAGGATTAAGATCACCCACATATAGCCATCATTAGTTGATATATATGAATCTCATCGGTAAACGGATCTTGGTGAGAGATTCATATAGATTATGGCCCAATCCTATATGATCACATCATACAAGGTGCATCCATTCACATATCTCATATGAATGATTTAGGATAGAATCATCGTACATTACGGAATGGACCGCAGCTATAGATTAACCACAAATAAAGTACCCAGCTTTATTTACTATATATGGACTCTTTAGATTGCACGTCTCTTACTGTATCCATCTGTATATGACACTCATATACACAGTTCGAAATTACATCCGGCAATCTTGGATGCTAAATATATGCACAAGTTACAAAATAAACAACTCAACATGAATGAATTGAACTTTTCCTTTTATTTATTTCATAAATTCATTTACAAACTACATCTTTATGGCATAAACCCCAACAATCTCTCACTTGCACTAAAGCATGTGAGGCATGTCTCGTAACCTTAAACCATCTAGGTGACCCGAAAACACTTTAGCCGGTAAGGTCTTCGTAAATGGATCAATATGATTGTCTTGTGAGTCTATTTTTGTGACGATCACATCTCCTCTCTACTCTATCTCTTTAATGAGATGATACTTTCTCTCTACATGTTTCCCTCTCTTGTGGCTTCTTGGTTCTTTAAAATTAGTTACAGCACCACTGTTATCACAATAAAGTGTGATGGGTCTATCCATATCTGAAACAACTTCCAGATCACTCAAAAACTTACGGAGCCAAACAGCATCTTTAGCAGCTTCACAAGCGGCTACATATTCGGCTTCCATGGTGGAGTCAGCAATACAATATTGCTTGATACTTCTCCACACAATGGTTTCACCACCCAGGGTGAATACTGATCCAGACGTGGATTTCCTAGAATCTCTGTCTGGCTGAAAATCAGAATCAGTGTATCCTAAAGGGATCAAATTCTGCCCAGGATACACTAGCATATAGTATCTCATTCTCCGAAGATACTTGAGAATTGTCTTGACAGCAACCCAATGATCCAATCCTGGGTTGGACTGGTATCTACTGACTACTCCCACTGCATAGCAGATGTCCGGTCTCGTGCATAACATAGCATACACGAGACTACCTATTACCGATACATAGGGTACACGTCTCATATCCTCGACTTTTTGAAGTGTCTTAGGACACTGTTCCTTAGACAAGTGAACTCCATGCCTAGAAGGTAAATTACCTTTCTTGGATTTTTGCATCGAAAATCGCACAAGAATCTTGTCGATAGATGATGCCTGAGATAGTGCTATGAGTTTGTTCTTACGATCCCTTATAAGTTGGATCCCTAGAACATAACTCGCATCTCCCAAATCTTTCATTTGGAATTGGCTAGCCAGCCAGCCCTTTACATCAGACAACACTCCCACATCATTCCCAATGAGTAGGATATCATCTACGTATAGGACCAAGAAAACTACTTTATTATCAATGATGCGTTTATAGACACAAGGCTCATCGACATTCTGCTCGAAGCCATATGTTTTGATCACATCATCAAACCTGATGTTCCAAGATCTAGATGCTTGCTTTAATCCATAGATGGACCTTTGCAGCTTGCAAACCTTTTGCTCTTGATCTGGAGAAACGAATCCCTCTGGTTGCATCATATAGATGCTCTTGTCAAGAATGCAGTCTTGACGTTCATTTGCCAAATTTCATAATCGAAATAGGCAGCAATGGATAAGAGAATCCTAATAGACTTAAACATGGCTATTGGTGAGAAGGTCTCTTTATAATCAACCCCCTCTTTCTTGGTATAACCCTTGCTCACTAGCCTTGCCTTGAATGTCTATACCTTCCCGTCTACTCCTCTCTTTCTCTTGTAGATCCACTTACACCCTATGGGTTTTACCCCATCCGGTAAGTCTACAAGATCCCAGATTGAGTTAGAGTATATGGACTCCATCTCGAGATTCATGGCTTTAAGTCATTCCTCTTTATCAGGATCTTCCATTGCATTCTTAAATGTCAATGGTCCATCCACACTATCAACAAAGACAACAACGTATCCCTTACCTATACCTAAAAAGCATTCAAGTTGTCTCACAACCCTCTCACTACGTCTAGGTGGAAGTGTATCCTGATCAGGAACCATCTGACTCTCATATGTTTGTGGATCAACAACTCTTGTTGATGAAGAACTAGTCTCACCAGGCTCCAACTCATTTAATACAATCTTGGAACGTGGTTTATGGTCACTAATGTAATTGTCCTCAAGAAACGTTGCATTTGGCGATACAAATACATTGTTTTCTTCAGGACTGTAAAAGTGTCCACCTCTGGTCTCCTTGCAGTATCCTACAAACAGGCAGTCCACAGACTTGGAGTCTAGCTTTCCAATTATGTTCTTTAGCACGTGTTCTGGACACCCCCATATGCAAAAATGTCACAAACTAGCTTTACGACCATTCCACAACTCTAGGGGAGCCTTAGGAACAGATTTGGATGGCACCACATTCAAAATGTATGCCGCTGTTTGTAACGCATATCCCTAGAAGGAATTTGGTAATGATGAGAAACTAATCATAGATCTCACCATTTCCATTAGGGTTCTATTTCTCCCCTCCGCTACACCATTTTACTGAGGTGTACTGGAAGCTGTGAGTTGGGAAAGTATCTCATGCTCGACCATAAAGTCTTCAAACTCTTGGTCAAGGTACTCACCTCCATGATTCGATCGCAGTGACTTGATAGTCCTACCTAATTGATTTTCAACTTCAGCTCAAAATTCTTTGAACATTTCAAATGTTTTCGACTTCCGTTACATTAGGTAGACATATCCGTATCTTGAGTAGTCATCTATAAATGTGACATAATACTCATAACTACCCCTAGCTTTAACATTCATCGGTCCGCAGACGTCTGTATGTATAAGCTCTAGCGGTTCTTTAGCTCTAAGCCCTTTTCCAGTAAAAGGTCTATTAGTCATCTTACCTTCCAGACAAGATTCGCAGACATGTAAGGTGTCAACCTTTAACTCACTTAAAAGTCCGATTTTTACTAGTCTGTTTATCCGGTCAATGTTGATATGACCAAGCCTTAGATGCAAGAGATACGTGTCATTATCTGGAGAAATCTTATGTCGTTTAGTTTTTGGTTTTTCAACATTAAGCATTTCGGTGTTGAGCAGTGTAGTATGTATTAACGGTCTTAACACATACAAATTGTTTTCATTAATTCATGAACAAATATTCAAACCATTCTTTCCAATAATAATAGACTTATTATTAAAAGAAACATAGTATTTTTGTTTTAACAACTTAGAAACAGAAATCAAATTCCGTGTAAATCCATAAATATAAAATACATTGTCCAACAATATATAATTATTACAAAAAATGTAATCTAATTACGCCCACTGCTCGTGCCGACACGACATCCCCTAACCCTACATGCATTGAGAAGGATTGCTCCTCTAGCTGTGTCCAAGAATCAGTCCATTGTAAATAAGAACAAACATGGTTAGTGGCCCTCGAATCAACTATCCAGGGTGAAGAAGCATCTTCCACTAAACATGACTCAAGAACAAGTAAATCATATTTACTTATATTGGACTTCTTCTTGCTTTGAGCTTTCTTGGGTTTGGGCGTACCCTTCGCTTGTATGCCTCTCGAACAGTTCGTGTGGCATTTGCAGCAGACGTTAGAGGACATTCCACCGTAAGCACAAACTTGAGGTCTTTGGTGACCAATATTGCATTAATGTTAAGTTTCCACTTAGTGTAGTTATCACCAGTTAATATAACGTTTGCGAGAATTTGAAGTAATGCAGAAGGCATTATTGCTGAAATAAATAAAACATTCATTCAGTCATTTATTTAAAACAAGTGCGAGTGCTTTGGCATAAATTTAAACATGATGCATGCACATGTTTAACGAACTAGAACTACCCTAAAAATAGTTATTGTACCACGACAATCCAACATACCACAAAGAAGTGCCACCTTAGGGTCGGTCAAATCTTTGCATGTTGGACCGAGACATTCTCAATCAAATGATATTCTAGAATAACTCTTATTCCATATCATTCAACCATCGTTCATTCAGTCAGGTTTTTAATTAACAAACTTAATCAAAACCTTCATGAGTGTAACCCATCATTTCAGATCTCATGAGCTTAACTCGAGAATTGCCGTCTTAGGGTCGGTCAATCCCGAAATACCCTTAGAAATCCTATCCGTTAGAAAGTCAACTTTGGTATTGACCTTTGTGGAAACCCTCCTTAGGGAGGACGAAAGAAAAGCCGTCACGAGGCTCCACTCAGATCTCACGGTGTTGAACTAATGATGGAGACCGCAAGATATATATGTTATATATCTCTCTCCCACTCACTATTTTAAAATTAGGGTTTTCTATTAACCGTTAATGCACCTAGACTCTACAGGATTAAACGATTAACTTTAATCAAGTTATCTAGCGCATTAACTAATTCGAACCAAATTCTAATTAACTAATAAATTATTAATGATTTTTAACAATTAAAAATCTAATCTATTAGTGAACAATCTAAGATTCAGTAAACTATTTACTAAGGTCAGATTATTATGTTAGTGTTTACCAAGTTTTAACTATTAAAACTCTAACACTTTATTCGGTTCATTTATTATTAGGTAATTAATCATATTAATCCAAATTACAATAAATGACCATATTAATCTAACTTGTTAAACTCTTTAATAACTAGATTAATATTAATGAGAATTACCAAGTTTTCTAACCATTAAAAACTAATCTCATTATTCATAGCCAATTATGTATATTGCCCATTTTAATCGCATTAAAAAAAATATAAAATATCAAGCTATGATGCATGTATGACATATCAAATATATTTGTGTAGGCACATCTAATCTAAATGACATACGTATGCATGACAATGCTTTTATCATCATATAATATAAAGCATACATGAATTGACCGAGTAATGTGGATTATTTTACCTAAAAAATTGGAATCTAAAATTACAAGAATTTCCTAAGGCATTCCTTGGTCTTCTTGTAATTTCTGAGTCTTCCAGTCTCTTCAGGTCACTCCGATTCATCTCATGAATCCTTCTTCACGGTTTTTCCATGTCTTCAATATATGTTACAATTTATTTATTTTTTACAATACAATAACAGTAAGAAAAAATATAAACAAAATAATAATAATAATGCAACCCATAAACCCTAAATCCACAGTACCATATAATTAACGATCAATCATTTTTTTGTAAATTTTTTTAAAAAAATATACATACAAAAACATCATACAGTCAATTTAAATTGTGTCTACACAATTCATACATACAGGATCATCAAAAACAATTTCTTGTTCCGAAAATAAAATTGGTTCTGATACCAATTGTTGGAACCCCGTTCACCGGTTACGCAACGGAACTAGGTTTTAAATTTTTTTATATATACAGATCATATCTGTATCTAGGACCAGTGAATTTTGGATCGTAATTATTTTTCGAAACTAATACATACAATATGTAAACACAGGAAATTATAATCAATAAAATCAGAAGAACATACCAACGTTTGGAGATTCCTTTTCTTTACGTTATGCTAATGTCTGAACCAATCTTACCAACGTTTGGAACCTTCTTCACTTTTCGATGTGCTCTTGTCTGAACCATTCGATCTTCCTCGCTATCTCCCGGAACTGGTAACTGCGTGTGGGCGCATCACGATCTCAGGAACTTGAATGGAGGATGTATAGAAATACTTGAAGAAACTCTTTCTTCTTAATTTGGTGTATTAATTTTACGCACATATGAATTGCATCTCATACAAAAAAAAATATTGACAGATGTTGTTCCGTTTCTCCGAAAACAATATATATCAAATATATATCACACCTGCTCTTGCGTTCTCACATATATATATATATATATATATATATATATATATGTTAATTTATAAAACTTATATATCATATACATATATCCTTGTTTGTATCCTATACAAACACTTATATATGTGCACACACCAATTTACATCAAATACAATCTCTTGTGTTATAATTAATATATATCTTTTAATTATCCTTTTTAAATATATCTAATATATTAAAAGTGATAATAAGTATTTTAAATTTAAACTTAAATTCAAATACTTAGATAAATGATTTAGTAAAATAAAATAATCCTATTATTTTATCTTCACTTAAATCCATATATCAACTAACACCCTCCAATTAATAGTTAATTAATAATTCACAATTATCAATATAATTAAATAATCTAATTATTTAATTAATTAAACTATTGACATTCATTAATTAAATAATCTCATTATTCAATTAATTCCCGGATATATACGTGTCACTTTTGTAACACAATTAATTGGACAATCCAATTAATTAACCGTGACCGTGACCGTTACCTAAATCGATCCGGCTAGCAAGGGGACCTCGGAATTATTAATTAAACTCTTTAATTAATATTCCTTGATTATTAACTCCGGCGTTATTCCACTAAAAACCCGAAGCTACACTCTCTCAACTGTAGACGCTTTTACACAGACCGATACAACTCGGTGTCCATCGATATAGCTATTACACATGGTGTGATCCTCCACAGTAGTTCATAATTAGAGCTGAGTCATAATGTCCATTTTACCCCTCTAATTACATATATCATTTAAGTACCATTGATTCTCTAATGGACAATAAATCCTATTTCCTTACGGAATTAGGAGAGCGTTCATATTGTCCAAGCTCCGAATCAACTTTTAAGGGAACTACCATCTACTTCTCACAAGAAGGAGTGGATTCCACTATTGTGTACAAACCTTCTCAGCCACAAGCCAAACCGTAATCCCAACATACGGAGCATATTGATCGGGAACTGTCATCCGACCTCATCAATGGTATATCAAAGACCACGATCTAACCTGAAGGAGTCGATAAGACACTCAGGATTAAGATCACCCACATATAGCCATCATTAGTTTATATATATGAATCTCATCAGTAAACGGATCTTGGTGAGAGATTCATATAGATCATTGCCCAGTTCTATATGATCACATCATACAAGGTTCCTCCATTCCCATATCTCATATGAATGATTCAGGGTAGAATCATCGTACATTACGGAATGGACCGCAGCTATAGATTAACCACAAATAAAGTACCCATCTTTATTTGCTATCTATGGACTCTTTATATTGCACATCTCTTACTGTATTCATCTGTATATGACACTCATATACACAGTTCGAGATTACATCCGGCAATCTTGGATGTTAAATATATGCACAAGTTATAATATAAACAACTCAACATGAATGAATTGAACTTTTTCCTTTTATTTATTTCATAAATCCATTTACAAACTACATATTTATGGTATAAATCCCAACACTCCAATCATTTATTTTGGACATATAGTTATACTGATATCAATATGTTTTTAAAATAAAAAAACATTAACAAACATTTCTTTCGGACATTTGTTTGTCCTTAGCCCAAGTTTATTTTATTTGGGGTCTTTTATAATTTGGATCTATTATAATTTTGGACATTTTACATTCATAACAAAAATGTTGGGCCTTTTATAATTAGTATTCTTTAATAAAAATGGGCCCCCAATAAATACTGATATCATATAAAATGGACCCTTAAAAAATGGGCCCGGGTGGCTGCCCCTCTAATTATACATAAGGGCCGGCCTTGTTTTGGTTTATATTCAAAGAAGCGGAGTCGATCTCATAAGAGGTTGATTCGAAGCTCTACGGAGAAATTTGAGTTCTAGGTTGAGGCGTCTCGACTCATGGACATTATTATCAATTCTCTTTAAAGCAACAAAGATATCTTCCTCAGAGAGTTGATCTCAAACGCTTTTGATGTAAGTAAATCTCTACATAAAGCTAATATGTGTGTTATTGTGTTATTCGTTTTTGTGTTTTCTCTCTCAGATTTTAAATGGAGTTTCTTTTTGTTCGAATTTTTCAAGCACCGGACAAGATTGGATTCCTTTCTCTGACAGACAAAGAGGTTCTCGGTGAAGGTGATGACACCAAGCTTGAGATCCAGGTTTTTCCTGACTAAATATAGAGAGAGCACACTTAAGTAAATTATAGTAAATGTGATAAGAATATGATCAAAGCAACTTCATTTAATTTAGATATATATTTGTAGTTTGATTTGCGATGAAATATAGATTAAGTTAGACAGAGGAGAAAATATTTTCTATTCGTGACAGAGGTATTGGTATGACCAAGGAGGATTTAATCAAAAATTGGGAAACCATAGCAAAATCCGGATCTTCAGGTATTTATGATGTGCCATTAATCGACCGTTCATTATTGATATGGCATTACTATAATTAAGTTAATGGTTGAACAAAGAGGTTGATGTGGAGGTTGAAGAAATATTCAGAATTTATCAACTTCCCCATCTATATCTGTGCTACCAAAGAGGTTGATGTGGAGGTTCTTGCAGATGAAGATGCGTCAAGTGAAAAAAGTAGACTTTAATATTCCATATAGTTTAATTTTGATTTCAGGGATATGTTGTTAATGAAACCGCCTACATTTTTATGCTCAAAATATTTATGTTTTTATTACAATTCCATTTTATTGTATAAACTTTGTTGCTATACAAACAGATACCTCATCAGAAGATGAGGAGACTGAGAAAGGTGAAGGTGAGGAAGAAGATTATGAGTAAAAACCGAAGACATGTTTGGTCCACGCTTTGTTCATTTTTAAGCTTTCGAAACTCTGCTAGAAAAAGATTTTAGATCAATTTTTTTTTTTTTTTTTTAAATGTAACCATTTTCACCGAGAATTTTGTCTTCATTCTTATCATTACAGAGTTGCAGAAAT
Organism: Dipteronia dyeriana; assembly: GCA_032871835.1. Classification (NCBI taxonomy): domain Eukaryota; kingdom Viridiplantae; phylum Streptophyta; class Magnoliopsida; order Sapindales; family Sapindaceae; genus Dipteronia; species Dipteronia dyeriana. Next base: position 105,739,790 of record CM065296.1, on the reverse strand, counting down.
TAATCATGTTTGTGTATGTATGCATGGTTTTCTTTCCTTTTTATTTTTCTTGACTCATGGATTGGTTACCAATGTTATCTTCACACCCTTTTTGTAGTTTATTTATTTATTTATAAGATTTTATAGTTATACTGGGCCACATAATAATAGTTGAATTAAAGTTTTCAAACAAAACATTGGTGGGCTGCCAATAACTTGGCCCCTGCAGAATAAGACTTTGGGCCCAAAACTGACTATAGTGGTGATATTGACATGTAAACGGTATGTATAATCCTTTTGTTAATATACCCATAAAAAATTTAAAAAAATATAAACCTCATTTAATACTAAAAATATAAAAAAAATTAATTAATGCAAAAAAAAAAGGTTTTGTGACCTTTTCTATCTGTGTAAGATTACAATAATTAACTTGTTAACGATAAAAAATATAATTTTATATTGTGCATTTATCAATTTTTTAATATTAATTTAAAGTGAAAATCACCGTTGTAATACATCTGTAAAAAAAATGAAGTTCATAAATTATAAAGGTATGGTAATTGCTCTCAAAACGTAAAAAAAAACACCCACAAACAAGATATAACGGGTGATTTTGAATTATTTTTTTTGACAAACAATTAAAATAGAAAATTGATTATTAATTATTGGTGATTAAAATAGGAAATTGATTAAAAGAATATTTATTAGGTATATAATTAATTACTTTAGCCTTAATTTGAATTTTATATCCATACAAAAAATAAATATCCAATAAATAAAGTGATTTTTGTCGAGAAAATTTTACATTTTATATACTAATAGTAATTTAACTTAGAAAAGTTTTTAATAGTTAAATAAATAAATACTATAACTTTTTAAAATTTATTATTCTTGTTTTTTAATGAATATTTATTATTTATGTTGTAGTTTCTACGCAGACATTTAACTACGACAATTTGGGGAAAAAATCCATATGTGGACTTATAATGGTATTGTGTATACTTGAATGGAGGTTTAGTAGCTAAAGTATCTAACTCCTTAACAAAAAAGATATAACTCTTGTAAATTCTACTGGTTGTAATGTTAAGTTTATTTTTTTTAGTGACAATGATATTTTGCATATTATTTTGTGAGAGAGATGGATATATAGGAGTTAAGAAATTTTAGGTGTTTTTTTTAACCGAGATGATCCTACCAATTTTAATTTATTTTTGTTACTCTTAACAGTTTGGGAAAAACAGAAACTCTTTAAGATGATTAGTACAAACTACTAATTTGTAATACAAAATGTTTAATTTACAATTTGAGAAAAAACTACTAATTTTGAATGCAAGAATTAAATACCGATAAGATATTATAGAGAATTAGGGATTTTTTTTATTCATCTTCAATGTATATTATATATATATTATGTAAATGTTAGATGGATAGTTTACTAGTTTTTTTCTTCTTGGTGCGCACCGATATAAAATATATTAATACGTTGTATGTGGGTTATAAATTATGGATAAGCACTGATAAGTGAATGCTAATTGAGACAAAGTAATTGAATTTAATACAAGACATTGATATATATATATATATATATATATATATATATATATATATATATATATATATATATATGTAAGTAATAAGATGAAAAGTTTCAGATAGTTTAATACCACATAATTTTAAAATGGATACGGATATTGATATTCATAAAACTAATTAGTACATTAATTTTTATAAGTGCACACATATCTAAAATTTTAAAAATAAACTCATCTTATTACCAATAAAACCCTTATTGAAATGAATATATTCATTTTAATACATTTATTTATAAACCATCTTAAATTATTAACACACCCAATTTATAAATTTAAAAAAAAAATCATATTATTTTTTTAGAATTAAATCCTCTTATAGTGATGGTCACATTTACTTTTATAAATATCTCAAATATAAGAGCCTTATAAGAGATAACATGATTGTATAAAGGGTCGAGAGATTTCCAATATAGAATTCTCTTATGTAAAGCTATATATATATATATATATATATATATATATATATATATATATATATATATAAAAACAAAACTCATTGATATCTATAACTATCTTTTTTTAAAAAGATATTTTGTTTATTTGTGGAGTTCATAACTAGATATACAAGAAGGACAAAAAAAAAATACATATCCTGCATGATCAGAGTCTTCTGAATTAGATATCAATCTATTTTACCTCGGCACCCATATTAAATAATTGAGTATAACAATTTAGGGTATCCATAACTATTGAATATATTATTAGAAGTCTTGTAAAATAAGATCATACAAATATTAGAAAATAGTTTAAAGGGTGTACATATTGACACTCATAATACTTATTAGTACACCCATTTTTATAAGAATACACTTATCTAAAATTTAAAAAATAAATATTACTATAAGCACCCATCATAATTTGAGTTTAGGGTCAGAAATTTGAGTTCATATACCCTAACCCTATTGCTAATTAATAAGAATATTATTACAAAAAAATAATTACAATTTATACAGCTTTATATCTATATAGGAAAAAAATATTATTATTACAATTAATAACTATAGAATGTTTAAAATTTTAAACATTAGAATCAAAGTGTATTTTAAAAAAGAGTGTGGAAGTATAAAATTGGATTGTAAGGAGAATTTTTTTTTTTGTTACAATTAATTAGAAAAAAAAAAATCTAATTAATTGACCTCTAATTTTGAATGCAAGAATCAAATACTACTAATAAAACATTATAAGGAATTAGGGATTTTTTTTATTCATCTTCAATGCATATATATTATAGAAAAATATAAACAAAACAAACGTTCTTACCAACGTTAGAGTTGTTTCAGGGAACAACTTTCACGTTATAGTGATTTCCAAAAAATAAAAGTTGTTCCCTATGTTAACGTTGAGTGATTATTAGGAATAACTCTAACGTTGGTTAGAACGTGAAAGTGGTTTCTAACAACGTTGAATTTATTCTCAACGTTGAATTTATTCTCAACGAGAAGTTGTTCCCGGGAACAACTTTCACGTTATAAATAACGTTAGAGTGGTTTTCAAAAAATAAAAGTTCTTCCATTTGTTAACGTTGAGTGGTTCCCGAGAAAAACTTTAACGTTGGTTAGAGCGTGAAAGTGGTTTCCAACAACGTTGAAGTTGTTCCCAACGATAAGTTTTTCGCAGGAACAACTTTCACGTTATAGATAACGTTAGAGTGGTTTCTAAAAAATAAAAGTTGTTCCCTTTGTTAACGTTGAGTGGTTCCCGGGAGTAACTCTAACGTTGGTTAAAACGTGAAAGTGGTTTTCAACAACCTTGAAGTTGTTCACAACGAAAGTTGTTTTCGGGAACAACTTTCACGTTATAGATAACATCAGAGTGGTTTCCAAAAAATAAAATTTGTTCCCTTTGTTAACGTTGAGTGGTTCCCGGGAGCAACACTAACATTGGTTAGAACGTGAAAGTGGTTTCCAATAACGCTGAAGTTTTTTCCAACGAAAAGTTATTCCCGGGAACAACTTTCACATTATAGATAACGTTAAAGCGGTTTCCAAAAAATAAAAGTTGTTCCCTTTGTTAACGTTGAATGGTTCCCTGGAAAAACTCTAACGTTGGTTAGAACGTGAAAATGGTTTCCAACAATATTGAAGTTGTTATCAACGAGAAGTTGTTACCGGAAACAACTTTTACGTTATAGATAACGTTAGAGTGGTTTCCAAAAAATAAAAGTTGTTCCCTTTGTTAACGTTGAGTTGTTCTCGGGAACAACTCTAACGTTGGTTAGAACGTGAAAGTGGTTTCTATGAACGTTGAAGTTGTTCCCAACGAGAAGTTGTTTCCGGGAACAACTTTTACGTTATAGATAACGTTAGAGTGATTCCCAAAATATAAAAGTTGTTCTTTTTATATTTAACTTTTCCATGATTTTTTTTATATTTTTCTACAACTTCCCATTTCATTTACTTTAAAATTTTAATTTTATTAATTATATAATTTCATGAATTGTATTTATCTATTATATTTTTATGAAAATTATTATGGTTTTAACGATGCTTTCAAATTTTTATTATTAGCAAAATTAATTATATACTTTCAACTTGTTTTATAATTTTTCATATTTGCTATCATAAATTTAATTGTAAAATTGCATTAACTATTAACGTAATGTTAATAATTTAATTTTAACGATTTGTTAATATTTATTAGTATTATAATATATATTTATTTAAATATATAGAAAAAGTAACCGGTTGAAAACCGGCTGATGGCATCAATTGCATACCAGTTTGCAGCAAAATAAAATTGCCATCATACCCATCCATTTTTAAAAGGTATACACACATCACCACCTTACACACATCCTACCTTTGATTGGTTAACCTTAGCCCTAAGGCCATAACACAACCCTACACGCAGCCTACCCTTGATTGGCTAACCTTAACTAGTGATAGGTAAAATCCCTGATCCACCCAAATCGGTAGGGATCCGATCTGTTTAGGACGTGTTTAGAACACTTAAAAGTTAAAACAGTGATCGGGTCAAACATGAGACAAATATTATTAACTCTATCTATAATCGGATCGGATATGGGTCACACCAATTGACCCGACCCACTTCGATTGACTTGATATTTATATAATTATTTTTTAAAATATTAAAAATATAAAAGAAAAAACAAAACTCTAATATTTTTATCTCTTTAACGAATTGTATTTTAGATTTGAATTCAATGTTTATAAAATTTAGATATTTTATTTTATTAAATTTAAGTTTATATTTGAATTTTATGGGTATACTAAACTTTAAATTTTTATATTTATTTATCGTTTATATTTAAGTATATGCATGTTTTAATTTAAATATATTTTTTCAGTATAAGTCTATTTTTTAAAATTCAATTGAATGTTGAAATTTAGGTTTCCAAATGTATAATAAAATTTGTATGTTTAATTGTTTGAACTTTTTTGTTAAATAAAATGGATCAGATCGGTTTGGGTTTCGGACACCCCGGGTTTGGGATAGAAATAATAATTAAAAAAAAAACCCGTTCAGATCACGGTAGATCTGGGAAAATTTGCTAAAATTAGGTTTTGGGTTTGGGTTATTTCATTATCTAATGGAAAAGCGGTGGATAGAATCAAGGAAAAAAATAATAATAAATAAACGCTCAAACCAATTTCTTTTGTTTGACGTGCAAGTGCGTGTACAGTTGAAAACATGGGATGTCTTACCAGACATACTTTACTCTTTTTAAGATTTTGACTTTTGAGAATAGACAGCAACCACTCGAAGAAGCATGAAGCTTGTGTCGCATATTTCAGGAAATTCTCCTTTTCTCACTTTTTAACATTTTTTCTCGCTTTTTCAAAGAGTGTAACTGTTTGTTACATTCTTTCTCGTTTTTTCAAAGAGTATAATTGTTTGCTTTTTCAAAGAGTATAATTGTTTATAGATAAAAAATAGATATAAAAAATAATCCCATCTTAATTATTTATTCATCACGGTATTTATATATACTTATGATCCAAGTCCGAAATACGATACTCCAAACTCGAATTCAACACTTGATACCGACCAAACACACGGGATTCACCACGATTTTAATGCAGCCTTAATTTCATCTTTTATTCATAGTGTTTCATAGTCTCAAACCATCACTTTCGTTACAGTATACACATACAGTAGTAACTGTAGTACATAAGAACATAAATCAACTCAAAAATCAAATGGTAATATAACTAGCAGCCATTACTTGGTAAAAAGAAAAAGAAGATAAGATTTATATTTCCCGGGAGGGCCTTGAGGTCATTCTACATTTCCGAGGAGGCAATAGGCTGCTGTGATATTCTCCTCTTTCTAAGGCGCTCTGCGATGATAAAGGCAAGCTCAAGAGATTGTGAAGCATTGAGCCGAGGGTCACAGTGAGTGTGGTAGCGAGAACTCAAGTCATCGAACGTCACGGTTCTTGACCCACCGATGCACTCCGTCACATTCTGCCCTGTCATCTCTAGGTGAACTCCTCCTGGGTGACTTCCTTCTTGCTCATGCACATCAAAGAATGCTCTCACTTCAGCCTGCACAATCAAATAACATGAGTAAGTAAATTGTATCCTTCCATGTCTACCGACATTCATGTCAATATACAACAAGTCTTTTAAGTAGGGAAAATAACCAAAGTGCTGTCCACTATCTCAATTAGATTCTCACCCAGAAATGATTAAAGAGAGAATTTTAAATTACAAGAAGTCTCCCAACCTAACTCAAAACTTAGTGATAGGGAGATACAACCACCCACCTAACAAAGGCTTTCTTAATTTATATTATCATAAACCTGCTTAAGGCACCACGTTTGACTGTTTAGCTCAAAAAAATCTTATAAGCTGTCCCTTTCTCACCTACCGTGACTCGGTTCTACTGTTTGCTTCAATTAAATATAAATCATAATTTCTTTGAAAACACTGAATACCTAAACTTGGGGTTGGTGAATTAGCTACCCCACTCTGGTTGGTGACTTCAGCTAATCTACACCACATGATTAAAATTGGTTCATGGGCCAAAACTGTTGGGACAAGGCGGGAAGGAAAAAAACTTCTATCTTATTTGCACAGGATTTAAGTTAAGGTACTTTTTTGATAGCATTTGAAGTAAATTCAGTTTACCACAAGTTATTGTAAATTATATTGCTCTCCCATGTTAGGAAAAGCAAAATGAAGTGACTTTAATTTTATGTAATCTCATGCAATCCCTTGGTAGTATATGACTTGCACTCCAATAACTCCTTGGCAATTAATCCAACCAATAAAAACAAGAAAAGTGAAAGAGTACATTACCCTGATGGCATCGAAGGGACGAGTTTTGAGACCGCAGGGAGCCTTTATGGTGTTACCATGCATGGGATCACTGACCCATGTGACAATCTGGCCTGCACGGCGGACTGCCCTAATCAAATGGGGAAGCTTCACTCTCATGTTCTCAGCACCCATTCTTGTGATGATTGTTATCCTCCCTGGTTTATTCTGAGGGTTTAAAATTTCAATGAGCTTAACAAGCTCATTTGGATCCATCTTATCACTAACCTGCATTAACAAACCAATACATGTTACAGCCAGGTTCATAATTTTTTCATCAGTCACTTTAAGATTTGTCCATTAATATAAAAGTGTCAAACCAGGAGAAAGAAAAAAAAATGAGGCCCTTGCCAATCTAGTGTTGGACTTGAGAAATGGTTTGATTAAATTCAGTCTTGAGTTAGTAACCAAGTTCCAATTTAGACAAGCTTGGACAAACATCTTAATCAATTAGACAGAATTTTCATGCTCCCAAAATTTACTAAAATATGAGGTTTCATTCAGTTCTTTATACCCGAAATAATTCATTTCAATATAGATTAAGAGTAAATTAAAGCCTAGTAATTACCTTAATGCCCAGGGGATTGGCAACACCTTTCAGAAACTCAACATGGGCACCATCCAGCTGCCTGGTACGTTCCCCAGCCCAAAGAAAATGAGCAGAGCAGTCGTAGTAAAGGCCAGAAGTTGAATCTAACCTAGTCATTGACTGCTCGTATGGAAGGAGCAAGCATTCATGTGATGTCCAGAACTCAGTTGTTGTCATAATAGGATGATCAACTGTGAGTCCTGCAGCGGACATGAATCCGAGGGCCTCGTCAACCCGATTAGCAAGTTCCCGGTACCTACCATGTCAAGACAATAATAGATATAAAAACACAGAAAAAACCATAAAGTAGTTACATTGTAAAATCAGAACCAACCAAAATCCATCCCTCCGAGATAGTTAGGAATATCCTTAGAGAACCAATCGTGACTATAAGAAGTAATCAAACACCGAAAAGTTGGATACTTTGGATCATTTTGAACAACATTTTTCTGAACATAGAAGTCATTAATGGACAGGCAACAAGAATTCAATTCCATCATACTCCATAAAACAACAAATTGACAATTGACTCCATCTAACACGTGAAACAGTCTCTTGAGAATCACTTAGAGACAACCCTATCAACCACAAAAAAGTTTCCCAACAACCCAAATGAGGTTATTTTGGACAACTGAACCAGCAATCATCAACAGTGATGTTGAAGGATATAGCATATTCCATATAAAACACGTTATTCAGTCTTTTTACAACGATAAAAAAATAATAATAATAACTACGAAACAAAAGACAAAAAGGCCAATCCTTTTACAGGAGAAAGCTAGTCTAAATAATAGCATCAGCAAAATGATGAAGAGATTTAAACAGCAATATTAAACAAAAAGTTACCTGTCTCCCTGCTCGCTGTGTTCGGTGAAATCCAAATTCCACTGAGTAACCCTCTGCATAGCAGCATAACCACCAGTGGCAAAAGCTCTGAGAAGATTCAAAGTAGCAGCTGATTGACAATAAGCTCTAATCATTCTCTCCGGATCCGGAATCCTCGATTTCTCGTCAAACGTATCTCCATTGATATTATCTCCTCTGTAACTCGGCAGCTTCACGCCATTCTTCTCCTCGAAATTATCCGATCTCGGCTTCGCGAATTGACCAGCCATTCTACCAACCTAAAAATAGAAAATCAAATACACATTAACAAAAATACAAAACAACCAAAACAAAATTGAAACAAGAATCAATAACAAAGAGGAAAAATCGTACCTTGATGACGGGCATTTGACCACCGAACATCAACACAGCACCCATCTGGAGGAGGATTCTAAAAGTGTCGCGAATGTTGTTAGCGTGGAACTCTTTGAAACTCTCAGCGCAGTCGCCGCCTTGGAGTAGAAAAGCCTTTCCCATGGCGGCTTCGCCGAGCCGCTCCTCCAAGCTCCTGGCCTCTCCAGCGAACACGATCGGAGGAAACGCGTCAAGCGTCTTCAGGACCGATTCAAGCTCCTCCTGATTCGGGTACTCCGGTAGCTGTAAAGCTTTCTTCGTTTTCCAACTGTCAACCGTCCATTTCCCTGAAGCCACATTGTGGCTCTTGGTGATTGGTTCGGTTACTGCTTTCACAGTTTTCACAGAAGGTTTGGCGGAATCAGCGGCGTGGACGGCGGAGATGGGGAGGATGTTTGATCTGGGTTTGGAGACGGACGGTGGAGATTGGGTCTGGAGAAAGGCTGATTTGGTAGAAATAATGGAGCTGCTGCTGCTGGCGAGAGCCATTGTTATTGGGGTTTTGGTTTTTGTGTGGAAAGTGACAAAAATTTAAAGTTTTGAGGAGTTTACCTGAAGAGATATTGAGAGAAATGTCAAGGGTTTTTATAAGGAAACGGCCAAACTGCGAGTTGTGTCTGGTGAAGATGGTTGTGGTTGTTAAGGGTAGTTTTGGAAATTCATTTTAAAAGGATATTTTGGACCAAGTGGTTTTCTATTTGTAGTTTAATTAAGTTTAATTAAGTTTTTTAAGTTATTAATATCCACTTACCACTTTACCAGCTACTGATGGTAATAGACTTATAAATTGCGGGCTTGCTGCACTGCGCCACTGCATGGAAGCTAAGCCGAATGTGGTCTAGACTATGTAAATCAATTTCAATCCGATCCAATCGTTAAATTACATTAAAAAACCAAAATCACATTAAACAACTAATATAAAATAAAATAAAATATGGAAATCAATTTAAATAAAAAAATTTAATAATGTACTGTGACAGTAATGATAGACTATATATACTAAGTTGATGTAAAACAAAAAAAAACTTTGGATAGAAAATTAAATCAAAATCATATTTAAAAACTAATTAAGTTAAAAGTGTAAAACCTTAAAGGTTTTGAATCATACATCAACAAATATACACGTGGCTCGTAGTACCATCTTGATTAGTTTAATATGATATATCTATAGAACCAAAAGCAACAAAACAAATCAAAATCAAAATCTCTATAAACCTTCAAAAATTACCAATTATTAACTAAACACTGAAATTATTTTCCGATTTCGATCAAAATCGTGCAAACAATAGTAAAATTATTATTAAGATACTTACAACTATCCATGATATTGATAGTTCTTCTGGTTAACATATCTGCACTTTATATAACTATAAATCGGCATCAAAACTCTACAACACACTTCTAAAAAAAGACTTTACAACACCAAAAATAGAGGAGGAGGAGGAGGAGGAGATCAATATACAATAGAACCCCCGTAAATTAATCTCCTATAAATTAATTTCCTCTCTAAATTAATAAAAAAATCTCGGTCCCGCCTCTGGCCATGTAAAAAATTAATAAGCCCCACTATCGTAATAAAAATAACTAATAATTTCTTTTTGAAACCTAATATAAAATTTCGGTCTCGACAGTCGTATAAATTAATAATTTTATAAAAGTACAAACTATATTACATATTATTCAAGAACTCGAAAAGTACTTCAAGATGTTAATTTGCACAGGTCATCATATTTGATATTTTTGACCTCATCCTTCATCTTTTGAATTGTCGTCAATAAGTTATTGTGATCACCTTTTTTGTTGTAATGAAAAGGCTTCAATTAAATCAAACATTTCAACAACCTCACTTGTAGAGATTTTAGGTACCTCATGACTATCATCATCGTCATCATCTATCTCAACCACATCATCATTATTTTGCCTTACGATATCATTGATGATATCCTATTTAGTTGGAGTGCAACACACTTCTTCTTCCATGGATGGTTAATTAGATGATTGACATCCATAGGATTGCTATAGTGGAAGCTTAAAATTTGTTGTTCTAATTCACTCATAACGCTACTATCCTCAATGTCTCTCTCGGTTTCTCCATGAATTGTACAAATTTTGCAATGAAGAAAACAATTAGCGATCTTTTTTAGGGGGCTTAACATCAAATGTCACAACTGCAACAACCATACGAATGGTTTCTAAACTATCAATCTCTTCAGTATCATATATGTTGGATTTCAAACGTTCAAGCATCATACAATTAAAATGACGACGATAATACGCCTTGAAGTTTCGAATTATTCCAACGTCACATGGTTGTAGCTTTGATGTCAAATTTGGTGGTAGATAGTACATTGTGGTGTTCCTAAGTTAGATGTGATTAAGTAGCTCTGTAAGTGTTACATGCATGGGCAATGTAATTGTCAAGGAGAAACAAAACATTTTGATTTTGTCATGAGCAGAGCCAAAATCAACCCTAAGGAAAACCATGGGATTAACAGCCTTAAGGAAAAAAAAAGAATTTTTCCTGAAGAAGAAAATCGACTAAACAAAGAATAAAGAAAAGAAACATTTTCTAAACAAGAAAACCGACTTTCATATGTTTTTTAAGACGAAATAACAATTTACAAGGTAAAACCCTCAAATTAATAATCCCTCCAAAATTAATAATCAAGGGTGGGTCCAAGGGTGAACCCATAAAATATTTACAGACCAAGCTAAATTATATATACAAATATAATCTGTTCTCAATACATACTAGTAGTATATGGTCATTCATTAGCTATCGTTGAATTTATCTATTTTTGTTTAGTCAATATATTATAATACTTAATGAGTAATGCTACTTTATCCAAAATTGGTGTCAAAAATCCAGTCCATTCGTTTAAATTAAATTGGATTTGTATGAATTTAATGTATAAACTAGATTGTTGCCATATCATTTGGGCACCAGATTTGAGCACCAGATTTGGACAATGTAGCATTACTCATCCTTAATTAGTGGCCCACAAACCCTCACATTGAATTGTTTAGTCAGTATAATTGAATGCTTAATCAATGACTCACAGACCCTCACATTGATTTGTTTATCCATATATATATTGTTTTTAAACAGATTCTACATATTATGAAAATTTATTATATGTTAAACAATCATAAAATAATACTTTTGTCAACTATGATTGATAATTTGTAATTTTTATTATTGACTTCTGATTTTAAGTTAGAATAAATATGAAATAAATTATATTAATGGTAGGTGGTGTTAGTGAAATTCTAAACAAACTTTGCATATAAATACAATTAGACCTAATATCAAGGGTGTTTGTATAATTAATCATAATATATATAATATATTTTTTTTTGAAAAAGGGTTGGGGGGCAGCCCTCTAATGAATCTGCCACCGGGTGGGTCATAAGAATATTAATTTAGAAAGGTTCTAATATATTAAATTATAGAAAGAACGAAAAAAAAACCCAAATATTTGTGCATATAAGCAACAAACTCCAAACTCATAGAACAAACTTCACTTCACTTCTTGAACAACCAAATAAAATGATCTAGAGAATATAATATATATGAAATGAATTAAAATAAAAATATAGAATAAATAATTTATTGAGAAAGAATTCAAGAGAGAGAGAGAGAGGAAGATGAATTGAATAGATAAATATATATAAAGAGAGAGAGGAAGATGAAATAGATAAAATGAATAGAATGAACCCAATAAATAAATAAATAGAAAAATGTGAGAGAGGAAGATGAAACGGAGGAAATGAATAGAATAAATGTAATAAATAATTATATAAATTGAATCCTATAATGATGATGGAGTAACTTATAAATATATACATTGAATATGATAAGAAATCAAATGTAAGAGACCGATAGGTAGATGAAACGGGCGAAATAATAATGGAGTAATGATGGACACTTGTAAGAATTTAATAGGATGACACATGACATATTATGGTCTATTATTGTATTATGATTAATTAGATATGATATGTAATTTTATAAAATTGGTCATGTTAAACTAACTTAAATTTACTATTTAAAACTTTGAATTCAACATATCAATCACTCATGTACTATTAATCTAAGAGGTGTAAATGCATTCAAATCTCAACAATTGGATTAAGAATACATGAGTAGTTGAAACGTTGAAGTCAAAATTTTAACTCACAAGTTTAAATTGATTTAGCTTGACCTTAAAAAAAAAAATGTGATAAGATTAAAATAAGTTTTTGTTATATATAATTGTATGACTATTTTGTATGCATTTAATATGAGGACACTTAGAAACTTTTGGTTGAAAAAATCTATTATTATATGGTTATCAGTGTATCAACCCATACAATGTACAGACTTTGTTTGATAAGATTATTTAAAATATTGTGTTTAATAATATTTTATTTATATATTGTACAGATAACTAATTAACAACATTTTTTTACAAAAAATATTATAACTAATTAACAATACTTAATAAAAAAAACTAATTAATAGGAATTTAAGACTGGTCGGTAAAGATAAAAATTATGGCGTGTCTTTTAAATTTATCAAATAATGTAGTACTTTTTTAAGAAATATATTTAATAATTAAAAATCAAATATGATTTTGGTTAAAATAATATATTTATTATCATATTATTTACGTTATTGTCTTTTAATTATTTATATATATTTTTTATTTAGGATCCAAAAAATTTATTATTAAAAATCCTATTAATTACAGGATTGTCTCTGGATTACCTATTGATTTTATAGAAATATTATATATATTATATTATTTTATAGATTATAATTAACATGAATTTAATGATAAAGCTCAGACTACTATTGAGTATATAGATAAATTATATATTGATTTTTTTCCACCCGTTCATCTCTTAGATAATTCAATAAAAAAATATTAAGGTGACGACTTTTATGGAGATATAAATAGTAGTGAAGATATTTTTTTATTATCATACAAAAAAAAATATCACCATTTATTTAAAAAATATATGAGTGAATTTCATATACCTAGGAAAAGAACCTATTGAATTGAATGCAATAATTATTGTTTTTATGTAATACCATTAATAAAAATAATAATAATATTTAATGAAAGACACATGTTGTAACTATATCAAACGTAGGAAAACGATTATTATTATATTATATATTATATGATACGATACATGATATATGATATACGATTACATATGATAAATATTATTATATTATATATGATATATTGAAGAAATATTAAAAAATAAAATAATATTTATGAATACATTTGATGAAAGACATGTGTCGCAATCAAGTTAAAAGTAGGAAAAAGACTATTATTATATTATTATATATGATATATGATATATAATATAATATATTAAAAAAATTAAAAAATTAAAAATATATTTATGATTACATTTAATGAAGAACACATGTCGCAACCATGTTAAAAATAGATAAAAGACTATTATTATATTATTACTAGTGTCTCAATCTGAAGATGCACGGGTTTTGTTAAAAAAATATATTTAAAATTCATTAAATAATACAAATTTGATAAAATAAATAAATAAAATAGACTCTTTTCATGTTATCGATCAAATTCACTCATGTAAAATATTAAATCCCATAAAATAATGATTAAAAAAAATGAATTTGTTTCAAAGTAATAAGTCTTAATTATTTATAAAGCATAAACACTATTATTGAAATGATAATTATTTCCATAAACAATCTGGTTCACCTAAACGATCTAGTCAAAGACTTGATTGAGCAACTCTACCCCTTTCTGAATTATCATGAATTATCATGAATTTTCAACCTTGATATTGCTTCTGCAATCCAAAAAAGAAGAATAAATCATCAAATTCTCATCTTCAAAATCTTAAAATTTGTTTCATCAGTACTCCAAGTTTAATAAAGAAAATCTAAAAATAACCAAGTCCAGCGAAAAGTTAGAAGGATTAACACATTATTCGTAATGATTTTCAAATTCCAAATTTGTAATTGAAGACAAAGAAAGTTTTCATCCAAAACAACAATACAACATATATCATAGAGGTTGACCGTAAACAAAAATCATCATCCACCCATGATCATCACAAAACAACACAATCATATCTCGCCAAACAAACAAGACTAAAAAACTAAACAAATAAATGAAATAAAAAAATCAAAATCAAATCCCTATATATTGAAAAAAAAATAAAAAAAAATATATTACCTTCCAAATTATCAATGGATTGATTTGACAGAGTATTGCATTTCACTTGCTAGATATCCGGCATCAATACCACACAACTTTTTTCTTCCATCAATTAAACAAAAACCCAAAATTAATTTCAATTTCTTAAACAGAACTGTCACAATATATACAAACAACATACCAACAATGTGATTTCAAACCGAGAGATATATATACATTTTGTTATCATTATATATATATAAAAATCAATAAATTAAATAAGAAAATAAATAAAGAAGAATCATTGCTCTCTCTTACATTTGAAACTCAGGTCTAAAAGGCAGATGGAAAATTTAAAAAATGGAGAATTTAGGGTCCGTCCTGTAAGCGTTTTTCAGTTGCTGTTTTTCGAAAATAAAAATGAAAATGAAAACAGTTATTTTGATTTCATTTTCGAATTTTGAAAATGCGTCTGGTAGCAAATACTGAAAGCTGTATTTTGAAAATGAAAACGGAAAAAACGCGTCTGGTAGGTTAATCGAAAACTATCAAAAATTGAAATATCAATTTTAGTATTTTGTTTAATATTATTACAACTATAAACAAATTGATTAAATAATTAACCAATTTAAATTTTGTACTATAATTTTTAAATTAAACAAAAGTAACACATCAAAAATTAATTCAAAAAAACATATCAAAAAAATGAATTAATCAAAACTAAACTCTTAAATTATAAATAAATAATTATAATTTTTATATATTATTATATAATAAAAATATAATTGTATATATTAATATTATATTATTTTATATATTAAAAATTATTATATGACATTATATCCTATATATATATTATTTTTATTATATATTTATAAATATATATATCATAATATAATAATATTATAATATCTATAATATTATAATATTTTATATAATAATATAATATTAAAATATAATATATATAAGAGGGGTACTTTGGTAATTTAAAAATCTTATTCCGTCTTGTCCTAGTCATATAAACGCATAACAGTACAATTAATAGTTTAAGATTTTTTTAATATAAAAAAAAAAGTAAAAAACAAAATGAAAAACAAAAACGAAAAACAAGTATTTTGTGTTTTTCAAATCTTTCACTTTTAACACTGGTTTTGTTTTTCATTTTTATTTTTTGAAAATAAAATGAAAAAAGGTTAACGAACGCATTTTCAAAATCGTTTTTGAAAAATAAAAACGAATACAGACTGAAAAACAGCTGCAGGATGTGGTCTTAAATTTATAGAAAATGGGGTGGAAAATGAAGGTGTTTGACTGTTTTTTTTTTAAAAATAAATTAAAGAAGAATATTTGAATATGTAATACAATTCATACAAATAAATTATTAACCAATCGATTGAGTTAACATGTGCTAGAAATAAATTTGGGTTCATTGCATGCATCAATTGCATTAACTGTTAATACGTGCACGATTGGGTGGCAAAAGTCACGTCTATAAACTGTCATTTAGCTCGAGACAGTGAGTCACTGTTTATTTCCTCTGAAGAATCGCTATTTCGGGCACTTGCCCAAAAGCATAATATAAGTATTGATTACGTTAACCAGTCAAGTCACGACTCAAATCGTGATGAGAAGATAACTTATTTATGACGAAAACTTTGATTCTAGATTTTAAATTTTAATTGGAATGTTTGAATATATATATATTAAGTCTTTTAAAAATGATCTCTTATTTTAATATCGATTTGAATAAATTTTGATTTGATTTTTTTTTTTTGTGGATGATAAGTTCATTAAAATCTACCTACGAATAAAATTTGAGATTTTTTTAAGTATTAGAACTATTTTTCTTGAATTTTTCTATATTTTACTCATTTTCAGATGCCTTCCTATTTTAAAAAATTAGGATAAACAGTTCTAGTGTTTAAAGAAATTTTAAATTTTATTCATATGTAGATTTTAATGAATTTATTATCCATAAAAAAAATTCAGATTAAAATTTATTCAAATCAATGTGATTTCATGATAATTCTTACCGAAGTTAAAATAAGGGATCCCTTATTAAAGACTCAATATATATATATATATATATTCATTAGTTGTATTTTCTTTTGTCAATTTCTCTGACTTTATTCAATATAATTATCAAATATTATATGCAATTGATGTTTGTATAAATTATTGACCACTCATCTAAGTGTTTATACCAACAAACTTTCCAACATTACAAAAACAAACTCATTAATATGCTTTCTTGATTATATGGAGGAACTAAACCTTGATAATAACGAATACGTCATGACAATTTTCAAACTACAAAATAACTATAAAAATAAAAATCAAGGTCCAAATTTTAAGATAATCTAGATGTTATAACTAATAATTTCTTTTTATTTAACGAGATTTTCTTTATAAGTGTACATTTTTTGACTAGTGTCGTTTAATGGGGTGGCTTCAGGTTCATAACTTGTAAACTCTGTGTTTGTATTAAACAATCTGTGATGGTTGGATAAAATCGAATTTTGAGTCAACTATTAAGATATAAGCTGAAGACAACATCATATAACAACAATCTATTAGTAGATTTGGATAATTGTCAACGGGTCTCGATTATAATACTTTGTATTAGAATTGTTTTCGATTTATTTTTACTTATGAGTTTGTATAATATTGAAACAAAGTTGCATACGAAGAAATAAGATATTGTTTCTCCATAAGCTAAACTTGTCATAGCTCAGATATCAAAACTAAAATGTATACGTTGTGATGAGATATATTGTTTGCATAGCTAAATGAGACCTTAACAACCGTAGTATAGATCTGCAAATCTGCAATTGCATTTTAGCTTCTGAAAAATAGAGAAGCAATTCATATTAAGAATACGCATGACATGACAATATGAGATTTGCTTATGATCATAGTGACCATAATTTAGGTGGGTGTATTTTTGTACTATTTTAAATATAATATTTTTCTCCATAAGAAAAACTCCATAAATTTGATTTTAATTTATAATTTACAATCTCGCACATCTTTCCATTTTCTTCAATTCTCAGTATTCACAGTCAAAAGCACTTCCTTCTATACGATCGATGTTTTGTTTTCAAATTTTTTTTTCTTCAATTTTCTTTTGACCCCAACAACTGAATCAAAATTCTTTCAAGTTTTTTTTTTCACAAAAGGGGTTTTGATTATAATGTCGACTCAACCTCACACTTTATCCAATTTAAAGTCTAGATCAGTTTCGTTTCAATGTAACACTTTGAAGCCATTTTCGCTGTAAACAAACAAACAAATCTCAAACCATTATTTTCAAGCCAATTGTGCATATGAAACCATGAGTACGGGAATTAGATGTCCAAAAATAGTTATACAAGCATCAAAAACAAAAGAAAGTGTTACTCGAAATGGTAAGCATATCTCAATTGTACAAAACAAATCAAAGTGGTCTCAGTCTTGTCTTAAAAGTTGAAACCACTATACAAACACGAGAGAAGTTTCATCAATAAATTCTTCTCTCATTGTGTGTCTTTCACATCAATTAGACTCATTTTATCTCTGGAAACAGAGAGAGAGAGAGAGAGAGAGATGGCCAATCGAAGGAGGGTTCCTAAGTTCTTCATAGTGTATAATCCGGAGAGCAGCTATGAGAGCTTGATAATTCACTTTCTTTGTTTCTGTTTTCTGTCACGTGGGTTTTGTTTTTCACTTTCTTTTTAAGTGCTGTGTTGCTTACTCTAATGTATTATGTGACCATATAGTATGGGTTTTTTTTTTCTTATTTCATGTTATCATTGATAGTGTTTTAGAAATTTTGATGTTTTGATGAGTTTGTTTCTGTTTTATGATTATATGTTGAAATTTTTTGGTTCTTTACATATTTTTTTTTTATTGAATGGTGCATAAATAAGTAAATCAACCGAAAAATTATTTCGATTATTATTAAATCTGCTAAATAAAGTGTTACATAGAGACATATTTCTGTTTCTGATGGATTATCGAACATGCCTATTTGATGAGATTCATGTTGCTGCATGGACACTAGCATAGAAACAAACTTCATATCTTGGTAGAAAAGTTGTTATAACTCAAAATGTCATATGTGCATGTTCTTTTGATATGTTTTTTATATTTGTATACAATGGTTGAGAAGGCACCGGAAATGATTTAAGAGTGTTCATGGATGCATTGACAAGAGATAAAAATCAATTTCCATTTCTAAATGAAGGTACAAATAGCAATATCACTATTTTTTAATGTTATTTTTCCTAATATTGTTATGAATTATGATGTGAAAATAATGATTAATATCATTACATGTTATTACTATACGGTGGATTTTAGATATTCAAACATGTCAGGCTTTTTAGCACTGTATAGAAATGAGAGATACCATCTCCGTGACTACTGGGGTGCTACTCGGGCACCAAGAGGTCTAGCATAGTTGTTCAATTATAAACATTCATCTTTGTGTAACATTATAGAACAGTGTTTCGGTGTATTGAAGGCTCGTTTTCCAATTTTGAAGTTACTGTCTAATTACCCACCACATAGGCAACGACTGACTCCAATTGCATGTTGTGTGCTGCATAAATTTATACATAGAGAATCTCGTCGTGATAGGTTGTTTAGAGAATTTGATCTTGAAGATATGATTATTGAGGAAGAAGCAGAGACAAATATTTTTAGATGTCTCTAGAAGACATGACACAAATGAACTCAGTTAGGAATGAGATCGCATCACAATTGTGGAATGACTATAATAATAACTAAACATTATTATGATTGTTTAACTTTTTAGGTTTATTATTGATATAAATTTATCAGGTGTTATATCTATTTTTTTATGATATTAATATTATATTTTTTTATTGTTGTTCTACTTACTGTTTTTATTGATATTATTATCGATAAATTCAATTATTCCTATATATATATAATTAAACCTTATTGAATGCTCGATTATATGGTTACAGTTAGTTGAAAATGATTTTGGAAATTAAATCTACCGGACACATTTTCATTATTTTCTCATTTTACAGTATTCTATCAAACACATTTTTTATGTTTTTATTCTCGGCATATTGTTTTCAATAATTGCTACCACACGCGTTTTTAAACTCAAAAAAATAGAAATCAGAAAACAAAAACAAAAAAAAAAAACAAAAAACAAAAACGTTACCGAACGGGCCCAAGGCTGACTCTAATTTTTTTTTCCAGGTGAGTTGAAATTATCATCTCAACAATATGAATTCAAATGTTTTTCAAATTAGTACTAAATTATTTGTGAATATTTTTTCTACTTACAGAAAAAGGGGGAAAAAAATAAGACTTTAGGCCCCAATAGGGAGATAAATAAGAATACATTAAACTTAATTAAATTGATAGATGCGACAAATATACGGTGAATATTTATCTGTAAAACCATTTTTTCTCATCTTAAAATATAGAGGTGCTTCGAAAACCCTGCGGGTTTTGGACCTTTATGGCAAATCATTTGTAAATGTTTCAAAAGCATTGTTTCCAAAGTTGCTTCATAAATCTCCAATAATTAAAGAGAAAATAAAAAAGAAAACTATTTTATAATACTTTTATAATACTTTCTTAAAAAAATCCAATTTTTTAACGGTTCAAATAATTTATAACGTAAATTTGACTATATATAGATTATATTTGATTGAGATAGGGAACTGCTCCTTAATTGATTGCCTCTAAAAGCCTAACGGATATCAAGACCGTTGTTTGCTTTGTGAGCCAGCTGAGTTAGATTATTTATTGTGTCAAATTGACCTTCTAATCATCATATTCACATAAAATTTATATACAGAGTGCTACCTTTACAATAAAAAACCAACACGCACATAGGTATAAACATGTTATTATAAATGCGGATAAAAATACACTACAACTTTTTAGAAAAGAGCATACATGTTATGCAATTCTAATCAGCGATGAGATCTATAACCTTCCTCTAGCATTTCTTGAGAAGCTTCTATGTTTTGTGGTCCATTAAGATTCAGAGAGTTGTAGAGAAATAATTATTAGTACAGTAATGTTGAAAGATTCCAAATCCCACAAAAAAAAGATATAAAACTCAATTAATTTATCAGTTGCAGCAGGTGGAAATTTAATTTGCTGCTAATTTAGTGCTTACCCAACCGAATAGACAATTCAAGGAGGTATTGACATCACCAAAGTATACTGCCTGCAACTATGGTAGACAATGCAGGGAACCTGAACCATCCATATACGTGAAATATTAGTCGACTATGAAAGCAGTTCAGGTTTTAACATGTAGGAGAACCGTAGATTTTAAAGTTTCATAAATTTCTAAATATTAAAATCAAGCTATAGCAACCTAGTTCAATTTTTTCTTCCAAATTATTCATAAGACTTTAAAAAACAAAAATCTTTTCTTACAATTAGCTCGATAATTTAATGTAATTAGTTAGTGACTGGCCATCTAGAGGTACTTACTTTTATAAATTGTATTTGCAATGGAAACAGACATAAAATGTGCTCGCCAACATTAAAAACTCACCATAGAAATCTACTTTCAATATGTTGTTTTTTTCTGTTTGTCATAGTACCATATTATTCTGGCTCCAGTGATTACCAGTAGCAGAAAATTCAACCACGAAACCGGCTGCAAAGCGAAAAATATAAAAAATAAATAAAAACCAGAAACTCAAAAATCAGTATTAGAAATTAAACCAAAAAATATTTTATTTTATTTTATTTAAAAAAAGGAGAAAAATTACCCCGCCATAGATTTTCCACCATCGCTTCTGCTTTGATTTGAATTAGCCGACTTTTCACCTCCTTCATGAAAAGCATTTGAGCTACTTTTCGGCACCGTTTTTCTATGTTCTATATTGGCTATATATACTAAATTAGGAATGAACAATTCTTTAGTACTGACTTATCAGTATCTAAGTTATTAATCTCATTAATGGGATGGTACCGTATGACCTATTTTACTAGATAAATATAAAAGGTTAAAGAAAGATGATCACATGGTTAACATCCTATTGGAGGGATCAGTACCTTTCGTACTGATCAGTCAATATCCAAATATTTTTCATTAGGAATTGTTTGGATAATATCAAAAGCTACATTGTATTTGTCGATCTAATTAATTATACTTGTATTTATTGGTCTGTGAACTGAAACGTTTTCGATTATTGGTATTAAAAACAATCATTATTTTTTTTAATAGAATTTTTTAGTTTATTAACAAAAATAACTCAAAAGAACTCAATAACTCATGGAGTGAATAAGAATTTAGATATAGATATAGAATACATTATTTTTATTTTTATTTGCTTTTCAAGAGGCTGTTAAACATTATATTATCATGGAATGTATTCTAGAAATTAATATTAATTATATACTCTAATTAATCTCATTAAAAGAGAAGTTGAAGATGACAATAGATATATCAATAATAATTAAATTCTTGTATTTAGAAAATTAAATTATGAAGAATATAGAGTCTCTGGAGAGAGAACTAAACTATACAATATACCAAAAGTGGTACTATTTCTGTCCCATTTGTAACATTTTGATTTAATTAAATAAAGTTAAATCGTTTTATTAATTTATTTTATTTATCTTTAAAAATATATTATTTACTTATTTTTCAAACTTAATACACCTTATTTCTTATTTCTTTGTGTATCTCTAATCTCTTTATCTCTGTCTCGTCTTTCTCTCCCAATATTGATCTCTCAGTCTTGCGAAATCGTCGCAGCAGACCATTTATTTTAAGTAGCAATCGTATAAAACACAGTCCAATAGAAGCCAAACGGACAATGCCTTTGAAGGAAAAACAGGACAGCACCCAAACAGGAAAGGTACGACACACAGGGATTTGTTGCAGCAGCAAGGCTTTCGTTGGCTCACTCAGGAGTCATCTTCTCCTCTTTCGACATGAAATTCTCAATTCTGTTGCAGTCGTGCTCTATTTTGTCTGTGTTATGCTCTGTTACGTGTCCTATTGTCGTGCCTCTTGGCTTTAATAATATGTACAGTTTTAAAAAATAAAATGAGTGGAGGCCTCCATGTTTTGGATCACAGTTTTTTTCATCATAAATGTCTATGCTTGTTCAACATGTGAACAATATATTGTTATCCGATTTATATTTTTGTTTTTCAGGAGTTAAAAAATAATTTATTCGAGTTTGTTAATTTGATAGTTTTGTTTGTATACTCCAGATGAGAACGAAATTTGAAGGATTTCTTTTCTGAACGAAATTAGCTTACATTCTTATATAAATTCTACCAAAAACAGTAAGAGTTTACAAATATTTGAATCCAAAATCAATCTCTCTATTGCTATATCTTTCTATGTGCCTTAACACACAAAACACCAACATTGAATGTTAAGGTACAAGTGTTTTTGGGTTTATGTATTTGTATTTTGTTTATTGTTGAGCAAATATCTATATTACGAATTGAGCATGTTGGAGATTTTTGGAACAATGAACGCGGAATCGTCGTGCCTAATATATGTCCATAACTCATAGCAATTAATAACGTCAATAACAGAAAAATCTGATGAGAGAAAATAAACCAATCACAACACAAGATATACGTGGAAAATCCACATCGGGTAAAAAACCACGGGCTGTCAGGACGACAGAGAAAATTCCACTATATGATAAATTGTTACAACCATATATTCTAGGATTATCTCTCACACTCAAACCCCAAACCATCATCACAAGATCCTTACCAAGAACCCCACAATATCCCTTAGGTCTCCCCTGAATATCACCCACGGATCTCTAACTTGATCCACTGATATTCCCTTTGATCCCTCCCCGGATATTCCCACGGGTATCTTACCCGGATCTCTCCACTACTCTCTGATGTTACATGGTGTTCTTTTTTCTCCACACAAAATAACTTAGATACAATGTCTATTTATACTAGTTACAGAGAGTTTAACATAAAAGGAAAATCTTACTCCTAAACGTACAAAACTTACTTGTTTCACAAAAATACTATTTCCTATTTATGACAAGTCTTCTTGTTAAGGAGAAATCCTTTTCCTTCAAGTACTGGACTTTCCTATTCTTCATGAAGACAAACGATTTCCTTTTCTGATTAGCACAAAAACTTTCAGAAGAAAATATATTTCTTATTTTTCATCGTCTTTGTGTTCAAACCTCCCTCAAACACCATCTTCAACTTCCAAACGTTATCCCACGTCTCCAGGAAGTTCCACATCAGTTGAGTCTTGTTTGGTTAACATTGGGTTCACTTGAGAATACGAGCCAAAACCTAACAATTCTCCCCTTTGGCTTGAATTCTCAAGACCTTTGTCCACAATCACGATTCTCATCACCGAGAATCAACATACCCCACCACAAGGTATAACCACTTAGGAACGAACCATCGTAAGATTTTTTTTTCTCCTTCTTTTGTGTTCGTTGTTCCGGCACCATGTCGAAAAATACTTGCTGAAATTGTGGTGCAACTCCTCACGTCAAATTACCAGGGAGTTCTTCAGCCATCGACATCCTTGTCCACCACACACCTTGCATCACTTTCTGACCAATGCCTTGTGCAAAATTATGGATCACTAGCAACAACATATCCTCTTCCATGGCCGGTGAGGAAAACTGCCAAAAGGATAAACATGTCCTTGCATCAAATACCTGGTTAAAGACTTGCTATTATAACGGGGAGTGCTTTGCCGGATAAGCCCCACACCACCACCAGAGACTTTGAGCGTTCAATTTTTTTTTTAATATTCAATAAACGCATTGTGTAACCCATATTGGATCTTTATGACTTGTACCTGCCACCACAAGCAAAAAAAAAAGTTCTCCTTCATCTCTTTTTTCCTTTTCATCAAACTCACCGAGTTCGAAACCGCTTTCAAGACGTATATCCTTTGCTAAACCATACTAGACAACCATCATCATCATCCCAATACCACCAAGTCCTCCATACGATCTCGTGTAAAGACTTGAAAAAAAAAACGTCATCGCCAAACCGTAGGCTCTGATACCAATTGTTGGAGATTTTCGGAACGATGAAATCGGAATTGTCGTGCCTAATATATACACATAACTCATAGCAATTAATAACGTCAATAGCAGAAAAAAAAGATGAGAGAAAATAAACCAATCACAACACAAGATATACGTGGAAAACCCAAATCGGGTAAAAAACCACGGGCTGTCAGGACGACAGAGAAAATTCCACTATATGATAAATTGTTACAACCATATATTCTAGGATTCTCTCTCACACCTAAACCCCAAACCATCATCACAAGATCCTTACCAAGAACCCCACAATATCCCCTAGGTCTCCCCTGAACATCACCCACGGACCTCTAACTTGATCCACTGATATTCCCTTTGATCCCTCCCCGGATATTCCCACGGGTCTCTCACCCGGATCTCTCCACTACTCTCTGATGTTACATGGTGTTCTTTTTTCTCCACACAAAATAACTTAGATACAATGTCTATTTATACTAGTTACAGAGAGTTTAAAATAAAAGGAAATCCTACTCCTAAACGTACAAGACTTACTTGTTTCACGTAAATACTATTTCCTATTTATGACAAGTCTTCTTGTAAGGAGAAATCCTTTTCCTTCAAGTACAGGACTTTCCTATTCTTCATGAAGATAAACTCTTTCCTTTTCTGATTAGCACAAGAATTTTTAGAAGAAAACATCTTTCCTATTTTTCTTTGTCTTTGTCTTCGTCTTCAAACCTCCCTCAAACACCATCTTCAACTTCCAAACGTTATCTCACGTCTTCAGGAAGTTCCACATCAATTGAGTCTTGTTTGGTTAACATTGGGTTCACTTGAGAATACGAGCCAAAACCTAACAGAGCAGACGTGCAGTGATGTTTGATTATGCTTAAATAGTATTGATGTTCTAATTTACATGTAAGCCTTATATGTTATAATTGAGAATACCAATGCTTTATGAGCACAATAATTATATCTACTATGTGAATATAGATGAGGAATATTTTTTTTATTGAAACAAGAATTGTCTTCTTCCTAAATGAAAAATAAAAGAAAAAGAAAATTAAACAACATAAAATCAGCTACTTAGTTTGATGGAAGTCATAATCAAAAGGTTAAAATTACAAAATTGGTTCCATGGAACAACTCAACCATTCAAATCGATTATTTCCTTGGTCATAACATCAAACACCAAATCTTTGAAAGCATCTATATTTTTTGCATATGAAGTTTCTGACGTAGCGGGGTATGACGAAAATAAGAATGATCACTTTGTCGAACCCTAAGACACACTCAGACGAACTTTGACGCAGCGATCGGTAGTTACCCAAGCATGGGCCGCCATGCAGGGGCCATCATTCCCTAATCTTCGTTAGAAAATGATGCTCTCGAATCCTCAAAGAGCATGCCGAATCCACGACAGATATATGTTCAAAATGAGCGATTTTATTAATATTTATCAAAAGGTTAAAAGTCACAATAATTGGAGATAATAAGACTATTTATAATAAAGTAATCCTAATACGACTCGAATATGATATTTCTTAAAAAAAAAAAAAGATTAAAACAGGAAAAGATCAAAACTAATCAGAATCTTTTAAGATTCATGGCTCCTAACTTGACTGGAAAACAAATATCAAATATTACCCAAAAGGCAAGTTTGATTCATTTTCAAAACCTAAATTTAATTCCTAATCAAACTAAAATAAATAAACTTGATAAACAAGAAAAGACCCAAATTAACAAAATAAAAAAATTGCTCGACATGGGCCGCGGTTCCTTCATCTTTATCCTACATCAGTCACCCCTTCTTAAAAAAAACTCGTCCTCGAGTTTGACAAGGTTTTGTTTGGGTGATGATACTTCAAATGTACCATCTTGTCAATCACCGGCTTGAACGAATAATCTTCAGATGGCAACAACAATGTTGGATCTTCAAAATCCAATTGAAGAAAAACAATCTTCAAATTACCCTAATAAAAATTGTGTGGATTTTCAAATAAGTTGTCACACTTGGAAACTTTATCAATAGAAATCGATTTATCTTCCAGTTTTTCTTCAGCCACATCTAAAGTGCAATCAATATCAATGGTTGGATCGTAGTCTTCAACTTCTAAGATCCAAGGCTCATCTTCAATTACTTCGACAATTTTCACTTCATACGAAATATCTTCAACCGTATCTTCTACATGACAAAAATCTTCAAAATAATTATTGGAAGATATTTCTCCCACATTACATGTTTCATCACAGGCTATGATTGAATCCTATTCATTCCAAATCTTTTCCGATCCTTTTGAAAATCTTCCCACCAAATTAATGCGTCGTTTTTCAAATATATTTCTACAAATAAAACTTTCAGACTTTCTTCAATTTTCTGATATTCAAAATATTCTTCAACTTCTTCCAACCAATTAATAAATTCTTCAGTTTTCATATGTCTAGAAAAAAATAGAAATCTTGGTTGATAATCATTATAGCTCGAAAAATAATTATTGGAACCAAGAGAACCATTGAAACCCATTGAGAACTGAAATCAGAGTATGAAAAAAAAAACGTACCAAAATTTGAACCCTGAGAACTGTTTAAGAAAAATAAATTCACTCGCGGCTTCAGGTGTGTGTGATGAGTGTGACTTTAATGGGCACAATCTGAAATATCTGGAACTCATGAGGCTAATCTGAAACTTCTTGCACTGTTAAGGCTTATCCATAATTTATGTTGTCTCTGGGGCTGATTGTTAATTCTCGAAACTATCACACAAACACTCTCATGCTTTTTTTTTTCAATTTTATTTCCCTATTTTTTTCCTTTTTTTTTATGGGGGGGGGGGGGGGGGGGGGGGGGGGGGGGGGGGGTATGGATGGTGAATATATGGTGTTTAGGAAGGTAGTTGGTTGTGGTCTGTGGACGCTGAGCCTAACACAGAGGTAGACTCGGTCGCTCTGATACCAATTGACGCAGCGGTGTATGACGAAAATAAGAATAATCACTTTGCTGAACCCTGAGACACATTCAGACGAACATTGACGCAGCGACCGGTAGTTACCCAAGCATGGGCCGTCATGCAGGGGCCATCATTCCCTAATCTTCGTTAGAAAATGGTGTTCTCGAATCCTCAAAGAGCATGTCGAATCCACGACAGATAAATGTTCCAAAGGAACGATTTTATTAATAATGATCAAAATGTTAAAAGTTACAATAATTGAAGATAATATGACTATTTATAATAAAATAATTCTAATACAACTCGAATACGATATTTCTTAAAAAAAGACTAAAACAGGAAAAGATCAAAACTAATCAGAATCTTTTAAGATTCATGACTTCTAACTTGACTGGAAAACAAATATCAAATCTTACCCAAAAGGCTTTGATTTATTTTCAAAACCTAAATTTAATTCATAATCAAACTAAAATAAATAAACTTGATAAACAAGAAAAGACCCAAAATAACAAAATAAAGAAATTGCTCGACATTGACCGCGGTTCCTTCATTTTTGTCCTACATCAGTTTCACATCTTCTTCCACATGGATGGATATATTCTAACCAATTAGCTGTTATAGGAGGCATTAGCAAACCTGATACTATGAACACCTAAATAATGTAAGAACCAATATTAGATTTTGAAAAAAAAAAACTAAATTTACTTATGAAATACGTGTACAAAAGAAAAAAAAAATACTAAATGTACTTATGAAATACTTGTATATACCTCTATGAAATGACATCCATTAACGAATCCAATCGTTATAATTTTGTACAAAGATTGCGACAAAGGAACATATCTTAAGGGGAGAAATGTAAGAGACAATTGTTTTGATAAGAGTACTAGCACAACTTTGTATTTCGAGGCAATGATATGACCCATCTCAGGCATGGTCATCCAATGATCTTGTCTTGGATTACTTTCAAAATAAGATAGTGAATGTGAAACCTCATGCACCCTATTAGCATAGCCAAACACTTTAGAATAATGATCATAATAATCCTGTAACTTAATAACCAAATCCCTTCTTACATTGACCCAATTTTCCTCATCCACATCCATCAGATGGGCCACGGCTCAAAAACCACAATTACCATCACTTGCAACATCCTTAACTTTTTATATATATATATATAAGGTCTCATTTTGATTGGAAACGAGTCAATGTAAGTAGTAGAATTAAGTAATTATTTTTGAAATGACTTTCTTTTTTGTGGTGGATTTGGTTGATGTGAAGATGTAATGCTTTGTGAATGATTACCGAGTGTAGCTAATACATACTCAAATTGAGATGGATCCCGATGAGTAGATGTATCCAATTTTCGAGAAGGTCGACCTCGTGCCTTAGCCTTAACTAATGGCTCCACCAAATGAGTTGATTCTGGATTTGCTAACTCCGTCAATTTCTTTTTTAGTTGTAGTTTACCATAATCATCTATCTTCTCAAAATGCTTCATAATCATCTCTATCTCAATTATGCAACTTAACTTCGTTGATCCATCACCGTTGCTACGCACTAAGTCTAACTTATTCCAATGTGAATTTACTCGGAATAAAGGAATTGGCCGACCTTCAAGCTTATATTTTTCAATTTCATAAGCACATGGACACCCGTGCATGTGCCGAACTATACGTTAACAAGCAGAGGGATCTAGGCCAACGGTGTCAACTTGTTCAGACTCCTCAAGTATTATCCAACGCATGTCTTGAAATGAACCCCCTTACCTCTTTAAAAGGAAAATAAGTAAATTTATGTTGACCGGTGGTCTTGCTCTTCTCAAATGAAGCCTTAATCTTTGTGTGTTGCAATTCTATCAAAAAATGAATTTTATTCCACAATGTTATGTTACGAAGGTTCCCTGTGATAAACCTAATTGCCTATTCAATTTTTCATGTGTAGTTTCAGCCTAATGACAAAATAAATTTGATAATGTTAATTCATATAAGAAAAGAAAAGAAAAGAAAAAAAATGATGTAAATATACTTGTTTGATGTCACATTTCCAAAATGTATAACCAAATTTTTCCAAGCCGCAACAAAGTTTTTCTTATACTTATTTAACCATGCATGCTTCACATAATCAAGTGCTCATTGATATGTAGAAAAATCACTCTATAGAGTACTTAAGTTTTGTATATACTGTTGTTTTGTGCAAGATGACACTAATGCATTCCAACTACAAATGAAGTCTTTTCAATCTTTTATAGTCTTAAATAACTTTCTACAATTAGCTAAGATATTCTTCGAGATATGTCATCTGCAAAGAAGATTGATTGTTGTTGGGAATATTTTTTTAATGGCATTCATCAAAGCTAATTCTCGACCTGTCACTATTACACTTGGTAACATTTTGTCTTCCATAATTGTCTCAATCTCTCCAATGCCTAAACATAATTATCCTCACGCTCAAACTGAAATAATACAAAACCAACATAAAATGTCAAATTAGTCGATGTCACACCAACTATCTCCAATAATGGGTAACGATACTTGTTTGTTTTGTAAGTGCAGTCCATAATTAGCACAGGCAGAAAAGTTTGCAACAATTCAAAAGTAGAACGATGTGCCCAAAATAAGTCTGTAATGCAGTCGGTATCTTCATGACTTCGATGCCACTCAATGTAGTTATGCTCATTTAATTTACTCATAAGTTGTTGTATTTATAATCTATCGGCTAGCTCCACAACCTTATATTTATAGCGTGCATTGTATATCATTTTCAATGTGCTGACATTATGAATCTCTATTATGCAATGCATGCAAAATATTTTTCCGTTTCACCTTACTTTTTATCATATCAATCAACATATTTACCTCTTCTTTGGTGAGTCTCCCAACAAATGAGTGGCTTTCAAGATGTTGTGCAGTTGAATGATTATGTAGCCCATTAATCACTTTTAATGCTCAATTATCATCACTAGCTAACTTTTTCCCTTTCAACAAAAAAAGGGCAGTTGCACTTCTTTGTTCAAGTTGCTCTTGGCCTCTTTTTTCCATGACATTCACTAATTTTATGCTTACAGATACCACTAATTTCACATACAAAACGTATTCTTAGTTTCCTTCTACTAATATTTACTTTTGATTTTCGTATAACAATGACAAATCCAAATCTCTTTCCAGTAGCACGTGTCCATTCAATTAATTCTGCTCTACTATTGAACGCCTGTATATTTTACAATTTTTAAAAAGTAAGCATTCAAAAAAATGAGCCTTAAAAACAGTACTTCACAAGTAAAAAATATATAAAACATACCATATCAGTTGTAAATGTATTTGTATTGTCCACAAAGAATAGTTGATTCTTCTCAAAATTATTATGAACGAAATTTTCATCCTTAAGAAATCACCACATGAAAAATATGTCAATGAATGATATATATATATTTAGAAACAATGACTTTATTAAAGAGTAGAGCACAACAAGCCACAAAACACATAAGCAAACAACGCTCCAATGACAAGGCGTGGAAACAGCAACCACCAAGAAGACCAAAATAACAAAACAAAACAAAAATGAAAATAGAAAATATAGACCTCGAAAGAGGAACCAAAACAGCAAAATGAAGACCAAAAAGAAGGAAAGTGGGGCATTGCTTACTTCAAATTTTAACAATACAAAAAGTAAACTTCGAATTTACTTCTAGCGAAGGAATTGCTTCCGGATGTTTGATATCATTCTCCAAAAAGTCTTACAGATACTTGTTATCATTGTCAGACAATTCCTGTAGATGCTTAATATCAATTTCAAACAATTCTTCCAAATATTTGATATCATTCTTAGACAATTCTTCCATATGCTTGATATCGTTCTCATACTCTTTCATAATATTATGTATATATGTAAGAAGCAATTTTAGGGTTTAAGAGTTAAGATTTTGTTTTTTCAAGAAATAGATTAAAAAAACGTTGGGTTTTTTTTTTTTTTTTGCAAAGGAATATGGGGTTTTATTAGATCTAATTTATAGAATATTTTTTTTCTTAAATTATATGTTCTTTTAGGTAATTTTGATAAATGAACAAAATTATATAAATAATTAAAAAAACAGGACATAAATAGATCAGTAGACTATACCAAAGCTGGCATAGAGATATGATTATAAATTATACTTTTGTTAAAGAAACTCTTAGGGTGACAATATGAAGAAGTAATAGGTGCAGTAAATGTG
This sequence comes from Dipteronia dyeriana, assembly GCA_032871835.1. NCBI lineage: Eukaryota > Viridiplantae > Streptophyta > Magnoliopsida > Sapindales > Sapindaceae > Dipteronia > Dipteronia dyeriana. The sequence continues at coordinate 105,707,772 of CM065296.1, read as the reverse complement.
GAAATCACATTAAAAAAAAGTCTTGTTTATTAATTGTATATGATATACTTAAGAGTTGCTTCTTAATGACATTGAATACAGATTTTCATAGATAATAAGAATCATTATAACTAATGGTTATTTAATTAAAATCAAATTCATTTATAATCAATTTGTTTTTTTATATATAAATTTAATAGTATTTAATATTTATGATTGTCACATAAAATCGTAACCATATCAAAAGTATAAAAAAGTATATTATTATTTATTATATATAATATATGATTATTATTATTATAATATATTTGTTAAAAACAAAAAAATTAATAAAATTTATGATTGTCATGTGTTGCAACAACATCAAAGTAAAAACAGTCTATTATTATTTATTATTACATATGATATATGATTATTATAATAATAAATATTTTTTAAAAAATAATAATAACATTTATAAATGCCAAGTGTCACAATCATATCAAAGTAAAAAAGTATATTATTATTATATTATATATGATTATATATTTAAAAAAAATTAATAACATTTATGATTAACACGTGTCGCAATTATGACAAAAGTAGAAAAATGTGTATTAGAACATCTCTAATACAAATATGTATTGGGAGAAAATTGAGTGTCACATAGGATAGATAGTTAACTTAAGGACCTTCATTTTATGATTGACTTGTTTCATGACAAATCACACCACATTGGAGATGATTATGTAATGGGTAGCTTAGGTCCTCGTTGATAAGCTTCCAAGCATCTCCATGACTTCAAGAGCAAAATGTATATTTACTTGACTTTAACTCTTAGGTGCACACATGCACACTTCATGCATGCTTTATTTCATCTTTTTTTTTTTGTCTATTGCTTATATGTGTGCATCATTTACACATTGCACGCACTGTTACATGCATTTGTACCAATATGCCTTTGTATATTATTTCTTATGTGTGCATCTTTACTCTCTATCACACTTGCACTTCATTCTTTGATTTAAGTGCGGTTTTGTATGGTGTGTTTGTGTTGTGTCCACGCTTGCTTGATGATGTGCTTATCTTAGTGCGTTGAGTGACCATTTGAGAAGGTCTCATTCTTCTCTTGTTTTGGTGGTTGGTCACATGGTCTTATACCATAAGCTTGGACATTTTATTGATGTCCCTTCTGACCATTGGTCACTCATTTGACCATAAATCTTTTTATAGTCATCCAAATATTGTTTTATAAATTGGAGTAGAAAGTAGACTTTCATACCTTTCCGAGGGTATATTATACGAAAGGTTTTGATTTCTTTTGATCATATTTCGGGTCGCTCGAATCTGGAGCAGTTGCGTTGTCAAGTTTGTAAAATCGAAACAAATGAGACATGTGATGCAACTTCTATCCAAGTCACTTCACAAGTCACTTTTTGACACTCTGGCCCGAGAAACATGTGACATTTGAAGTGACTTCTACACAAGTTGCATTGCAAGTCACTTTTTGACGCCATAAATCTATTTTTTCTTATCCAAAACGACGTGGCTTCACTTGGATCATTTATATACTTCATCTTCTTCACCAATTAGAGCTAGAGCTCACAAATTCAGATCCTAGTGAGAGAAAGCACCAAGATTTCTTCTTTAACTCTCCAAACCCAAAACCCATGCATCCATTGCATCAATCATTCATGGGTCTTCATCAATCTTGATTCGGTAAGTAAAGACAAACACCTCATCTTCATATGATTTGTTAAAATCTTGTTTTGAATGCATTTATTGATGAGTTATAACATGATTGGGTTTGTTTGTGATAACTTATATGATTACGTTGTTTTTCACCTAAATAGCTAAGCTTTGAATATTCATATATGATTTAATTGATAACTAGGTTGATAGATTATGTTTTAATCAACTAGTTAATGTTCTTGAATATTTATGTTTTGTAATATGATAGCTTGCATTTAGGACCTCTAGCTAAGTCTCTATGCATTGCATTTAGACATCTTTGTTTATGCCTTATTAATCGCAAAATTATTGCCCTTGATCAAATGGTGTGACAACTTGTGTTAATTGGACTTTAGTTGACAATTAGGTTTTTAGAGTTTATCTACATCTAATTGAGTCCTTGTATATGGGCATGTATGCATTGTTTGATAACTATGTTATTTAATTGCATTGTAACATCTAGTTAAGCATTTTGTGTGTGGTCTTACACATTATTGCTTTTGAGCATTCATTGATTGTTCACTTAGACCTTTATACTCTTCATAGAGTCAAAGTCTTGTGGTTTCGAGGTGAAGTTGCACAATCAAGTCAAGTCTTGCAACCAATGGTGGGTTGACAACCAGTTGGTCAAGTGCCATTGTAAAAGAGTAAGAGGTGCTCACTCCAAAAGTAGTGGATCAGGGGATATCACTAGGGATTGAACCAAGAATGACAAGTGGTAGTGTCCATAGCCTGAGGTTGCGAGAGTGACATTCCGAGTATCACTTGAGGGTGTAACCTTTTATTTATATAGTGGATTTCTATGATCGTGTGTGACTAACAGAATAGCCTGTGGTTTTTCCTGGTTGGAGGGTTTCCACGTATATATCAAGTTTTCTTTATATTTTCGCACTTTAGACTTGATTTTGTTTGTTTGTTTTTTGGGTGAATTTTAAATATTGACTAATCGACTTGATTAAAACCCATTCAACACCACCCCCCCTTCTCTAGGTTTATTAAACACACTTTTTAAGGGGATTTTCAGTTAAAAAGTTAGAAAATCAATCTCCAATACAATTGTCTAACTTTAATATGGAGATGATGTGGCAAATAAAAAATTAGAGAATATGGAGTTGGGTTACTAATTCTAGAAACTCTCCTAGAAATGCTAACTAAAATTTCTAACTGTTTTCACCGATAATATTAAATCTCATTTAATTGTAAAATTACAGATGAGAGATAGTGGAATAATTGTTTTATTATGATTGATCATAAAATTGATACATATTTGACTTTAAATAATTGTATTGGAGATGTGAATATATATTTATCTAAATATTTTTCAAAAGTGGACCCATAATGAATAGAAATGTTGATGTGACACTATTTAAAAACTCAAAAATGTATATTTACATTGGAGATGCTCTTATTATTATATATGAATTTTTAATTGCCACATACTGTAACCACATCAAAAGTAGAAATATATATATATTATTATTATTATACTAGTGTGTGAATCGTGCAATGCGTGAGCTTTGTTAAAAAATATTTAAAATTTACCTCTACATTTCTCTCAAATGTACCTTTTCAATTATTTTTTCTTAATTTCTCATTTCATAATATAATTTAGCTATTTAGCTCAAGTTGGGATGATTTAAATTAATGTACACAAGTGCTCTCAATGATTTTTTTAGGTTCAATAAGTATTATATTCAAATTTAGTTGTTTCAAATTATACTCAAAAGCCACAATAAAAGTCATGATAATCTCAATAATTAAGATGTTTCAAGTTCTACTGAAAAGCCATCATAAAAGCCAAATGAGAAAATGAGGATTTTAATTGTGTTTAATGGAGATGTTATTTATGTATTTTTGACTAAGGTAAAATTTAGGTATGGAAATAAAGACAAATTCTTCTACATCGGTTGAAATATATGAAAAAACAATAACTTATGTAAGTTGAAATATATGTACGTAAATTTTTAAATAAATAAAGTAACGATGTGTTCGATATCTATTTTTAAATATTGAAATTAAGAAGAATACAGTGAAAGGTTTTCGTCTTCATTCTTTAGATTTTTTTTTTGTTTCCCAAATCATCATTTAGATGTTTTAATTGTTTCCTTCCTAAATATTTTCTAAAATCATTCTTATATTGGCTACAAAACCCAGCCATGGACTCCCATTCATTCAACTTCTCTTCCGAGTTACTCTTACGATTGTAACAATTTAGAAGTATTTTTATCTCTTTTTTTTTATGACCGTCTCCAGACATTTTGGGGTCCGAGCCATTTAATGATATTAACAAAAATCGGGGTTCCATATAAAAATTAGAACAATGTCAGTCAATATCCAAAATACTAACCCCACCAATGGGAGTGCAACACGAGTATTTTTTTTCTTTTGCTTTTTAATTTTTTCTCACAAATTAGGTACTGACGAGTCAGTATCTGAGTATTGTTCTAAAAAAATATTATCATTAAAGAAAGGTTAGCAATTCAATTGGACTAGGTTCGCAAATAAAGTGGACTACGACGGAGTCACGAAGCGAGTGAGCATCGATTTTGACTAGGTTAACAAATAAATGTAGCTATTCAATTGGATTCTCTTTAAAAATAAAAATTGGACTCTCAAATAATGTAAAACTAAATTTGATATGTTGAATCAATTGAACTTTGATGTTTATTTCTATTAAATTGAACTAGATATAGATAATTGAGACTTATTAAAAAAAACAATGTTTGAAATTAGACACTGTTTATACTAAAATAAATTGGATTTGAGACTCTAAAAGAAAAATAAACGGATTGAACCATTTGGGGGCCCCAGCAAAATGCTGGTCTTGCAGCCCATATGGGCCGGCCCTGTTTTTCTTCTCAATCTCCTTTGTTGGACACCAAACCATACATTCAACCTTAAATATTATAGGATTTTTTTTTTTTGTAAATATATTGTTTTAATTATATCAACAAATAAGAGATTAGAGATTAGAGATTAGAGAAAGAGAATGAGATTGAGAAAATAGAGATTAGACATTGAAAAAAAAAATTGTCGTCTTTTGTCCTAGATATGAGAAAGTTAACATTTTTCAAATTAAAAATTATAGGCATTGATAATGAATAAAGTAGATAAGGATGGGGTATTCTACTGTACGTTCTTACCATCTGCAAATATATATTATTTTTTTCACGATAATTTTATTTTTAAAAAAAAAATTATAATAATAATAATTTTACTTGAAATCTGTTAATCCTCTAATTATATTTTAGTTTTTAATATTAATACCAAATTTATAAAAATAATTTATTTGATATCATATAATTAACTATAAATTTTAGTATTTGTTATCATTTTAATTATTTTTATTTTAGAAAATAATTTTCAAAAAATTCTATCGAACACAATTTTAATCTTGAAAAACATCTAATTTATTTTTTCTATTGTTTTCATTGTAAAATTTTGATCTGAAAAAAAACATAAAACAAAAACGTTACCGAATGAAAATTAAAAAAGAACATAATAATAAGATAATGAATAATTCAATAAAAATATTTATTTAAAGAAGTTACTTGATAGAAATATTAAAAATATGGATCTTCAATCTGAAAAAAAAAAAGAATAAAAAATAAAAACCATGAAAATATGTAAAACTTATGAAAAAAAGAAGGTTAAAAGGAGAAATGGATTTGAAGATGAATTTAGGATCTTTATATATAAGAGTCTCTTTTATAATGAAATAAAAAATCCAAGAGTCCCATGCTTAAAAAGTAAATTAAAATGGAAAAAGCAAAAGTCAAACTAAATACACACTTGAAACATAAATTCAAATATTAAATTGAAATTAACAATATTAAGTGATATTTATAATAATATTTTCTTGGTGATTTAATGATGTTTAAAATAAAACTATAATAAAATAATAACTATTGAAGATATTACTACAATGATTATGCCTCTATTTATCTTTAACTATAAAACAATACTACATTAAATAGTAATTAATAAGAATATAAATATTATGACTCTTTAACTTTTTAACGAAAATAAAAATTAATATAATATATGATATTATATAATAACATAATTTTTTTTTGAGATTATTTTTTTCTATTATTTTTTAATTTCCTATTTACTTTTTTTCCAGTTTTTTTTCTTTTTGATTATTATTATTATTATATAACAGTATAAATTATATATTTTTTTTTTTCCAGATTGCTTAAATATTTTGATTTTTTTTCTTCCAGATTTTGTAAATTTTCTGCTTACTTGTTTTTTATTTATTAAAATTAAATGATTATTTTATAAACGTTAAATAAGACTACACAAGTTAGCTTCCGTTTTAAAAAACTATAATTTTTAAAATTTCTGATTTTTTTCATAATTATAAGTGATTATTTTATTTTTATATATAATTATATAATTAGTTTATAAACATTAAATAAGAGTATATATGCCATCATTTTTTTAAAAAAAATATTACTTTTTTTTAATAATTATGTGATTATTATATAACCACATAAAAAAATTCCAATTTTTTTTAATATTCTGATTATTATTTTTTCCAGATTTTGTTAATTTCTTGTTTACTTTTTTTCCTTAATTTTTTTTTTTTACTTTTTGATTACTTTAGAATGATATTGTATAACCACATAAATTTTGTTGAAGTAATTTTCTAAAAACGAATATGTTGAAGTATTTTTCTTTTAAAATTTTCTGATTACTTGTCTCTTTTATAATTAAATGATTATTTTAAAAATATTAAATAAGAGTACACATTTCAGTTTCTAATTAAAAAAAACTATGATTAATATATATATATATATATATATATATATATATATATGAAATTTTGATTTTTTTATAATAATATATTCATATATTATTTACATATATATAACTATATGATTATTTTTTTATAAAATATTAATTAGACTATATGTGTCATCTTTAAATTTTCTGATTTTTTAAATAATTTTATAATTATTTTATAAACATTAAAAAATATATTATATTATTTTAAAAAAGAATTAATTACTTTTTTTAATCATTATATGATTATTATATAACCACATAAATTATTATTATTTTTAGATTGTTTTAATATTCTGATTATTATCTTTTTCGGATTTTGTTAATTTCTTGCTTACCTTTTTTTTTTTCCTTTTTTTTTGTTATTTTCTGATTACTTTTTTTCTTAAATGATATTATATAACTGCATAAATTATGTTGAATTAATTTTCTTAAAAAAAATATGTTGAAGTATTTTTCTTTTAAAATTTGCTTATTACTTCATTTACTTTTTTCTTTTATAATTAAATGATTAGTTTATAAACTTTAAATTAGAGTATACATGTCAGTTTCTAATTAAAAAAATCTATGATTATATTAATAAATATGATATTTTCGATTTTATAATTATATATGATTATATTATTTATATGTATATGATTATATGATTATTTAATAAAACATTAAATAAGAGTACACTTCATCTTTCGGTTAAAAAAAGGTTATTATTATATAATTATATTTTATAAAACATTAAATAAGAGGATATATGTCCTCTTCGGATTAAAAATGGCTATTATAATCAAATATGATATATGATTATATATATATATATGTGTGTGTGTGACATATGATATATGTGATATATGATTATTATTATTTTATATATTAAAAAAATAAAAATAAAAATAATATTTTTGATTGACACCTGTCGCAATCACATAAAAAGTAGAAAAAAATTTATTATTATATTATTATATTTGATATATGATTATATTATATATTAAAAAAATAAAAAATTTAATATTATTTATGATTGCTACGTGTTGTAGCCATATCAAAAGTAAAAATAAAACTGTGAGAGTATCTCTAAAGCTAATATATATTTGTAGAAAATTGAGTGTCATATAAAATAGATAACTGAAAAGTTAGAAAATTTATCTCCAATGTAATTATCTAACTTTAATATGAGATAAAGTGGTAAAGAAAAAGTTAGAGAATATAGAGTTAAGTTTATAATTCTATAAACAATCCTAGAAATGCTACTAGGATTTCTAACTCTTTTTACCAATAATATTAGCTCATTTAATTGTAAAATTAAAGATGAGAGTGAAATAATTTTTTTATTATGATTAAGCATCAAATTAATGCATATTTAACTTTAGATAATTACATTGGAAATGTGAATATGCATTTCTCTAAAAATAATAATTCAAAAGTGGATCCATAATGAATAAAAATATTGATGTGACACTATTTAGAAACTCAAAAATACATATTTACATTGAATATACTCTTATTATTATTATTATTATTATTATTATATATATAATTATTACGTGTCGTAACCACATCAAAAATAGAAAAAAGTCTATTATTATTATTATTATTATTATTATTATACTAGTGTGTGACTGGTGCGATGTATGAACTTTGTTAAAAAATATTTAAAATTTAAGACTACTTCTCTCTCAAATGTATCTTTTCAATTATTTTTTCTTAATTTCTCGTTTCATATTATAATTTAGCTATTTAGCTCAAGTTGGGATAATTTATACCGAACATTCTCCCTTTAAGATTCAATTAATGTACACAAGTGCTCTCAATGATTTTTTAGGTTCAATAAGTATTATATGATAATCACAATAATTTAGTTGTTTCAAATTCTACTCAAAATCCACGGTAAAAGTTATGATAATCTCAATAATTGAGATGTTTCAGGTTCTACTGAAAAGCCATCATAAAAACCAAATGAGAAAAATATGAGGATTTTAATTGTGTTTAATGGAGATGTTATTTATGTATCTTTGACTAAGGTAAATATTAGGTATGAAAATAAAGACATTGGTTGAAATATATAAAAAGATAATAACTTATGTAAGTGGAAATATATGTACGTAAATTTCTAAATAAAAAAATAAAAAATTTAATAACTTTTATGATTGTTACGTATCGTAAACATAAAAAAGATATAAAAAAAAATATTATTATATTATTATATATGACAATAATATATATATATATATATATATTATATGATATATTAAAAAAAATTAATTATGATTATATATAATGAAGCATACGCAACCACATATATGAAAAGTAGGAAAAAAATTATTATATGATATATATAATATATGATAAATATAAGATTGTTATATTTTATATGTTATATTAAAAAAAATAAAAATTTATAATATATTTGATTATGACGTATCATAACCACATCAAAAATAGAAAAAAGATTACTATTATTATATTATAGATAATATGATATATAATATATGAAAAAAAAAAATGGTACTACGTGACACAACCATATTAAATGTAAAAAAAAAACTACAAGTGTTATATGATATATGATATATTAAAAAAATTAATAACAATCACGTCAAAAGTAAATAAAACAGTAATGTATGATAATCAAGTCTTTGTTTACACTTCATGTCTTCATGTCATCCTTAGACTTCGGCATGTACAATTTTATTACAGACATGAGGAATCTTTGATGATTTGTCACAATCAATTAATATATATAAATATGGTTCAAATATCAATTTGATATCAATTACTATCGGGCCAGTCTTGAGATTTTGAGGGTGTTAGACGAAATATAAAATTGATATCCCTGAATCCTGACTTTTCATAAGAGAGTTGAAGAATTAAAGAACAATTATTTTCCCACAAAGTTTCAGTTTTATAAGATTTGTAAGAATAAAACCGTCAAGTGTTAAAGAACTTTAAAAAGATTTATAATGTCCGACTCTCATTTAATGAATCACATTGTACAATTTAATAATGATTTTGTTCTTTAATGGGCCTTTTTTAACCAAAAAAAAAACATATAAGCTGCATATAAATATTATTTGGTACGCCTTTTAAGTAATAATTGATATATGGACTGATTTTTTTTTTTATATAAAAAAACCTCCACTCGAACCTAAAGATATAAATACACAATAAACTGAATTTGGTTTGGTATGCCTTTTAAGTAATAATTGATATATGGACTGATTTTTTTTTAATATAAAAAAACCTCCACTCGAACCTAAAGATATAAATACACAATAAACTGAATTTGGGGGCCCCAAAAAATAGGGGGCCTAGGCGGCCACCTGTTGTGCATATGCCCTTCGACCGGCCTTGATTGCTACGTACACGGTTTGAAGAACAATTCTTGCAATATTTAGAGAAATGTCTCCTCATACTTTGTAATTTTATGAGCTAATATGAAACTTAAATCTTTGTCACAAGTGTAAACACGGACCGAAAGTGCACAATTGTAATACTAAGAGCATTTTCAATGTAAAAATGATTGCATATGAATTATTGTCGACATTCCAACAATATTAAGATATTTGCTTCATATATGACATAAATATGGATTTGATAGAAGATGTATATCAACTTAAAATTTGGTCTCCAATACTTCCGTTTAAAACACATTTTGTTTTAATGATGTGTCCAATTTATTTCTTATTTTCTTTTTTATTTTATTTCCTTACCGAAAAATAGATGAAAAATTAATGTTAATTTTAAATGTTTACTGAGTTAACATAAAAAAGGGTTGTGCAACTGGTAGTTTGAAAATGGATGGTCATGTTGACAATATCTAATTTTTTTTTCTTTTCACGTCAGCTTAAGGTTGAATATGCACGGCAACATTGGATAAAGATTTTTTAACAGAATGTCTATTAATCATAAGTCACACCTAATGTAAAAATGGTTTGCATATGAATTATTGTTGACATGACAACAATATCAAGAGTTTGTTTCCTATGTGGCATAAATAAGGATTTGATAAACGTTCAACTTAAAATTTGGTCTTCAATGTTTACGTTTAAAATACATTTTGTTTTAATGACGTGTCCAATTTTATTTCCTATTCTCTTTTTCATTTTATTTTCTTACAAAAAATAGATAAAAAAAATGTTATTTTTAAATGTTTACTAAGTCAACTTAAAAAAGAATTGTACAACATGTCATCTGAAAGTTGAAAATCATATTGATAATGTCTAATATTTTTTTTATCACGTCAGTTTAAGGTTGAACATAATAGATTCGGAGATGCTCATCGCATCGATTGCATCCACCATCCCTCTTATAAAATATAAAGTCAATTGTTTTTTTTTTTTTAACCATTACAAAATTTGGAGTGATGATAGACAGCCGCTGAGGGGGGCGGCAAGGGTGCATCGAGCAACTTTAACTTTTGTGGGTAAAAACTCAAAATTATAACCTTAAATGTTTAATTATTTGGAAGAAAAATGTTGGGTTTTTATTTCCGTAATTAAATTTGAAAACTAATAAAGGATGAAAAATTTGAAGTTTAGTGGGGAAGCAGAGCACTATACTAACCGCTAAACCTAACAAACCAACAATGAATAAACAGCCCAAAATAGGTTACAATCGAACAAATTGTTAAACTGTCAAATTGTCAAATTTCCATACTCTATGTTAGAGTAAGCAGTATTAGTTACAAATCCTATACAACATTTATCATTGATTTACATACAAAAAGTTAAAATAAGATGATGATCTAATTATATACTGTAATGTTAGGATTCAAACGGACACGTTCCAATAAGTGAAGCCTAGCCAAGCGGAGCCGTCAGCTGTTGGGCGAGGCTTGCAGCTTGCAAAACTCACCAAACCAGAAGAATTAGGTGTGCGTGCGACACATTTGTCAAGACTGAAGACCAAGTGATAGTATCCAATATTCCCAATTCAACGTGTACGTGATTACAAACATACCCTTATTATTAATCAACTAAAATGTTTCCCTGCCTCATCAGTCATCATCCAAGTGATCACACCTACCCCCTCCACTCCCTCGTCTCTCCGACCACCAAATCAAAAGCCCTCTTCCTCTTTTTGACAAGTGTCCACCTACACGTTACATTCGCATATTCTGTCTATAACACGTTACACGTGGTATTAATAACAATACCAAATCTCATCCAAAGGTGCGTCTCATTTGCTCTAAGCTACTGGGTTTGGGTGTACAAGTTATATATACCTATACCTGTAAAAACTATTTCTCCAACGGCAAAATGCCCTCGATTACAGTCGCATACACAAATTTTCAGGCTCTTGATGCTTACATGGGTCAAGCAGCTCAGTAAACTCTACTGTAGTCTACAGATGTGCGAAGAACATCAAGTGCGGGGATTTAAACAATTTTTACTTTTAAGATGAACTATATACCTTATCAAATCATATCATATTTAATATGATAATAAAGGTGATAAACAGTATGTCAATACAAATCTCTCCATGGAAAAAATATATATATTTATATATTGGTTTAAGATCGAATTTTTCCTATTGCCAGATAGGTTTCACCTCTCAAAGTGGAGGAATTGCTTCAGTAGTCCTCCAATACCCATATAAATTTGTAATTGTAACGTTAACGTAATTCGCTAATTTGTTATTATTGTCTTATTGATAACAATATCAATCCGCCCTTCTAGTGTAACGATACCGCAACATAACCGTATAAAGTTATAAGTAGTTGAATTCAGATTACAACATGTTACCGGTTATCACAAATCATAAAATATATTATTACTTTTTTCTATTACAACTCTATGTAGTTCGCTGTAAAAAAAAAAAAAAACTTTTATGCAACTTACTCTGACCCTGACTCTTCCAAATAGGACAGCAGACCCAGTAGTCCATTGCAGACCGGGTCCTCCCTCTTGTAAATTGATACGTCTATGGTTTTCAAATGGTTGGTGTAATAAATAAAACTTTATTCTAGTCATACATTTAATTTCTCACAAACAAGTTGATGTGTATCTGTCCGGTTAAGGAAATATGCATGAAGAATTTATAATGAAAAGAGAAAAGAATAGAGCAGAGAGAAAATATGAGAGATAATTTGTTTTACAATTTTAATCGATATCTTTATTTAATTCAAAGAGAGCCTTTATACAGACTTACAATAATTAATTAATGAATCTGAAAACAAAGAAACTACTACATACTAACTAAAAATAAGGAGCACTAACAAATCCACCACTACAGTAACTAATTTATTCAAACGTAATAATCTAATTATTGATCTTACTATAACACTTTCACTTGCATGTATTACTTAAATTAAGTGCATATCATTCTCCTCACTCGAATTATCCTTATCCATAAGGATAAAATTTGAGGTCTCTCAGAATTTCGTCTGTGCTTGATTGATCCGAGTGCAAAAAATCCTTTATCATATAGAGTTGTGGCTCTTTGAACCTAGCCCGCCACCGGTGTCATTGTAAAGCGATGTCTTTCGGGTGGAGAGAGACGAGTTGTATATTATGGATGGCATTGGTTTTCTTAAAGTCGAAGTTTTGCTCAGACTTGTAAATCTAACCAGTTGAATTGTTGTCATGAAAAATCTCTTCATCGAATATCGGTGGCAGATTAAAATCTACAAAAACTTGTTTTGACACATACGTGTCATCAAAAACACTGAATTGTAGGAGGGAAATTGTGTTTGGGGGTTCGTGGTTTTTTTTTTTGTTGAGAAATATAGAAGATGAATATTTAATGGGGAAGTTGTTTGTTGTGGTCTCTGGATGTTGAGATTAGCACAGAGGTAGACTCAGGGCTCTGATACCAATTGATGTGTATTTTTCCAGTTAAGGAAATATATATGAAGAATTTAGAGTGAAAATAGAAGACTTTAGAAAGAAAAGAGAAAAGAATAGAGCAGAGAGAAAATAGGAGAGATAATTTGTTTTGTAATTTTAATCGATATCTTTATTAGAGTCTTATATAGGCTTACAACAATTAATGAATCTGAAAATAAGGAAACAACTACATACTAACCAAACAATTGAATAACCACTAACTAAAAATAAAAAGTACTAACAAATTCACTACTACACTAACTAATTTATTCAAACATAATAACCTAATTATTGATCTGGCTAGAACATTTCCACTTGCATGTATTACCTAAATTATGTACATATCACAAGTTTTGTCAATTCACTCTAAAAAGGATTTGGATAATCTAAAAATGAAGTTACGTATTATGTAATGGTTATTGTACTAAAGCATTAAAGCAAACTTTATTCTTGTCATACAGTTGATTCTAAGACTCTAATGATCCTTTTTAATTATATCTAGGTTTGAAATCAATATAAACTTTGTCTTTATCAAACTTATAACATTTTAAATCTTCTCTTAACTTACAGGATTTAGCTACTGTATGAGAACTATATAATTATACGGGGTAATTATGAGAAAAATATTTTCTTTAAGTTTTATTTAGCTACCGTTTCTATATAATAGCCGACTTTGTTATTGCAATGTTCTTCACTTGAGTTGGTGCTTGTTTTCTTCTTTACATTCAACATGAAAATGTTTGTGTAAAAGTTAAGATACTTGAATTAGATTATTCATCGGAAGTAACCCAATTACATACTTATTAACATTTAAAAAAAAAAAACTGTATAGATTATCAAATATTTTTTTAACGATTTTTTTTTAATATCTAACAACTAAAATCAATGTACTTTCATATAGTAATTAATGAGGTATGCCATTTTTTGTATTTGGGCTGATGTGACAATTCAATTAGAATGACATTTAGATTTTGAGGCCAAGTTAAACTTAAGGTGTATCAATAATACTAAAAATATCATTTAAGATCCCATATTTTTTATCTCAGTAAATATGGTATGTGAGGTGTCAAATTGTAGGTAGATACGTATTAATGATGTTTTATTCCATTTATCATATGTATTCACTCACCATTTAACATTTTAAGTGTCACATGAGATGGAATAAAAAATATATTATTTTAGATGATATGTGTAGTATTAGAAAAAAAAAAAGTATTTACTCATATTTATATTAATACTATTATGCAAAACATGTTTCATGATTACATTTATAACTTTGTTTAATAAATAATCCGCTTAGAAGAAGAGTAGATGTGTTTTGTAAAATTCTATTTTGAAAATGTTGTGCTTTTGGAAAGTAAGCAAAACATATTTGATAAAATAACTAAAATAATCATGGTAATATTTATTTGATGTATGAAATGAATAATAAGAAAGTAAATTAAACCATTGTAAATTAGCTCAACACAGCAAACAAAAGAAATTGGAGATTACAAATTTATTTTTAAAAATAATATGAAATGAAAAAGTATAAATCAATAAGAATCCCAACGTATCTATAAGAGGAAATTCATAATCTCAATTATGCAATATCAAATTTCATGAAAATATCTGCAAAATCAGCCACATAATCATCGAAGACGTATGTCGTTTTCAAATGGGTTTAGCTGAATAATCGAGTGAGAGGTCAAGTGAATGTGAAGTAGCATATTGTTTCATATATACTGTATATAAGATGATAATTATAATTGATAAGAAAGCAACATTATTTTTTATGGCAGTCCTTATTAAATCATTAATAGCATAATCACATCCCTTCACGACCCGTATTAAACAAGTGGCATCAAAACCCAGGACTCATCTATGACCTACCTCATTACTAACTCTTCTTACCTTTATATAATTTGTTTGTAATCTTGTCTGCTTCCGACAAATTTCTTATTCACAACGATATCGATTAAAAAAAAAAATGTTCCTAAAATTTCTTTCTTCATGCTACACAAACAGTAACTAACCTTTTGAGGATTTTAAAAGCAATAGTAGAAAATATAGTTATATCGTAGAATCGCATAATAGATTAATAAAATAATTGAACAAATTTTTATACAAATATCATCGAGAGTTGATAAACATTTGTAAGGTTGCAAAGTGAATTTTTAACGGACTCATCAATGGACTCTTAAATCTTTTTGATGGGCCCATTCCTTTGAAGGTGGGTCACGAACTCGAAATGTTTGTGTACAAGGACACAAGGAGTCATTATCGCATCACATGGCTTGATTGTGATAACTAGACCCACTAAGCTTTTCATATTTTAAACCCAATAAGGCCCTACACAATTTTCTTCAATTTTCAAAAGATTATTATTATAAAAAAAATAAAAAAAAAACAATTTCTGATCTATTTTTTCCCCTTTTCAAATGAAAAGTGGGTCGAATTGTACTAGCAAACTTCAGGGGAAATAATAATAAATAATCTGAGGTTGCCTTGATTGGTTGCTAAGAAAGTAACAGCTTTTTGTTTGTTGCAGCAAATTGTGTATACCAGGATGACAGTAAAAACAAATGAGAAAGAAAGAAAATAAAAGAAAGGGCATGCGAATCTTACCACTGATCATTGCTTCTTGTCTTTAAAATCGGGACCACTGACCTTACCATTATAAAAAATGGACCCTTTCATATATTACTACAGAGTACAGACTCATCTCAAATTCCAATTTTGTCCATCGTTAACCAATTAAATGTGGAGGTAAAATAGTAAATCTCACCCCGAAATAATTTCATCCTTGGTCAAAATGTCGCAACTGGCTGAATTTGTTTGTTGTTTGAAGTTGGTAGGTCACGTGGATGGACATATAAAGAATGAGGGACCATAGAATAGATTGTAAGGTAACCAATAATTAAAGACATGCTTAGTTATATTCGACACATAATCAATAATGTGATATAAAAATTTATATAATTCAATATTTATATCATATGAATAGATAGGAAGGATGAATGATTGCACCAAATCATTTATTTAAAAATAATGGTAGGCTGAGTCGGTAGGTCCACATGCAATAACACATATTCCAATGGTTAACCCCAGAAATGTGACAAGAATTCCAAAACATCAATGCAAAGAGAAGAGGGTACTGCTGTTTGTGGGCCTATTCTCTTCCATTTCTTCTTAAATTTTGAGGTGGACACTCCCATTATTACCAACTTTTTCAGCTAGTCTTATTAGACTCTTAGTTAAAGTGAAAGAAAAAAACAAAAGAGAGGATAATTTAGTGTGTTATATTTGTATTTTTTTTCTTTCTTTCTTTCTTCCTGATATAGTTAGATGTTGAAGAACGTTTATTTAATTTGTATAATCTAATGATGAATTTAGAGATCTTATAAACTTCAAATAATCATATAACTATTGTCAAAAATAATTATATATATATATATATAATTTCTCTCAAAATTTACAAAAGCCTTTTATAGATTTATTGATTTCTTTCTCTAAAAAAAAAGCTAAAACAAAAACTAATTAAAAATACAACATAATCATCATTATAAATAAAAAATAGAATTTCAATAATAATTATATAATATTGATAAAGCTTGAATAATTTTAAATTATATATTATTGTTTAAATGAAATATGAAATATTTATATAATACACCGATATTAAACAATATAAAAAATTAATTCAAAAACCAACCTTAATGATATAATAAGTAATTCGTTTGTTAACCACATCATCTTATAATTTATGTGAAAATGATAATTCATTTACCGTATCGGTTACGATAAATACTAGGTTAATTATTTGGTTATATAATGTTTTACTCTATATAATATGCCTATATTAAACTTAAAATTGATTTTTTTTTCTTTTTTCTTTTTGAAACCCAACTTGAATCCTTTAATTATTGTACTTTCCATAGAACTGCCAGGTTAGTTTGTCTAATATAATTTTAAATTAATGGCACGTGGGTGGGACACTTATTTTGAGGGGAAAAAAGAAAAAATGCTAGGGCCCTCTACGGCTCAACCTCCAGATGAGTGGTCAAAACTCAAAACACACATCTCAAGACAAGCAAATGAAAGATCAAAGAGGAAAGTAGAAGATCCAAACAAATCACATGTGTTCATGTGAATTACCACTTGTCTTAACTTGTTTACTACTACTACAGTACTACTTCTAAACTATTAAACGAACTGACGCCACCATGAGTCCATGAGATCATGTAAAAAAACTAACATTAAATGGTCCTAAAATCTCTTGACTTATGAATTCGATCTTCTTGGGGGATTTTTGTTGAAAGAATGAGACAAAATGAATGTCATTCTTAAATCTGTAGATCTAATCTATGCACTCTTTTTAAACCCTGCAAATTCTCTACTTTTTATTGTAAACTCCTTTCTCCTTTCAATGCATCCAACGAATTTAGTCTCACGTGAAATTTTTAATATAGTTTAACCATCTAATCATGAACATTTCTTTAATATTCTACCCATAAATTGATAATCTAATAATGGACTCTATGGGCAATGGTTGTTACTAGAACATCTCTTTTGGCCACAGTCTCTTATTCCAGCTATGATTCAACTTTGTCAAACTCACAAAGTGAGCCCCCAAATGGCTCAGAAATTAAGACTTGCCAAAAAAGGAAACAAGCAACAAACACAAATGTATTCCAGAATTTCTCCTGGTTTGCATTATAGGGTTCAAGCAAATAGACCCTAAGGTAACGTTTGGTTACCATGAAGGAATGATAATTGAAATGGTAATAAGAATTTTGAATGGAAATGAATGAAAAGTTGATTTCTTTATTTGATTGGAACTTTAGAATCAATATTATTTTGTTTGGTTAACAACTTATAATAGAATAGAATTAACTGTATTTTGACTAAAATACCCCTAATTACAAAATATTTATAATAACGTGATATATTATGAATAATAATAATAAAAAAATATGATTATTATAATATATAATATATATATATAATATATATATATTATTTTTAGAAAATAGAATTGGAATAAAAAAGGTTAGTTTTAGAAGATAAAATGTGTCAATGGAATAGAATGGACATTCCATTGGTTTTTGAATGAAATATTCATTCCACCAAAATAGTGGAATCCCCCCATTCCATTGCACTTTAACAAACCGAACAAATAAAATGACTTTCATTCCATTCGGATCATTTAGGCTTTAGAGGGAGCAAGTATGATGAATCTGATGATATTAACTAGAACAACTTTGTTTATTTTCATATAGGAGAATACCAAGAATACCAGTTACTTTCAGGAGGTACTCTAGTGGCGGGGCATTGAAAATCTGAGAATGAAAAGATAGGTTTAAATTGTTTGGTTAGTGGCTGGCAGCCTGGCAAAAGCATTGAAATTTTTACCGATGTACCTGAATCATCCTCCAGAAAAATATTAATGTGGGCCATCTGCCCTATTTCAAAATTGATTGGGGCAAATAGAAGATATTTTTGCAATACAAATATCTTTCCATTTCAATCTAAAGGGCATCTGATTTAGGGAAATGCAAGCTTAAAATACACAAGCAACTTTTCACTTGGAATATAGATTATGAGACAAGTGAAGGATACAAACCATAGAAGATGTTCATTCCTACTGAAAACATGTACCTAGATATGAAGAGGATATAGAACCAGTTCCAAACTAGAAATATCAAGCGCAAGTAATAGTAACAACTTGACAAGAGAGAAAAACACAGAACCTAAGGTGATGGAGGCCATCCATAGATTCCGGCATCTGCATCAATTCCATCATAGAACCTTAGTTCAAGCTCATCTAGCCTTCCGTCATACATTTCATCATCATCGTAGTCACCCATTTCACCAGCAAGTATTTCCCAGGCCAAATCCTCAGAAGCATCCGAGTAATCCGAGAAATCATCCCAATCGTTAATTTCATAGTAGTCCAGGACAAGCGGTCCCAAGACTTTCAAGTTTGGGAAGTTCCCCTCCATGAACTTGTCATCAATTTTGACATCCCAGCACCCTCGCAAATCCAAAAATTCTAGCTTGGAACAGCTTGAGATGATGTTAAGAACACCTTCAGTGCTAACGACACTATAAGCCATCTCAAGGCGCCTGAGCTTAGGCATTGTTGTGGCAATGACAGTAGCCTCATCATCTTGTGAGAGCTTGTCTGCTGTATCTAATGGGTGCATGTTCCGGCACAAACCCGCCAGCAACTTACAGTGCTTTCCTATGGCCTCCAAAGCAGTTGCACCTATTTTACAGCAGTAGCTCAAATCCAAGAAAGTGATTGCAGAGAGTCTTCCGGCAATCTGTTCAGCAACGGAATCACTTATTTCACTTCTTGTAAGTCGCAATGTCTGAAGGGAACCAGCACTTGCACAACCAGGGAAAGGAAACCCATATCAGCAAAAATCTAAAATACACGAAGAGCCTCTCATTACGGAGTAATAAGTTATAAAAAAGTTACCCAGTTCAGTGATATGAGGAACATCTAAAAAGACTCGAGTCTTGCAGTCGTGTCAATAAAGGAAAAAAGAATAGACTGTATTGTAGCCTTGTAGGCAGTATGAAGCGATGAATTGGATACAGGGATATCAACAGCATCAAAGTAAGATTTGTGGATATGCATAAATACTGAAAGTTAAGCTGCAAGCTACAATACATCAACAATTCTAAGAACTGAATATGGGATTTGCTTACTTCTCTGCAATGAAGGAGAACATCATATTGTTGCGCAGGCCAGAAACACAGAGCTTACGAAGAGATCCAGAACTTCTCGTGATCAACATTTGAAGCATCCGATCAAGATGGTCAGGCTTGCATCGATTACTCCATTCCTCAACGTCGATTTCTTGCCAGCAATAAGGTCCTGCCACCGCCTTGCTCCACGATTTGCAAACCCTAGGGATCACTGTTAGTACCTCCTTAAGTGGCAGATTTTTAAAGATTAACCCCAGTGCATCAGGTATTAATTCATCCCAAAGCCGAAGATCACTTTCCCCTTCCATCTAATCTGCCCTAACAAAATGTGGACACAAAATCAAACACAATCACAGATCCCTGTTCAAATATAAATACACATTATCTGTCTGTGCATACAGGATTTATATGGAAAGATAGACTCAACACTTGGCTTGCAGATATCCATGAATCCAAAAACGGGACATAAAAAGTAAAACTATTATTTCGTATCAATTGAGCATAAGAAAATCGACATATTTACAACAAGAAATGAACACAGATATAGTAAGGAATTTAAAAGGGGCAAAAACATTTCTTTTTCCTGATAATAACAAATCACAGACACAAATTTAGGGGAAATTTATAGAAATAAAAGTTGACTAATTTAGATTAGAGAAACTAACAGAATCTACAAATTAAAGCATAGCTGGCAAAAATAAAGCAGCTTTGTAGATCCAACAAAATAGCCTAGTAAAATAATCAACCGGCAAATACACAATATAGAAATGCAAGAAAGTTCACAGTAATTAACTGAACAAGAAGAGTAGTTGCAGGCACAGAGTTGAAAAGATATGAACATAAACCAAATCACTGCATGCAAATTAGGGAGCGAACCACATCAACCCAATATGATGGATGAGAGTAGCCAAGAAAACAGAAAAAAGAAAAGAAAAGAAAATTTGAAGCAGAAATGTTAGCTGGTTGTAAAGTTTACTAGAGATACTCAACAGGGTATCGATTCCTTTGCCTCAACACAGTTTCTAAGTAACCAAACATAGGCAAAAATTAAAATAAAAAATTTACAAACAATAAAAGAACAAAAATTTACAAACATCTAAACGAAGTGGGGTTTTCCTTCTAAAGGCAGAGGCTCACTTTCTTGATTTGGATTGTGCAAAAGAACTCACCGGTTTATCCGCCAGAAACAGAGGGCAAAAAAAAAAAAAAAAAGAGCAGAGAGAGAGCAGAGGATAGAAAAGGTAAAAATAAAAAGAGAAAAGAAAGCAACAAAACCAGTCCTATCTGCCACCTAACAAAAAAGGCATGAATGCAACCAACAGCGAGAACAAAGAACCAAGAGTAAAAACAAACAGTTAAAGCAAGCCTACCAATATTACATTATTACGTATCTGGTTAAAATTATTAATCAATAATAAGAATATAAAAAGTAAATCGAAAATGGTACTTAACACGCTTCACGCTTTTGCACACATTCGAGAAGAAGATTGATGAAATGAGAGAATGACAAAATGGGCAACATTTTTTAATATATATATTTGCGAAGCTCAGGATTTGCAAGTTGGGGTTGTTAATTAATGAGAGATTTCATCGGTAACATATATTTATGATTTTGTGAAAGATAGATTTGAAAAAGAGAGCCAGTGAATGTGATAGATAATTATATACTTGTGTGGACTGTAATAAGGGGTGGGTACCAACCCGCCAACCCAATCCAATCTGACCAATCCGATCCAATCAGATTAGATTGGGTTGTTTTTAAGATTGGATTTGATTGGGTTAATAAAATGTAACCCAATCCAACCCGATATAAATAATAAAAAATAAATTAAATTAAATAAATTTATTTATTATTAGATTTATTGTGAAATCTTTTTTTTAAAAATAATTAAAAAGTTTACTCATGCACCATTTATAATATTTTAAATGATAAATATAAATATATAATTTTAAATATTATATACTGTAATATATAATACATTTATTAAAAATATACGATTATATTAATAGATTATCTTCATCTTTTGTATTAAATGACACATCATTGATTATACTTTAAAATGTTATTTTTTCCTTAGGATTTGATTAAGAATTTAGTAGAAAAAGTCTAATAATTGTATATAAACTCAAACTATTATGTTTGTTAAAATAAATAATAGATTATCCGACCACGAGATATTTGACGAAGTGATTATAATTGTAAAATGTATGGGAGACTTAGATGGAGACTTTCCAAGTTGGATAAATTGCTATGTTTTAATTTTTTAATTTTTTTAATTAAGTAAAAGATATTTAAATAATTTATATTATATGTTATGATTTGATTTTGATGCTTTTAAGTAATCTAAACTCAACGTGATATGAGATTACGGTGAAAAATTATTTTAAATTTGAATTTTAATAAAATAAAATTTAAATTTAAATATATTTTTTCTATTGGGCTTAAAACGTCAAACCCGATCAATCCAACCCAACCCAACCCGCTAAATATTGGATTGGGTTGGGTTGGGTTGCATTAAAATTTACGTTGGGTTGGATTGGATTGACAAATTTTCAACCCAACCCAACCCAACCCAACCCGAAAACTCCCACCCCTAACTGTAATTACAGCACTCTACACTCTACACTCTACACTCTACACTCTACAGTTAAAAAAGAGAGGATGGATGGCACTGACACGAGTCGGTTTTTCAACCCAAGTATGAAGTATGTATGGCCCATGTGAAACGGATGGGCTGGGTTTTGAAATCTTTGGGTCTTTGGGAGAGTTATTAGCTTATTTATTAACCACAAAGTTGGTGAAGTTTGACCCTGCTGCCTCCAATGCTATTGCTAATGAAGATCTGACTATCTTGGGAGGATGGTTTCAAAAAATGTGATTTTTCTCTCTTACGGGTTTGAAGTTTGAACATAAATATCTGAGAAGAAAAACCTGCAAGACATAGGTCAAATGTATGGTTCCAAGAGAAATCGTCAAATCCTACAAGACATGCTTGTGTTACAAACTCCAGGATTGTTTTGTTTAATTAACTCCTAACAATTTCATTCATTTGGATTTTGATATTTTAACACGTGTTCTAAACGACATATCAAGAATTACTTGAATTTCAAGAAATTGTTTACTAAGTTTTAGACTTTTAGTCCCTATGTTTAATTTAACCCAAAAAAAATGAGAAAATAACCATGTTTGGATATGGGTTAGGAATTATTTTCATCCAGCGAAAAAAAAAAATCAGTTTGATTTGTGTCAGCATCATGTCAGAAAAAGAGGTATAAGGTGACATAATACATATGATAATACTAAATGACTCAAATAACCATTCGAGTGAAATTAAAGGGTTTGAAAACAAGGTCAGTACATCAAGCAAGAGGGCAGGTCAAATAAATGCTTATCAGCTTTTCTTTTCTTTTCTTTTTATAGGCCAATTTAGAATCCAAAAAAAAATCACCCACAGTATTTAAATGCAGGATTGCAGGCACAGCCTGAACCTACACCTGTAAATGTGTAAAGATGAATCATGATTAGAGTTATCAAACAAAACACGTAATATCAGATTTCACACTGGCTTAAAACTGCAGCCTTTCAATTAAAAAACCTATTATAATTTTGAGCTGAGGAACAAAATAAAAATATATATATATATATATAAAACCGGAACCCACAATATTAATAATAACATGAGTTGTGACTTGTGAGAAACTCTCTTGCAGCCAACCTCCTCCAAGGCTCCAATCCCCACTGTAATATAAAACAAGGCTTTTTTGCTTCTATCAGCTTAAAACTCAACTTCACATATTACCTTATCCTTATATCATTGGCATTGTGAAGAAGTTTGCATTTTGCTAAGGTAGTGGGAATTTTTTTTGGCAAAAAGGAGTTTTATGGAGGGTATTTTTGTCATTGAGAATCATTATGAGAAGGTTGCTTTGTTCCAGTAAACTTGGCAGTGGGTTCAGACTAGAGAAGCAGATAGACAGTTAAAGGTAAAAGTAGGGTGTCCTATTATTCCACTTCTTTTGACAGTATTAACCAGTTAAGAGCAGAGAGAGGAAGAAGCATTTTAGATTTTTAGCTAGCAGCACTGCTCCACTCTACCAATTCCAATTGTAATCATGTAAATCAACCAGACTCATCTAAAAGATTCTTGCAAGATTTAATATAATAAAGACAAATACTTCTAAACACCGCTCAAACTTTGCTGTTCTAAATCTCTTAACTACAAAGACTAAGCAAGCAAGCAAAATTCATCCTTCAGGTAAACCTACACTGTCTATCAAGTGAAGCTACACAGTTTCTGGGATCCAAAGGAAGAAATGAAGCAGGATCCATATAAAGTTTCTACAAACTGACATTTTACAGGCCACACTCATCAAATATTCTAATAATGTCAATTTGCATAGCAGAAAAAATATAAGCAGGGGAACAAGATCAACCAACTGATGTGTAAATACACGAAACACATTATCAGACCAACAACCAATACTAAATTGCGAGACTGAAAGAGAGTGAGCTATCATTCAGCTACCATGCCATATAGAACACTAAAGACAGACAAAATTTAGTACAGAAAAACTGTACAATATTTGCTCTAACATACATTCATAATAGTAAGTTTCATTACATTAACCAATCAACAGAAGACTGCTGGACTTCCATCAAATGCAGCATATCATCAGCAAAAAGTAAGACAGTAAGCTAACATTGTATCTGCTACAGCCAACTAACGAGCCAAGAGCAAAAATAAAAGATAAACTCGGTAAATCCAGTCACTAAAGAGTATTATATTTTCAATCTAGTAAATTTCTACCCTCATACAGATTCTCAGTGATATGAAAACCTTCTTGAATACAATCCTCTTGCCACTGCATATAATCCATTAGTACTGAAGCATCGTCTAATCCCTGATTTAAAAATCAGAGGGAAACTTATTAGGAAAGTATAAAGATATATATGGCGGCACAGAAAGATTTTCTGTGATGAAATAACAAGCTACAAAATAGGAAATGCAATGAAACAAGGTAACCTAACTATTATGAGTTCAATAAAAATCCTATTGACAATCAAAATTAAAAACAAAATACAAATAAATACCGATGGCCATAAAGACACAAGACCTTAGCTTGGAGTATTTATTTTGACAGTCCAGATTCATAGTCACGACTCACGAGGATAACAGTATAAACATAATCCCATCACAAGAGACTTAAAATGTGTGTAGCACTATCCAGAAACATTAATCAATGTGCATAGTAATCACAGGAAGATAAATCGGCATCATAATATACAGCAAAAATCCATTAAGTACTCAATGATGAAGAAGTTTTCACCAGGCTTGATGATCTATGCCTTACAGATAATGGTAACCATGATGCTACTGACAAAGGCAGAGGCTGACATTGTCAAGGCCATCAATCATTATAGAAATCTAGCACTCATGCCAAATCTAATGTGGTACGATATGTACTCAGCCAGCAGAACCGGAAATCTTTTTCTATATCACAACACAAGTAACAAGATGAAGATATTGTATACTAGGAAACTACAGAGTTCTTCGAGGGCAGTGCTGGCCCCAAGCAGATTCCTAAGATAGGGGCATTATCAATAGTGCATTTTTTTTTTTTTAAATCTTAACCCATAAATCCCCCAAACCTACTTAGTGAACATGAGTTCGAAACTGGCCCCAAACCCTACAATCTTTAAGGAAGAAGAAGCTATGGCCTTTGGCCATGTAGGTACCCATCAAGGGATTTGACCCCAAATCTTGTGAGAGCAAAACACAAGGCTGACCATTCTGCTAACCCCTCAGTGGTGGGGTATTGTCGGTGATTAGATAGAAAAATTAAACCAATTTAAGCTTTAAGATGGCATGTGATATGATTATTGACTAATGATAAAGTTTTATTTGAGTAGGACCATTAGAGTATGGAAGGGTGGCAGATTGCATCCACTAATTTAAAGGAAAAAAAAAAAAGAGGTCCATAATCCAATATATGCCAAAACAAATTCCTCATTGGAATATATGTAAAAAAAAGAGCAAAAATTCCAACCCAAACAAACAAAACATATATATATATTATATATATATATATATATATATAAAACAGTAGATTCTATTTTCCATCTTGGTTTATTTACCCATATTTTATTCTGTTTGAAGGACCCAAAGAAGCCACTATAGAAATATTTGATGTTATCAGCCAAAGTTTGGCTGTTGATCAATTTCTGAGCTGGAATGATGAGTGAAGGAAACTGCGAAAGAATACAATTTATGCACAAGAAATCATAAAACATTTTATAGCATAACTCATGGCAAGGCAACAGCATCCTATGGTCTTAGCACTCACATCAGGCCAAGGAAGTGAGAGCACCAGAACATTACTGATACCTTGTTTATGAAACCTGTTAACATAACTTAGTAGATCCACACTGATAACACAAAGTTCACACAAATTTTAAGATGTAAAAGGGGAGCAAGCTCCTCGATGCATAGCTGATGGTGAAAGGTATTTATTTACCTATCATTTATTTCACTAATTTTACCCTGATTGACGACTATGATTCTTTATTGAGTCTTATCGGAAAGCAATACTTTACTGATAAACCCAAATACATAACATCATAGAATGTTTTAATGAATATTCTTTAGATGCTAGCATGAAGGCACTAAACCAACAAATAGCCTATTGAGCCTAGCAGTAATCCGTTGAATGATCTTCATATGTTCAGCAACAAACCCAATCTCAGAAAGTGGCTGCCTGAGGCATAAAAGAAACCCAAATCTAAACTGAGCTCAAGTAAACATTAAACAATGACTAATGTTGATAATTAAAACCATAATTCAGCTCAAAAATGTGCCCCAAGCTCATATTTAGATGTCTGTCAATCACTTTTGACCCTTCCCTTTCGATAATTAAGTTAAGTGCATTGCATCGCAAGTATAACAGATATAATTTAAATGAATATGGCAATCATCTGTTACGATAAATTCAATAGTTCTAGATCATGTCAAATACAGATCATTCACAAAAGAGAAGAAACACCATACCATTTAATGAGCCACCCGAAAAGAAAATGTTGCATTATGGGAACCTTCTCAAGCACCTCTGCCTTGTACATTTTCAACAACCCACTATTGACCTTATTCCAATTGGGCACACCACTAATATCATCTAACAACGGTGAGTGCTCTGCGAATAACCCCTTCTTCACCTTCTTGACGAATGCAATACAAGAAAGGTACATAAACTCATTCGAAAAATTATCTAATATATCCTGATTATGAATAGACTTAGGCTTCATATACTTATGATCAATCAACTGAGAAGAACCAAACATAAACGGCAAGAAATGGTAATCATCTAAACCCCAAACACCATGCGACCCCGCAGGCTCCAAACAGTACACTAACTGCAACTTCCTCATTAACTCTAAATACTTGACAAAAACCCTAGAAACTAGAGCTTGATAATCCTCTTCTTTAACAACACCCATTCTAGCTAAGCAATATAACCAAGCAGCAAAATTAGTTTCGTGACCGGTACCGTAATCGATACGACTTGAGTTACCAAAACTGTCAGTGAAATAAGGAGCGATCTCCGCTGTGGAAGCTTGAAGTTCGTTAGGCAAAAACCGGAGCATCAACGACTCGCTGTTTTCGATCAAACGGCTGTGCCAGGTCCGATAAGCGACGTTACCGTAGCGAGCTGATTGTTGAGCGGGGGGAATTTCGTCGACCCACTGAATCAATTCAACGATTATTGATATGATGGTGTTGATGGTGTGAGACTGGAGAAATGCATCGGAGATTTTGTGTCCACGAATGGATTCGGAGAGAGCGACGACGAAACCGAGGAATTTCTTACCGGAATCGGAGTCGATGAAGTGACGGATGTCGTCGGGAGAATGGATTCTCTTTGAAGGGATTTGGAAGTGAAAAGGAGGAGAAATAGTTGACACTTTTTGGGATTGGGGTACGGGAGCTAGAATTATGGCTTGAGAGTGGTTGTTGGGTGGGAGGTTGATGGCCGGGGCTCGGATGGGCCGGTAATTGGGAGGTGGGGAGATTTCTGGTGGTGGAGCGAAAGCGGTGGGACCGCCGCATTTTGCGCAGCATGTGACGGAGCTGGTGGTGGTGGAAGGCGGTGGTGAGGTTTCCGGATTGGGACAGTGGTCGTGTTGGTGTTGGGGTTCCATGTTGTGAGCAAAATGTTGATGGCGAAATGGAACGCTTCAACTTTGATCTTCGAAGAGTGAATAGGTCGGTATACGTTGCAGGGTGGTCGGGTCTCTTGGGTTGGTCTTACACTGGGCCTCATGCGGTGGGACGCAAGCACTTCTTTGGATCCGGCCCATCAACAGTGTGTCACCCTCTTATTTGACAATTTTGGTTCAATAATCTTCGGTTTAATTATAAATGAAAGAGTGGAATCGAATTTCTTGGGTAGTGTTATGGACAAAATGGGCTTCATCAATTTGGATCCACGGATAAAATTATAAAAGCATGGTATTTACATTCTTTAAAAACTGTACAACCTAAATTAGTATGTTTTTTTTAATTTGATAATACATTTTAGTAAAATTACTAAGAGGACTAATTGTTTGTTAGTAAACTCATCAATAATTATTAATTAGTTTCCTATTTTAATCCTTTATATAAAAAAAAATCATATTAATGGTTTGATATTAACATATATTATAAAAACTCTTTCCATTTTAATAAATCCTAGATTTTCTTTTAAATATATTTTCAATCTTTTTAAGGAAATACAAATTGATTGCTAAGTATGAAAAATGAATCAAAATCATGAGACAATTTTGGTTATGAAAAAGTAAGTTTTAAATTAATTTTTAATATTTTTATTATAAGAACAAAATCATTACATATATAGAGAGACTTTTAAATTAACTATATTTTTTATATTTTTTATTTCTTTCAAACACAGTTTAGACTTTTATTTATTTATTAATATTAGATGTTCATTCTTGTAAAAAAAAAAAAGATTTTCTTCAATACCTATCTATTTCCACATTGTTGACGGTGATTTCTGGACTAATCCCCGTCACACAATTAAAGTGAAGTAACAACGTAACTAATTGCAAACGAAAAGACAGCAAGAAAATAAATAAGATACAGAGTTTTATGTGGTAAAACCCCAACGTGGGAAAACGTCAATGGTTGTCAATGATAGCAACAAGAATTCACTATGATGAAAAAAAGATTACACACTCAATTTCTCTTTCGTACTCTCGCTCATCATATCGCGTTAACCCATTTATGGGTATTATCAGGGTCTATTTATGCATGCATAAAATCCTAATTCTTAATGTACTCGTAAGGAAAGTCTTTATTACTTAATGAAATTCTAACTTCTTATAGTCGTGCTCTTTTCTTTGCTTGGGGTTTAATGATACTTCAATTGTCTTTAGATTTCTTTCATAATCTAGACTCTAATATCTACAAGGGAGTTAGTCTTCTTATCAGAGTGCGCTTCCAGAAGCCTTGTTCAAATCAGATTCTTTTTAAGCGCATCTAAGTCGTAAATCCGTCGAATATGGGTGTTGTCCACGTGTCACTCGTCCGATCGTCTGTTTTCCCGACAGTTTTTGTTTACCTTGATCATCTCCGTCCTACACGAGTATATTTAATATGATCGTCTTCTGGAGACGTGGTACCCCCGATCCTAGTTTTTTGCTGGCGTGTGACATCACCTAGAATTTTCCAATCACACACATCAATTGAGACATAATACAAATCTTGTATCCCTACAATTCTCTAAAATAAAAAATGGTTTTCCTATAAAAAAAATCATAAAATGGATTTATAATGAAAAATAAATAACAAAAAATTGTGTTTGATTTTGAAAAAAAAGAGAGAAGAAAAAAGTAGAAAAAGAAAGAATAGTAAGAGAATCAAAGGTAACAATAAAATTTAAAATAATAATAAAGTTGATTAAATAACATAATAATAATTATAAATGATTTGTATTTATAAAAATATAGTATAATTAAAAAAAGTTCGTATGATTACGAAAAATATATAAATACAGTTTTTGAAGATGTCATTATCGTAACTTATTATAAAATAAATTGTTTTTATAAAGTTTACAAAACACCTATTTACTTAAAAATTGTGTGTTTTTTTTTTAAGTAAAAACAATTCCAATCCTATCGTTATTCTCTTTTGGGATTTAAACATTGGAATAGTGGGAAAAAAGTAAGCATTCTGATTCTAGTGGTCTAAAATATGGTGGCCCACCGCCCCCATACATTTTTTTGAGACACCATCCACTTTGATTAGGAGTTTGGAGCATATCTGCCGGTGATGCATATTTTTTCCGCCAACGTTAGCCTGTTGTTATGTAAAGCAATTATGCAGAGAGGATTGGAGTCGAAAGGCTTTTGGCTATCTATGAGAAGGGATCGGGTCAAAAGGTTAAAACAAGATTAAGTCAACACTAGTTTCAAAATATTGAAATTTCGGGGGAGATTGGTGATATGTTACAAAATATTTACCCTTTTTTATAATTAAATATGAGTTGCATTGAACTGATTTTTCTAATAAACTTTTTGTAATTAAATTAAGCAAAGACGAGTGATTTTATCTGACACATATTTGCAAACCTTTTATTTATGCCTGAGAAAATTACAACTCCATCCAAATCGCTTTAAAATATTACAAATTGTGTATGAAACCATATCTACAGTAAATACTATTACATACATATGTGGTCCATCTTTTGACTTGATTACACAAGTGTTTTACACGTCGACGTTTTGGGGTCCCACATGGCCGGTAGCAAATACTTTCGGCCATTCAGGCCAACCGCGTTATAGCTAGCTCCGGTCGTTTTATCTACCAAAACCTTCCCTGGATACCCCGGATACGCTCCTTTACCAAACACGCCCGTGCACGCGCTCACTGCCTCCAGTGGCGCGTCAGACGTCCCCTGAAAGTACCCGTTCTTGAACGGATTCGTCACCGTTCCAGCCAGAACCGTGGCCAAATTGATGATCATCCCGTCAACTCCCACGTCTCCGTTAGGAGAAACTAAAGGCGGTGTCTGTGGCCCGTAAATAGGCTGATGAAACGGCCACGCGCACTGACCAGGACACTGAGTCATCGAGTCACCAACCCAGGCATACGCGAACTTGTTAACTCTCTTGGTCTGACCGGACCCGTGGGTGCCACATCGACTCATGCAGAACCCGTCAACCGCCACGTCAGCGGAAGTCAAAACGACGTTGATTGTATTGCTTTTGACCCCTGCAGCTTTCGAAGCCAAAGCTATAATCTGTTGGGTTTTCAACGATTTACCAAGAGAGTATTTTCCGTCAAGGATTTGATTCCCAACAGCGACGGAGCATGGGCCGCCTTTGTACTTCTCGGTTGTTTGCCACCACGAAGAAACAGACGGCGGCGGAGTTCTTTTGGTGGGAGAGCCAAGAGAATATAGAAAGTCAACGATTATTGACCTCTGGGTTGGAGAGAACTTGCCATACCAAAGGAGATTAACAGTGACGTTGCCTTTAAGAAGTGGACCGTTGTGGTACTTCAAAACAAGAGGTTGTTGTTGAACAAGAGCAGAGAGTTTTCTGGTTGTGGCCAAACAGGGATCTGGCAGTAAAGAAAAAGACAAGAGTACTATTAAGGAAAGTGATGAGAGGACTGCGAGTTGGTTAATAGAAGCCATGCAGATTATTATATTGCAGGAGGAGAGTGAATGTTGAGTGGAGAATTGCTATGTTGAATTGAGAGAGAGTGGTATTTATAGTGAGAATGGTAGTGCGTGTGGAGACAGCTGGGGGTGCCGCGTGGAGTTGACATGTGGAGTATTAAAGACGCCAAGAGCTAATTAATTAATTAATATGGCGTTCTATGATGACGTGGCTAATAGTCTAATACCACCAGAGGAGAGGATGGGGGCATAGGAGACGCGAGTTTTTTTTTTTTTTTTTTTTTTTTGACAAAACTATCGGTTACTGCTTATAAGTTACTACTATCTCACTTTGAGCCTATTATTATTAACGACACGAAATGACAAAGCTCAATTAATCCTATTCTATTTTACTTCTTAAATTGTGTGAATGAATAGTGACATAATTTGCCATATTTTATTTTATTTTTTCCTGTAAAATATAACAAAATTCTGCACCCAAAAATTTCTTGATTCGACTGAAGGAGGCATCTATAGTGGAAGCATAATTGTTTTTATGGGGTTTGATCTCGTCACCTGATCTTATATACCTCATTTCCGAAGTGATAATATTTAGTTCCATATGATCAAATATCCAACTATATCGATAATATTTGGATACTAATCATTTACTGTACAAAATACTGATTAAGAATATTGATCGGTTAAAAATACATTGATTGATGTTTGATATTATATCCATAGATTGAAGTTGATTTTTTCAAACCAATCAAAACCTTTGATTTTGAGTGCCGATCAATTGTACTGCAACCAATATAATTTCAATTTGAAACGTAGTTGTAATTGTCGAAAATCGAAACAAGTTGTCAGTTGTGGCCAATTAATATTGTATAAAGTCAGAAGGGGTTGTAATAAAGCCAATTGACTTGTTGCGTAAGATTACAATTATACAAACGCGGTTTAGCCAACCCCTTAAAATTGTCACTATTGATGATCCTTAACGTCTCTTTAGGTCATTAAAATTAACTTTACATCTGTCTTATTGCTTCATCAATTTCAAGTGTGCTGTAACCTGTAAGTCTCTGTAATCAGTAGCCATTGGATAAGACTTAAAGATGTGTCATTTTTTCATCTAGTCACGCCGCCCGCCTTTAATAATTTATCATCGATTTAGATTAAAATCTCCGTTTTTTAGGATAGGATTATCGAGACTAAGACTCAGTTTGATATTGTTGTGTTGTGGGGAAAAGTGTTTTTAAAATTACTGTAGGGGAATTACTTTTGAAATTGCTGTGGGAAAAATCAGTTGAGTGTTTGGTAAACTGATTTTCAAAAATATTGTGAGAACTAAAAGCAATTTCAATGTGTTTGATAAACTGATATAAAAAGTGTTGTGAGTGTGTAAAATTACTAAAAGGACAAAGACATCTAAATTGTACTAATTTGCTATACGTTATATTTTTCTTGTCTATTTGTATTTAGTGTTAAGTGTTATATAATTATGGTACTTTATTGAATTAATTAGCCATATTTTTTATTCTACTTTATTTAATTAATTAGTCATATTTCTTTATTTCTTTATTTCTTTATTTTTTTATTTCATTTTTATTTTACTTTATTGAATTAATTATGGAAACATTTTTTTTGTACAAAAATATAAGCCCAATTTTTTTTGTTAAATTTCTTTAAAGATAATGACAAAGTTGAAAAGTTAGTAAAATTAGTAAAATTTCATTTAATATTACTGTAGCGCGTTTTCTAAAAGTAGAAGCCAAGATCCAAAAGCATGTATTTGTAACTTCTCAAAAACTCAGTTGGGAGAAGCTAAAAGTGACCAAAAGCACTTCCCCACGATTTTACCAAACACCCTGTCTGAGGTCCAGAATCACTTTTGACCCCAAAAGCAGCTGGGGAAGCAATACCAAACTGAGCCTAAATAAACTCAGCATCCCTTTCCTTGATGTTTTAAGACTTAGATATGACCCTCAACAGCCGAGGTTTAAACTTTGATATTATTATAAATATAGGGAATTGCTATAAGATCTAAAAAATTAGTTCAAATTTCAATTCAAAAATGAATTGTTATCACCACACATAACAGGGGACGATGTGGCTAGTAAAAAAACAACTTGTCATATCATTTAGGTTAAAATTTGAAATAATTTTTTGGATTATCTAACATTAGTGATAAATATAATCTCATATTTGTCTAGTGAACAGTAAAACATGGAAAGACATATTCCTTTGAATTGGAATTGCCATTCTGAATTTCAGATGTTGATCAAGTTGCAAACTCGTATTTGGATCATTGTGAGCATCTAAAACGAGTCTGATTTTACAGTTTCATATCATTTGTACATGAGCTCAGTATCGTTACTATAATATGTGTTCGTAAAGCCCAAAACGAGCTCTACGTTTTGTTACGTAAACTATTTTTCCGTTACAAGGTCCGTAAGAGGTCCAAAAAAGGTTGTTTAGTTTGATGTTCGTAGGCTTTAGTTTCTTGTGTTTTTTCCTTTTTTTATTATTAGAATTTGCTTTTAGTTTTTTATTCGGGATTCTTTCCCGTTTAATGATGTTTCAGGAGTCTAGAAGATTACGAATCTGTTAGGTTTTGACTTGTATTCTCAAGTGAACCCAATGTTAACCAAACAATACTCAATTGATGTGGAACTTCCTGGAGACGTGGGATAACGTTTGGAAGTTGAAGATGGTGTTTGAGGGAGGTTTGAAGAGGAAGAAGAACTGAAGAAACGAAGTCTGGTGGGTTCCACGGCGTAGACCGCTGTGAAGACAAGCGCACAGACCGCGGCATAGGGATCGGTCAAACCCCTGTGAGATTACTCGGCGCGGACCGCGACGGAGGTAATGGAATGGACCGGGCACAGAGAGCGGTAGTTGACAGTGGTTTTTCGCAGTATAGGAAGCGGGGTGCACACCGCGACCTAGACCGCCGGAACAACGTATTTTACCCAAAGAGGAATGTTGCGCGTGGAAATAGGAAAATGTTTTCTTCATAAAGTTCTTGTGCTAATCAGAAAAGGAAAGAGTTTGTCTTCATGAAGAATATGAAAGTCCTGTAACAAGAAGACTTGTCATAAATAGAAAATAATATTTATGTGGAACAAGTAATTCTTGTACGTTTATGAGTATGATTTCCTCTTATATTAAACTCCCTGCAACTAGTATAAATAGACCTTGTATCTAGGTTATTTTGTGAGTGGAGCAAAAAGAACACCATGTAACATCAGAGAGTAGTGGAGAGATCCAAGTGAGAGACCCGTGGGAATATCCAGGAAGGGATCTAAGGGAGACCTAGGGAATATTGTGGGGTTCTTGGTAAGGATCTTGGGAGCGTGGTTTGAGGTTTGGGTGTGAGAGAGAATCCTGGAATATATGGTTGTAACAATTTATCATATAGTGGAGTTTTCTCTGTCGTCCTAACGGTCCATGATTTTTTATCCGGTTTGAGTTTTCCACTTAAATCTTGTGTTGTGATTGGTTTACTTTCTCTCATCTATTTTTCTGCTATTGACGTTATTAATTGCTATGAGTTATGGGCATATATTAGGCACTATTATTCCGCGATCATCGGTTTCGAGAAAATCTCCAACAATTGGTATCAAAGCCTATGGTTTGGCGATGACGTTTTTACAAGACTTTACGGGAGATCGTATGGAGGATTTGGTGGTATTGGGATGATGATGATGATGATGATGGTTGCCTAGTATGGTTTAGCAAAGGAGATACGTCTTGAAAGCGGTTTCGAACTCGGTGGGTTTGATGAAAAGAAAAAATAGAGATGAAGGAGAACTTTTTTTTTTTTTTTTTGGCTTGTGGTTGTAGGTACAAGTCATGGAGATCCAATCTGGGTTACAAAGACGTTTATTGAATATAAAAAAAAATTGAACGCTTGAAGTCTCTGGTAATGGTGTGGGGCTTATCCGGCAAAGCATTCCTCGTTCTAGAAGCAAGTCTTTCACCGGGTATGTGATGCAAGGATGGAAGATCTTTAACAGGGTTGGGTGATGTAAGGTTAGGTTTATCATTTTGGCAGTTTTCCCCACTGGTCATGGAAGAGGATATGTTACTGCTAGTGGTCCATAATTGTGCACAAAGCATTGGTCAGAAAGTTATGCAAGGTGTATGGTGGACAAGGATGTCGATGGTTGACGAACTCCCTAGTAATCTGACGTGAGGAGTTGCACCATATTTTTTCAACAAGGTAATTTTCGACATGGTGCCGGAACAACGAACACAAAACAAAAGGAAGAAAGAAAAAAAAATCTTAGGATGGTTCGTTCCTAAGTAGTTATACCTTGTGGTGGTGTATGTTGATTCTTGGTAATAAGAATCGT
Organism: Dipteronia dyeriana; assembly: GCA_032871835.1. Classification (NCBI taxonomy): domain Eukaryota; kingdom Viridiplantae; phylum Streptophyta; class Magnoliopsida; order Sapindales; family Sapindaceae; genus Dipteronia; species Dipteronia dyeriana. Next base: position 105,671,759 of record CM065296.1, on the reverse strand, counting down.
GGTTGTGGACAAAGGTCTTGAGAATTCAAGCCAAATGGGAGAATTGTTAGGTTTTGACTTGTATTCTCAAGTGAACCCAATGTTAACCAAACAAGACTCAATTGATGTGGAACTTCCTGGAGACATGGGATAACATTTGGAAGTTGAAGATGGTGTTTGAGGGAGGTTTGAAGACGAAGAGAAACTGAAGAAAAGAAGTCTGGTGGGTTCCTCCTCGCCGCAGAGGTAATGGCATGGACCGCGGCACAGAGAACGGTAGTTGACAGTGGTTTTTCGTGTTGGAAAAAATTCCATCATATGGGGCCACACATGTGAACATTAAATATGTTGTGCTATCTTTTGGTTAAGCCTAAATTAAAGTGATCTAATTAAGATATAAAGCATTAAGGCTTAAGGGTATAATTGTCATGGAATTAATGTGTAGATACCATAATACGATTTCTAATTTGTTGAGGGGCCGAATTAGAAATAGTCAATATATAATAATTTGATTATTATATATATTTAGGGTTATGGTCCCCAAATTGTACGATACTTTTAGTTTTCTCTGTATCCCATCAACAGAGCAAATAGAACACAGTAGGGTTCGTAAAGGTCGTGATAATTTGGAAGATCACAATCCGTTTACAAATCTCCAGCAATGGATTCAGGTACGCTTCCGCTTTCTAGATTTACGTATTTTCTCTAGAATTGATATGGGTTATGACATATAAATTAGGGTTTGATTAAAGTATGTATAGAAACATGTTTAGGTTAAACATTGGGATTGATTTTGTGCCTAAGCATGTTATAGTTCTGTGTTAATCAAAATTCCTAACAATTGGTATCAGAGCCACCAATAAACGATTATTGAGAATTAAGATTTGGATTTTAAGTTTAAAAAAAATATAAAAAAAAAATAAAAAAAAATTGACTGTGTTCTTCTGGTTTTCGAAGAAAAAAAATCGATCATCCTTCGTGGGTCAACACCGGTTGTTTTTCGGGTGGGTTTCTAGCACGAAACCCATTCGATTCGCGGCGACGAGGACGATCGTCGGTCCTCCACCACGATCGGTCCAGATCGAGCGATCCAAGACCACCTCCAGCCGCCGCTCGTTCGATCGGTGTTGATCGATCATCGATCTTCGTTCGATTTGCGTTTGCGTGTCTTCTGTTGCTTCCCGACTGTTCATCGTTGCCTTGTGGCTACGACGTGGTGGTCTGGAGCGACGGTGGCTAAGATTAGGTTTCAGAAATCAAGTTTTTTTATCAGGCCCTTCTGTTGAAAATTTGAAATTCTTGAGGGACTGTTTTCAAATTTATTTGGGGCATTATGTGATTTTGATAAAGTTTTGGGGTCAGTTTATAATTTCCAAAACTTAGAGGGCATGTGTGCAATTATAAAAGAGTTTTGGGGCAGATTTATAATTATTGAAAATTTATGGGGTCAATTTGTAATTTTCAAAAGTTTTTTTGCTAAAGTTTAATTATGAAAAGTTGAGGTGCCTTTCTTTAATTTTACAAAATAGGGTACTTTTGTAATTTTGATAAAATAAAATAAATTTTTATTTATTTTTCATTTTATTATTAGGATCAATTTAAATTCAAATATTTGGTGGTATACCTTTTATGGTTAAATAAAGTTGTCCATCATTCTAAATGGGTTAATTGAAACAAGATGTCACCAAAGTGACCTATCTTGTGTAGATTGTTCATGAGGGATGTTGGATGTTCGTAAGTGTGTAAATTCATATGGGTATTAGCCGGCTCAAAGGAAGGTTAATACTTGACCGAATTGTACACACATCTGTGGTGGTAAACATGTGACGATTATAAGGTTTTATATGTGAATAATAAGTCGATCCAAAGATATATTTATTATTTAACATAAATTATTGTCAATGTTTGATCACTACTAAAAGAGTACCACTTGTGTGTATATAAATTCATGCGGGTATTGGCCGGCCCAAAGGAAGGTTAATACTTTGCCGAATTATACAAACATCTGTGGTGATAAACATGTGATGATTATAAGGTTTTACATGTGAATAATAAGGCGATCCAAAGATAGATTTATTATTTAACATAAATTATAGTCAATGTTTGATCACTACAACAAGAATATCACTTACAATTAATATTATTGTCTAAAGACTTGATATTAATGTTGTACTGGGTATCTTAAGATGGGACCGTCCATTATTTGGTATATCTTTTATGGTTAAATAAAGTGGTCTATCATTCTAAATGAGCTAATTGAAGCAAGATGTCGTCAAAGTGACCTCTCTTGTGTAGATTATTCATGAGGGATGTTGGATGTTTGTGTGTGTGTAAATTCATGCGGGTATTAGTCGGTCCAAAGGAAGGTTAATACTTGGCCGAATTGCACACACACTTATGGTGATAAATATGTGACGATTATAAGGTTTTACATGTGAATAATAAGTCGATCCAAAGATAGATTTATTATTTGACATTAATTATTGTCAATGTTTGATCACTACAACAAGAGTACCACTTACAATTAATATTACTGTCCAAAGACTTGATATTAATGTTGTGCTAGGTATCTTGAGATGAGACTTATCATTATCTGAATTTGTTGATCATTGTATTTGGTTATTAATGTGAGCATGTTTGTGTGTTTGTTTTGTTCTTTTTCATGCTAATGTTTTACTATATCTGCTAATACCAACTATATACCCATGCTTAATGGGATCAACTTTAAGGATATGGAAGGAGAACATACTCATTGTTCTCGGTTGCATGGATCTGGACCTTGCATTTCGGGTTGAGCAACCCGCTTCTCTTACGGATGCAAGTTCTTTTGATAATAGGAAGAACTTTGAGAACTGAGATTGTTCAAATTGCATGAGTCTTATGATCATCAAGCGCGGCATTTAGGGGTGCGGTATCTGAAAAGATAACAAAGTCAAGGAGTTCCTAGCCGAAATTGAAAAGCGTTTTGTTAAAAACAATAAGGTAGAAACAATCACGCATTTGCAAAGCTTGATTTCTATGAAGTACAAAGCCAAAGGGAACATTAGGGAGTACATTATGGAAATGTCTCATATTGTTTATAAGCTTAAGGCACTGAAGCTCGAGCTGTCTGACGACTTGCTCGTGCATTTGGTATTAATATCACTTCCTTCACAATACAACCAGTTTAAGGTCAGTTGCAACTGTCAAAATGAGAAATGGACTCTTAATGAGCTCATTTCTTACTGTGTGCAAGAGGAAGAGAGACTGAAGCGAGACATAACTGATAGTGCTCATTTGGCTAGCACCTATAAGGTTAAGGGCAAATAGAGGAAGAATAATGAAGCTGTTAAACACCTTATAAGCTTTGGACAAGCATAAAAGCCTAATCTAAAGCATTTTTACATTTGGGGATGTCCAGCTGAGGCAAGGCCTTATAGGCCACATGAAAAGAAATTGGACTCCAAAATTGTGAGCAACTACTTTATTGGCTACTCTGAGCGATCTAAGGGCTATAAGTTTTATGATTCCACACTTCGATCAATTTTTGAAACAGGAACTGCAATATTTTTTGAGGATGTTGAGTTTGGGGGAGAAATAAGGTTAGAGACATTATCTTTAAGGAAGAATCGGTTTCGATCCCTACTATCGCTTTTGACAATGTGCAGGTTTCTATACCTGTCATTGATCAAGAAGCAAATCTGGATCCTCAACCAGACAATGTTGAACAACCCCCATTCAAGATGAGGTAATTGTTCCTGAGGAACAAACTCAACAACCTCAAGAACCAGTGCCATTGAGGTGATCCACTAGAGAAAGGAGAAATGCTATTCCGGAAGATTTTTACCTATTTCTCCAGGAACATGAGGAAAACATTGGAATGATGGAAAATGATCCAATCAATTTCCATCAAGCCATGCAGGGTTCCAACTCTCAAAAGTGAATTGATGCCATGAATGAGGAATATAAGTCTATGCAAGACAATAAGGTTTGGGAACTTGTCCCATAACCAGAAGGTGTGAAACCCATTGGTTGTAAATGGATATTTAAAACCAAAAGGGATTCGAAAGGTAATGTGGAGAGGTATAAGGCTCGTCTTGTAGCTAAAGGCTTTACCCAAAAAAGAAGGGATTGACTATAAAGAGACTTTCTCTCCAATTTCAACGAAAGACTCTTTTAGAACAATCATGGCACTTGTTGCACATTTTGATCTTGAGCTTCATCAGATGGATGTCAAGACGGCGTTTCTCAATGGTGACATTGATGAAACAATTTATATGGTGCAACCAAAAAACTTTGAGTCGGGAGACCCAAAGAATATGGTTTGCAAATTGACAAAATACGTTTATGGACTCAAGCAAGCTTCCCGTCAGAGGTACCATAAGTTTCATCAAGTGATTATCTCGTTTGGTTTAAAGATAAACATTGTTGATAATTGTGTGTATCACAAATTCAGTGGGAGTAAGCACATATTCATGGTTTTATATGTCGATGACATACTGCTTGCCACAAATGATATAGGCATATTGCATGAAACCAAGAGATTTGTATCAAAGAATTTTGAGATGAAAGATCTTGGTGATTCTCCTTTGTATTAGGGATCCAGATACAACGAGATCGCTCTTGGGGTATTCTTGGATTATCACAAAGGAGCTATATCGATACAGTGCTCAAAAGGTTTGGCACGCAGGACAGCAAACCAGGTGACACCCCTGTCGCTAAGGGAGGCAAGTTCAATCTCAATTAGTGCCTTAAAAGTAACCTTGAAGCTAAGGAAATACAGAAGATTCCCTATGCATCAGTTGTAAAGAGTCTAATGTATGCTCAGGTATGTACGCGTCTGGATATTGCGTACATTGTTGGTATGTTAAGCAGATATTTAAGTAACTCTATGATGGATCATTGGAAAGCAACCAATCAGGTTATAAGGTATTTGAAGAGAACAAAATATTACATGCTCACATATAGGAGATCGGATCAGTTTGAGATCATAAAGTATTCCGACTCTGATTATGATGGATGCCAAGACAGTAGGAGATCCACATCAGGCTACAAATACTTGTTGGCTGGTGAAGCTATATCTTGGAAGAGTGTCAAACAGACACTCATAGCTTCTTCAACCATGGCAGCAGAGTTTATAGCATGCTATGAGGCATCCAACCATGGAATATGGCTGCGGAATTTTGTCACTGGGTTGCGCATTCTGGAGGGTGTTGAAAGACCACTCAAACTATATTGTGACAATAAGTCAGTAGTGATATATTCTAATAACAACAGGAGATCATCTAAGTCAAAGCATATTGACATTAAGTTCCTAGTTGTGAAGGAAAGAGTACAGAGTGGACATATATCCATAGAGCACATTGGGACAAACTCCATGATAGCGGATCCGCTTACAAAAGGATTACCACCCAAGGTCTTTCATGAGCACACTGCTCATATGGGTGTTATTTTGTGTGAGGATATCACATTATAGTGGGAGTTTGTATAATTATGTATTGTATTGCTCTATATTTTTATTTTGGATATATTTATGCATTTATGTATTTGGATATTTATCTGATCAGAAATAAAGTATTCAGTTAATTACACTCTGTTACATTGAGTTAAGTTTTGACCTCACTAAGGAATAAAGTAGGACCAGTTGGAATAGACATGTATAGATCACATTACATGTAATTTACATGCTACGCATCCATGATTGATCTATGTCATTTGGTTATGTTAGTATACGTGACCATTGATGGGTTTAGTTACGCTAAATGTGACGAAAGCCGCTTTGATCCTATGTTGGCATAATCAATGGACGAGATTGTTCGGATATACCCTAAAATTGTGATAGCAAAATTTTGGAGCTCATAAAGTCATACACATTTGTAAAGTTACATATGTGGCCCAGTGGGAGATTGTTGGAAAAAATTCCATCATATGGGGCCACACATGTGAACATTAAATGTGTTGTGCTATCTTTTGGTTAAGCCTAAATTAAAGTGATCTAATTAAGATATAAAGCATTAAGGCTTAAGGGTATAATTGTCATGGAATTAATGTTTAGATACCAGAATACTATTTCTAATTTGTTGAGGGGCCGAATTAGAAATAGCCAATATATAATAATTTGATTATTATATATATTTAGGGTTATGGTCCCCAAATTACACGATACTTTTAGTTTTCTCTGTATCCCATCAACAGAGTAAATAGAACACAGTAGGGTTCATAAAGGTCGTGATAATTTGGAAGATCATAATCCGTTTACAAATCTCCAGCAATGGATTCAGGTACGCTTCCGCTTTCTAGATTTACGTATTTTCTCTAGAATTGATATGGGTTATGACATGTAAATTAGGGTTTGATTAAAGTATGTATAGAAACATGTTTAGGTTAAACATTGGGATTGTTTTTGTACCTAAACATGTTATAGTTCTGTGCTAATCGAAATTCCTAACATTTTGAAGTCTGGTGGGTTCCGAGAAAATCTCCAACAGAATCCTTGTTAATTTGGGTGTGTTCGTTTCTCTAGTTATACTGTATTAGGGTTTCAAGTTTTTTTAGCTTGCTTTTGATAAATAAAAACCAATTGTGTTTTCGTAATTTTGTATTTTTTTTTTATATATATACGGAATTATAGAATTAAGATATCCTTATTATTTGATCGTATGTGAGTTCCGCTTTCACCTATTGTCTAAGTCACACTCCGAACAGAGATTGTAAAGTCCAATTTCATCAGATGTAGGCAGACCCTTGAACCAAATTAGTGTCGGCTTTCAAAAATAAAAAAGAATTATATTCGGTAAATCCTATTTAATGTTAAATGAAAATGAAAATATATACGCATTGCTCTTTGCATTTCAATTATATATGCAGTGTTTTTCAATGATATTCTTTTCACTAAACCCGTAAATCATGATGCTACCAATATATATAAAATATATGTAAATAATGTAAGAATATATATTAGTTAGATTTGCAAGTGGTGGGGTGTAATAGCATGGAATCCATGCAATTTTAATCCCAAATATTAATTTAACATAAATTATGTTTTATATATGTAATTAAAAATACCGTTCATGAATCTTTCATCTAAAATAATATCCATAGGTGCTTCCCAGGCTGTTTCATAATTTATACTCCCCAACTTTCAAGATAAACCCTAAAATCTAACCCTTTACTTTAGGGTTGCTTTGGGTTGTGGGGAATCAATGAAGCGAATCAGCTGGACCCCGAAAGTTCCAATGAGCTACATGATCATGTTAAGTAAAGATCATTATTAATAGGGTAATCATAAATTAATTTAAATATTCTAAAGCTAATGTCTACTAAGGTTTGGGTTGAAGATTAATATAATTAAATTAGTGGAGATTCATGGTGTGAGGGTGGAGGACAGGAGGAGGATGATGCTTCTATGATAATATTAATATTCAACTTTACGTAATTGAAAAATGTTATCTTTACTTCTTAGTATATTGTGTCGTTTATACTTACGATGAGAAAAAGAAAATTAAGAAATGATAGGTATTTAATTTAGTAGGTTGGTGGAAAAAATAAGTTAAATATGTTGGGTCAGAGTAATAACGAGTTCGAAAATTAAATGGTACCTCGATCCCTCCAATGGGATGTTACCATATGACTTTCTTTTTTTAACTTTTTATATTTATCTATAAAAAAAAATATCGCGTGGCACCACTCCATTGATGGAATCAGTACCTTTGGTACTGACCAATCAGTACCAAAGTATTGTTCTTTTAAGACTGTTACTCTTTTAATAAGTTGGGTTTAAATAGCATATAAAATGGATTTCATTAAAAAATACATCCCACATCAACCTTTTTTACTATTTGTTTTTTTTTTCTTTCCAAAAACCTCTATTGGAGGTCGAAATCAGCGTCCAATGGAGGTCGAACTAGACTTGACGGTGGTTCGGTTCGAACCAGAGAATCGAACCGTAATTGGACCGTAACTGAACCATAACCGGAATCGGAACCGAAAATTCTGATTCGGTTCTCATTTTTCTAGAACATGGTGGTTCGAACCGGACTGGAACCATCGATTCCGGTTCAGTTCGAGCCGTCCGGTTCTGATTTTTTTTTTAATCATATGAGATCATTTGATATCTGATTTTTTTTTAATCATCTTATCTTATCAGATCTCTCTCTCTCTTTATTTTATATATCTAGGGGTGGACATAAAACCAATGAACCGAACCGAACCAGTGGATCAAACCGGTCAAATTGGTTTTTTACCGGTTTTGATTGGATGATCGGTTCGATTCGGTTCTAATTTAAAAAAAATGGTTGGTTCGATTTTTGTCCGGTTTAGTTCCAAAAACCGGATAACCGAACCGATACTGGACTATAATTTTTTTTAAAAAAAACTAATTCTAACTTCCTCTCTTCACTCGTCAATTATTATGTATATTTTATTGGATTTTAAAATGTAATTTGACTTTGTTTGGTATTGACTATTGTATTAGCTATCAACAAAAAATTTGGCTGACATGTATTTTGAAATATGTTTACTATTTTGTATTGGATTTTGTAGTTTTTTAATATGTTTTTATTGTGATGTAAATAAATTTGGCCCAATAGATTCGAAAAAATGAACTAAATATGTAATAAATGAAATTTAGAATTTTGGCCCATCATATCCAAAACCAAAAAAAACCGAACCGAACAGAACCATTCCAATTTCGGTTGGTTTTTTATCGGTTGGTAAATGTCAATTTGATTGGATCAGTTCACTTTTTTAAAAACCGGATTTTATCGGTTTTTTTATCGGTTCTATGAAAAACCGAACCGGTCCAATCAACGTCCACCCCTACATATATCTCTCTCTCACCACATCAGTCACCATCATCGATCATCATCTTTCCTTTCTTCTTTCTTCTTTCTTCTTTCTTCTTCAGTTATTCGTCTTCCTTGCCTGCTCGCCTGGTTTCTTCTTCTTTCTTTCTTCTTCTTGCTTGGATCGAACGGGAGAGATGAGATCGGGGGTGGTCGACCGTCGATGGTGGTCGTCGGTGCAATGGATATGTGTGATTGAGTTTAGGTGGCGGTGGTGTTTGTGTTTGAGTTTTGATTGGTTTGATTTGAGGTGTAGTGTGTGTGATTTTGAGTTTGTGGTGGGTTTGATTTGTGTGGTTTGTGGTGTGTGTTGGTTTGTTTTGGGTTTGAAACTTTGAACTGATGAAGGTGATAATTGTAATTAGGGATTGGGATTTGGGAATTTGGGTTTGTTTAAAAAAAAAAATAGAACTGAACCGCTGGAACCGAACCGGAACTGGTGTCATGTCTAGGTCGAACTACCTCCAATGGAGGTTGAACACTGATCGACCTCCAATGGAGGTTGCAAGGAAGAAGATGCTTTTAAAAAAAAATCATTTTTATCCGGAAAGTCTAGAAAATTTCTAAAAGTGTCGGAAATAACCAAAGAGTCTCGGAAATTACCAAAAGTCTCGAAAAATTTTATTTTCACCCAAAAAGTCTCAAAAATAACCAAAAAATCTCAGAAACTACCTGAAAAGTCATGGGATTTTTTTTTTCTCAAAACATTAAATTTTTCAAAAATCAAATCCTCCCCAATTTTTTTTTTCATCTTCTTCATTAACCTCCAGTGAAGATCAATTTCAACATTCCAACAGAGGTCGAATATACTTACAATGGAGGTCGATCGACTTAGACCTCCATTGGAGATTGATTTCAACCCCAATTGGAGGTTGATTTCGACCCCAATGGAGTTCTGTTCAACTTCTGTTGGAAGTCATTTAAACATGCCACTATAAAGAAGGTGAAAAGTAAAATGAAAAACTGAAAAGTATATATATATATACTGGAAATGGTGAGAAATGTCACTTTTTTTGTGAGTTGTAGTAATGTCACAGGTTCAATAAGTAAGTTTAAAAGACACCTATTAGTGAACTACCCATATTGCCCTTAAACAATCAATTTTTAATTTCTTTGTACTTCCATTTCCACACTTTGATAATTGAAAGTAGTAACTCGTCTTTCTCTCTCCAAAAAACTTATCTGAAAATCGATCTACAATTTGTCCGAACATGATCCAGTTTTTTTTATATAAGTTTACGAGCTGTTGTATATGTGTCAAAGATTTTGTTACATTGATTCGAGTTTTTTTTTATATATTTACGAGCTATTTTGTAATTGGTCTTAGCATTTTTTTTAATTTGTCTGAGCTTTTTCACATTGACACAAGTATTTTTAAACTGCTGTAAATAAGTTTATAACATTGGATAAAAAGCTTAAACCCTTAAGAAAAAAAACTCGAGCCCTTAAGAAAAAAAATCGATCTTTTAAAAAAAAACTCGATCCCTCACAAAAAAAAAACTCGATCATGTAAAAAGAAAGGTCGATCATGTAAAAAGAAAGGTCGATCATGTAAAAAAAAAGCTCGATCCTTAACAAAAAATACTCGATCCCTTAAAAAAAACTCGATCATATATATAAAAAAAGCTCGATCATATAAAAAAAAGCTCGATCCCTTAAAAAAAAAAGCTCGATCCCTTTAAAAAAAAACTCGATTCCTCGTAAAAAAAAGTTCGATCATGTAAAAAAATAAAAGCTAGATCTTTAACAAGAAAAACTCGATCCCTTTAAAAAAAACTCGATCATGTACAAAAAAAGCTCGATTATGTACAAAAAAGTTCGATCCTTCACAAAAAGCTAGATCCCTTACAAAATAAGCTCTATCATGTAAAAAAAAAAAGCTTGATCCTCAACAAAAAAAAAGTTCGATCATGTATAAAAAGGCTTGGTCGTGTACAAAAAAAACTCGATCCCTTACAAAATAAGCTCAATCATGTAAAAAAAAAAAACTCAATCCTTAACAAAAAAAAAACGATCTCTTATAAAAAAACTAGATCATGTGCAAAAATAGCTCAATCCCTCATAAAAAAAGTAATTGATCCTTAACAAAAAAAAATCGATCATGTACAAAAAAAGCCCAATCTCTTACATAAAAAAAAACTCGATCTTTTTTTTTTTTAAAAAAAAAGCTCGAAAATGTTTCAAAAACTCTCAAAAACGAAAATATTCATCTTCGCCAACACACAACAGATCAAATAAAAAAAACTCCGGAGTGCTTCCCCTGACCTCCTGAGCTCGGCGGGGAGCTTGACCTCCGAATGCGTCTACGTAGCGACACTTCGTTGCCGTTCAAATAATTATATGGGTTTCAATGATACTTTCTCTCTCTACTTCACAATTGTGCCACTGTAAAATGAATGAAAAAAAATAAATATGCTATTTATTTTCTGAACCCTATATATATTTATAACACAGAGAATTTTTAGAAATTTACTTATTTTGATGGCTTTAAACTTAAGTTATTAAAATTGTGTCACTCCTACGAAACCAAATTTAAATCGTGTTAAAACCCCTATTTCCACGATCAATAACTACTTTAATTTTATAAAATGAAATAAAAATACATATTAATTAATACATTTATTATTATGTTACGATAAATATCGTACTTTTATTTCTTTTTATTGGGTTAGAAGATAACATGGGATAATACTACCTTTGATCATAAGCAAAGTAACACACTGCAGGTAGTTTTTCGGTGGTGGTCGGCTGAGGAATGACTAATGAGAGCTTGTAACTTATACCAACATCGATCCAACAAGCATTAAGTTGATCAATAATTTTAGAGTTACAGACATGCTTGGGACATTCGATCAAAACAAAAACACATGGAAAACTTTGTCAAAAAATTGGTTAAAATGAGTGGGTCGGAAAGTAGAAATTGGGAGACGAGCCGACGAGGCAGGGTGGTTCGTGGTTGGTCGGTGCCTACTTAATTGTGACATGTGTATTAATGAACAAGTCACAACTCAGAACTCACAAAGTCACATGATGTAGATATGTGAAGCAGGCGTATCCTGGGATGGCTTGTTGTGAAAGTCATGGCCGGTGCTACTTGATTACTATTAGTGGACGTGCGGTTAGCTGCCTGGTCGTCGCCAGTCTTATCTAATTAAGTATGGTACGTGTATGGTGGTCCGTGAACAATGTTGAGTACTGTGTTGACTCTCCAGTCTCCAATATCCACACTTTAAAGGGTTAGTGTCTCCAGGGACATATTACCACTACCATTCGAATGATTTTTCGGTGAATAAAGGATTATAGATTGCTGCATATATTGTGTGATTAATGGTTTTTTATTTGCCACTTCGTGCCTCAATAATTAAATAGTATTGTTTTTTATTTAATGATGGATTTTTTTCTTCCTATTTTGACGTTTTCTAAATAGTTATGTTACATTTTTTTTTAGTTATAACGAATTTATATTGTGACGAAGATAAAAAAAAAAAATAGTCATCGAAAATATTAAACTTTCATTAGTAACCATTTTTAAAACTTTAATTGTTAATAACCATTTTAAAAAAATGGTATATGTATAAATTATAAAAATACCTTTGAACTTAGTTTATTTTTTAAAAATCTGGAAGCAAACTAGAAATCATGACTAAAATTTGAAACCAAACTTGAAATTAAGACAAAAAACTCGAAATCACAACTAAAACTTTAAATCTTATATAAGAACATTAAATTTTGAAACTTGAAATATTAACTAAATTGAAATGTTGAAACTTAAAATCTTGATTAAATTGAAATGTTGGAACTTGAAATTTTTCCTTTCGTCTTCTTCCTCAAATTTTTAGGTTTTTCTTCCCTTTTTTTTTTATAGATCACGTCACCGACGAAGGGGAGCTCGACGACATTGCTGGATAGTTGTGAAGCCTAGACGAAGCACGACGGCAAGCTGGCGATGTAGCGGGAGAGAGGAGAGGAGAGAAAAATAAGATCAGGGAGAGAGGAGAGGAGAGGAGAGAGAGATCAGGGGCTGGAGCTAGAGGTGTCCACGATTCGGTTTCGGATACGAACAGCCGGTTCCGGTTCCGGTTCCGGTTCCGGTTCCGGTTCCGGTTCCGGTTCCGATTCCATGGAATGGCCTAACCGTAACCGTAATCGTAATCGTAACTGGAGTGAGACGAATTGGTTCGGTTACGTAACTGCCAGTTTGGCGGTTTTTGGGATTGGATAACCGTAACCGAACCGTTGGAAAACCGGTTTTGTAACCGACGGTTACGGTTTGATTTCAGTTACGGTTTTGGAATGACGATTTCGGTTCGGTTTCGAACGGTTTAACCGAACGTAGACACCTCTAGGCTCTAGCTGGAGCCCAAACGAAGCATGACGACACTATCTCAGTTCCTGTCATATATTTTAAGTAATACTACGCTATCTCAGTTCTCACCTTTATTCCAATTAATGGTTGATAGGGGTGGAACTGGAATTACATAATTAAAAGGGTTAAATGAACTTTATAGTACTAAAACGTAAAATTCACATTTAAAAAAGAAGAAGATATTTTTAACTATATTTTTTTTTAGTGAGTCGGGGGTCCCCTGTTATTAACAACTGATATGTTATTATAAATTTATAACGTTACAATGTTGGATGTCTAGAATTACACATATTTGAAGTACAACCTAAGACTCCAATAATTTTGAAACATTGCTTCACTTTAAAAAAATTTCCCAATCTTTTTATTTATAAAATGGGTAGTGTTAGTAGGTTAACAACTAGAATTTTACTATAATGGAAAATCTAATAAATGTTTATCACTATATTAATTATCTTGTTTCTTCCTGTATATTTATTGAATTTTCGATTATAGTAAATTTCTAATTGTTGACTTTAGAGTATCTCCAATGCAATGCTATTTGACTGTGGTAACGCTATAATTTGACATAAAGTGAAAATAACATGCTCCAATGTCAAATGTTGTGCTAAATTTGATATATGTTACTTTTTGTATCAAATTAGTATAAATAATAGAATATGTCAAGTTTGACACAATAATAAATACTGTTTTTTTAATTACAAAAATGCTATTATATAACTATATTGAATGCATTAATTGCTGACTTTTATAATTTTAAATAATAAAAAATATTATATAAATTGAATACAATAATTATATTTGGTGATTTCTATAATTTAAAATAATAAAAAAATAAAAATTATATTTCAATTAGAATTATGCATTGGAGTATAATGCCAAAATGATGTGTCAAATATAGTATTTTACTATTTTGTGTGTGTGCTAAATTTAGCATTGACATTGACATATGCGTTGGAGATGGTCTTAGGGCACACGTTAACAGCAAGTAAATAAAATTGGTAAAATATAACATAATATGGTGTTTGGTTTGGTGGAATGGAATGGAAAGAAATTCATTCCATTTGTTTGGTTTGTTAAATTACAATTGAATGAGCATTCCATTGGAATGAGGATTCTACCATTTTGGTGGAATGAGCATTCCATTCAAAAATCAATGGAATGTCCATTCAATTCCATTAACACATTTGCTCTTCAAAAAATAACTCTCTATGCCCCAACTCTATTCTAAAAATACACTCATTTCCAAAACTAATATATATATATATATATATATATATATATTATATGATCATAATATATATTATTACATATATTATAAATATCATACTATTATATAAATACATTATATAATAATATATATTATTATATATAATATATATTATATAATTTATACTTTTATATTTTATTATTATTATCCAAAATGAATATTATATTTTTTAATATATATTTATATATACTTATATATATATATTTATTATTATCCATAATATATAATGTTATTATAAATGTTTTGTAATTAGGGGTATTTTGATCAAAATACAATTGATTTCATTCCATTCAGTTGTTAACCAAACAAAATATTACAGATTCAGATATTCATTCTCAAGTCTTAACCAAACAAAGAAATCAACTTTCCATCTAAATTTTCATTCCCATTACTATTCCAATTCTCATTCCACTATGGTGACCAAACGCCACCTAAGTTCCTCACTTTCACCTATGTTTAAGTCGAAGCTCAAAAGTCAATTACAATTAAAATATATATCCAACAACATAAATAATCCACGGTATTTTCAATAAAATTGTTTTGTTTCTTTATTTCGGTTAAGTGGGATTAATCAGTAGTAGCGTCAAGATTTTCCTATCTTCGTGAATATTATTGCTAGTTTGCTACTGATCTACACAATTTTACCTATGTTAATGAAATCAATTTTATTCAGCTCTTTG